>CM074508.1:22484973-22542927 GCA_037389245.1 Oryzias sinensis
GTGTGTGTGTGTGTGTGTGGTGTCTACTTGTTGTTGAACACAGAGATGATTTCACTTGATGTTGCATTCAAAGCCACCCGGCTGTTGCTGTTTCGGTCACTCAGCAGGCTGTGGATCCCTGACTGACAGCAGAGGCGTTAAACGGCTCCTCCACATGTTTGAAGGCAGACGGAAACGGTGCGTTCAAGCTCGGCCTGCAGGCACGGGAACGGCAGTGCTTCGCAGACAGAAAGGATGTTTGAAGCACCTGCAGGGAGAGCATGCAGATCTGCTGAACATGACAACAACATCCCGCTGCTGCAGGCAATGCAACGGGATCTGTTACTGTGTGTCACTTTTGAAGAGTCTGAGCTCGTGTTGAGGCAAACAGACGGAGACGTTGATGCTTCTTGAAACAAGAATGAACTGCACATGTGTGTGCGCACGTGTGTGCGCTGGTGTGTGTGGTCTATAGAAAGCTGTAGCCGATGTTTTTATGGCATTAGTCTCAGTCAAGAGTCCATACTGATCCATGCCAGTCTCCAATTGTTCTTACCGTTCAAAACTCTTTGACTGCACGTCACCAAATGCAGCAGACCGACTTAGACCTAAACATTTCAATAGATAAATAAATGCAAACACAATTTAAAAAAAATAGAACATAAAAGATGTGGTAACACAAAGAAGAGCCTGCAAATTCAAACAACCTGGCTTCGGTTTGGACCATGTGACATCTCTAGTTTGAAGATTCTTATTCATTTGTAAGGATGGACTCAATCTTTCCATCCCATCAACTCATTTTAGCCTTTGTTTCTTCTCAAAAACAGTTTTTCTTTTACTTTTATTACTTTACAGTTTACAGCTTTCTGAGCAGTCAATAATAAAGTCGCCACATGTACTATGTTAGCATTGAAAACAGTCTCTATTTAAGGGAATCTCATGTTTACCACTGAGCATTCCCTTTATCCATGTGAAAAGTCACTCTGATATGATAATAGATATTTCACATTTTCCTTTAAAAAATACTGTTTGAGACTCAGCTGCTGTGATGTGTCGTCACATTCTGCAGGTTTGCCTGATGGAAGTACCCAGTCAGATCAGGCTGGACTAAAAGAACTTTTTAATCATCCAGAAGTCTCAGGCTGAGAACGTCAGGACATTCGCTCTCAGAAATGTCCTTTTTCATTTCTGCATCTGGAGCCTGGAAAAGATTTGATTCGCCTCAGCTGAATTTGATTTTCTGAGGTCGAAAAAAAACACATAGACGGGTGCAGAAAAGGCTGTTTTTTGAAACATTGTTATCAATGAAATATTCATGGAAAAACATCACAATGTATTTAACAAACGGTGTGGAAACGTATCTGAATTTAAAAGTGGCCAGTAGTTTATGCATGTGGGGCTAGATTTGGAACAAATAAAGTTTTCTGTGATGCTTAATGACTTCACATTTTTTCTACGTTCATCCTGCAGGCTACAGGTTGTAAAAAAGCACTCACACCTTACTGATGACTGGAGGAGGGTTATTTCCATTATCCTAACAAACACTTCACGATACACTCACCACACGCACCACAGTTTTCATGACGTCTTTGAGGTTCTCCTCAGGGGAAATCAGACCTACGCTCCGCTTCAGATGCAGCCGCTCCTCTCTATGACCCTCCCTGGACCCGACTTTACTAAATTAAGACTCAAAGTCACAGAGAAAAACTCAACCGTTAATATCTCATAACCAAATATCTCATAACCAAACATCCTATCTATAAATGCTAACCAAATCCAAACAGAGGCGGAGAGTGTGCCGAGCCGGCTAATGGGGCGTTGGCTGGTTTGAATACAGACAAAAGCAATAACTGTCAATAAGCTGCAGACGCTCTTCATTATTCCAATAACATGTTTTTATTCCAATAAACCCAAAACTGATAAAGATGCGAAGCTGTAATATTCTTTATTGTGTTTACGGTTTCTGTGGGAGGGGTTTATTAAGTTACACTGTTTTGCTGACGGGACGGTTGGCACGGTTACCTGCGAACAAAACCTCTTCAGATGAATTCTTCATTAAAATCAAACAGCTCATCATGTCTGTGGCCGCTTGCATCTTCGTGAGGTTCATCAATGAACAGGACAGCACATCAGCAGACAGCGTCAGTTTCAGACATCCAATCACAGCTCTCGTCAACGATGACATCACCTTGTGGTGAAAAGCCACATTGGAGAAAACCGAGGAAGTTCCCAGACTCACACACCGGTCACAACAAGCAGCAGAGAGATTGAAAGAGGCAGAAAGAGTCTTTTGCACACAGCTGCTGGGGCCGATAATGGCCCCTCGGGGCCCCACAGCCGTAACAAGTCTGTTTTTAAGAGCTTTGTAGCTGCAAAGCTCTTCAGTGTGCTCATGAGTGCATTATTTCTCCACAGTTTGAAAGTCAAAGCTGTTCCATCTGTGTCCAGCCGATAAACTGGGAGTGTTTGGTAATAAGCTCCTCCTCCACATGAACACCTCTGACATCCTACACTTAAAAAAAATAAATCAGCAAAGACAGCACAAAGTATTTTCCCTCAGTGTTCATTATTTGGAACATCAGTGGAGTTCGGACATTAATCAGAACCAAAACTGTTGGGAGCATTGACTGAAACAAAGCAGAACACTCACTGGATCCTTTGTCAGGCACACCTGTCCAGCTGCTCGTTAAGGCACATTTCTAGTCAGCCAATCACACGGCAGCCTGTTCAAACTGAGCATCAGAATGGGGAAGAAAGGTGATTGAAGGGACTTGGAACGCACCAACGCAGGCCAGTACCAGCAACATTTATCTGATGAAGTGGTCGGTGGGTTTCAGGAAGGAGGAGGAGACATCGAAAAGTAAGGATGGAACAAGTAGTAAGTAAGTAAGTTTTATTTATATAGCGCCTTTCACAGATAAAATCACCATGCGCTGAACAATAAACAATATATAATCCAGTAAAAGCAGTCAGCTAAAAGCATTTTTGAATAAAAGTGTCTTCAGTTGACTTTTAAAAGAATCGACGGTGTCGGCCACACGAAGGGACAGAGGGAGGGCATTCCAAAGTCTGGGGGCTATTCCCTGGAATGACCGGTCACTTTTGGTTTTATACTTGGTCTTAAAAATCTTTAAAAGATTTTGATCTGAGGATCGGAGTCTGCGAAGGCAATGACGATCAGGGTGAGGAGATCTGGATGTGAAGCTCTGTCTGTTCAGGGGGAAACGTGATGAGAAGATCCTGAGGAGGGCGGGGACGATCACTCATATCAGGAAGTTCAAAAACAGGTCACATTCAGAAGGGTTGCTTCTGATCTCCTCCTTAAAGAAACTCACGGGCGGAACCAAAGTCAGGTTCCGGCGCTTCCTCCTCTCTGTCTGCTGGTTCCGTTTAATCATGTCAGTTCAGGACGTTTATCAGTTACTGGGGTCAAAGGTCACCGTGGAGGACATGCTGCCTTGCTCCTGGGCACCAAGGCAGAGGCGCAAATGACTTCTTGTTGTGATGGATCGTGGTCGCTATGACGACAGAGAGCTGATATAGAGACGTAACAAGACAATGAGATTTCTGCTATGAAGCGCCATCCATCATCTGCACATATCACCACGGCGACGCCGCGGTCACCGTTTCCTCCAGGCTCCGCGCATGTGTGTGTGTTTGTGTATAAAGAACATCTCTGCATGATAGATAGCCTAATTTTAACCTTAACAACACTCACTGATGCACACACTCACACAAACACACACTCTGAGCTGCAGATGTGAGCTACAGATGAGAGACAATTAAAGGGCCATTACACTCAACCCGCTGTCATTATCCATGAGGACTGAGTGGTACATGTGTGTCTGTGTGCTGACATGTGTCGGGCTTTCATGAATGACAACAATAACCCGGTACCAGTGTGTATCTAAAGCATCTGTGCAGAACTTCAAATGCTCCTCACGCCTCCTCCATCAAGCTTCAGTCTGTCCTGACGGGCGCCGTTTCGCTGAGAGACGAAGACGTTTCCCGCCGGTTCTTCTTCTGCTGTGGATGGGGAACATCAGACAGTTCGTTTACCGCCGCCTCGTTGAGCGCCTGATTGGTGCACGCTGAACCCTCTTTTACAAACATTTGACTTCAGCAGAAGCCGCTCTTTGTTCCGGTCTGCCAAAGATTCAAGGTTGGTTTATTTTTGCCAGAAGCAACAAGAGCAAAGCAGATAAATCAAACAGGACCCTGCTGACAAATTTCAAACAAAACAGCTGCTTCTGCATGACACGTTCCACCGATGATATGACCTGCAGCAGGAACACTACACTCTGAATAAGGCGAAGAAATTATTTAGTAATGACTTCGTTGCCAAGGATCAATTAAAACACATAATAAAGTTATACAGACACTTTAGCAGAATATTATATATATTATGTTGGAGAAAAAACAAAAATCAGATTATAAAGATCATCTTTATCGTCATTTCTTACATTTAAACATTTTTTAGCGCTTTCTGCTGATACCATTAAAACAAACCAGTAAACAAACATTAAAATATTTAATTGAAAACAGGACAAACCAACATTATAATTAAACAATTCAAATATCTAAAAGCATATTCTTATGTGGAGTTTTTTCTTGCACACGATTCCATTTGTAGCTCCTCTGTATGTTTAAATATTTAGTAACCTGATTGACCACAAATAAGTCTCTATTGGGGGATTTGTGTAGCTTTTTTCATTCTCTGGTATCTTCTAACAGAGACCATAATATTAAATAGACAATGACCAGAGTGAGAGGGGATCCACAGGGATCCTGAGGGCCCCGTTTAGTCCCCGTGTGTTTGCAGTGTCCTCTGGCTAGGCCAGGGGGGACCCGCTGTTCTTACTATTCTCAGCAGAGCTCTTGGGTCCACAGATGTGCAGCTGGCAAACCCCACCATGAAGCTGAACGTGGACGGATATAAAGTCTGTCTGACCTCCTGGTTTTTTTCCCCCAACCGCCTTAAAAATGGACTCTCTACAGGGCCTTTACCGCCACCGCACCTGTTCGGTGTATCACCAGAGGTTCTCAGTCACATGCAGATTAAATATTCAGGAGCAAGGACATTTCACCACTGGATTTTTTTTATGACAGTTCCACGGTGGAACTCGCTGAAGTCACTGAGCTCCTGACAGCGGCCCAATCTTGACTTAGTGTTTGATTTTATGTGGCATCAATGGAACAGAAAAAAAAACCCTTCTGCTGACACCCATCAGGAATCAAACTTGCAGTCCCTTCTTCCTGCAACAGAAAACAGAGGCATCTGCACAGCACAGTGAGAATCAAACCCAAGTGGAGGACCACCACTGTCAGTGTGTGGATGACTGTGTATGCCAGAGAAAAGGTCAGATGAGGTCACACCATCAAACATTAACACACACTGTTCTGGGTATGTGTGGTAATGAGTAGGTCCAAAGGCAGTGTGTGTCAGTGTGTAGATTCTTGTGTTTATGTCAGTAGCCTCTATGAAAATACAAATTGTTTTTTTAAACAATAACAGTTTTTGTTTTAGTCCCCTTGTGAGGACCATGATTTTTTTGGTGCCACATCGAGGTCCATCAGAAAGTGGGGACTTCAAAGGTTTGTTTGTTTTTTTTATGTCCTTTTACCACATACAACAGAGTAGTAATTCTTCAATGTAAATCAGCTAATTCTATCATGGAGAAAAGCGGCTTTTTGCATTGTCAGGCTTACCAAACCGCTTTTCTGTACTTCAGAATCAGCTGACTCACGTTGATCGTACAAACGGCCAAGGAGTTACAGTATGTGGTATTTAGGGTTGCCGGCAACATCTTAGGTGTTAAAGGGTTAAGTTGGCTAAAAGCAGAGTTTCTGCAGGAAGAAACTGTTTGAAGAAAGACCACTCTTCTACCAAAGTGTGAACACTTCCTGAACCTTTGACGTCAGTAATGTAGCCGCATAAAAACAGTAAATAACTATATATTTAGGTTTAATTTAAATACTTTTGTTTCTTGCTGACTTTAGAGAGATCTTCTCTTCGTTAACTATTGTTGTGCATCAATAAATCTAAAAATCTTCTATCTCACTATAAAGCTTTGCACTTTGTGTGTTTCTTGTATTACAAATGGAGCGCATAAAAAGTTGTCATAAGATAGATTATCACATGTTAGAGTCGAGCGAGAAGGATTGTGGATCCTGGAATCTGATAATGAAGGTAGTTTTCAAAGAAAGAAACCTCCAGGGTCATAAATTCTCTTTTAAACATTTTCTTAGTGCTTGTTTGCCTTTGACTTGGATTCTGTGTTTGCACTTTGAACTGAAAATTAAAGCATTTGTGCAGAACTTGTGATACGATGCAATGTTAAATTATGTGAAGCAGCTTCGTCGTCCAGCTTGGCGGGGACACACACACCGACACGAACAGGCGTGTGTGACAGTTTCTCCACAGGAACATTATTTTCCAATATTCTGATCAATTTGTCTGTCAGACGGAGTCCGAGGGATAAAGACACAGGTATGGAGGGAGGAGCGGAGAGATAAAGTGTTATATTCCTATCAATCACACTCTCTCCCTCACCACAGCTGTCAGTGCGCGTGAGGCTCGATCGCCCGACGGTGCTGCAGGAGTATTTAGATTTGAGTCCAGAGGTGGAAAGATTTTAAATGGATCTTTCTCCAAATCTGACAGGAGGAATAGAACTGACGGGGGGAGGTGTGGAAACAGGAGGAGAAGAAGGTGAAAAGACAGAAGAGTGAAGAAGTGTGGATGAGGTGAAAATGCTGATTCAAATTATAAACTTTCATTTTATTGATGCTGCAGTTAGTTGTGTCTGTATATCGGATTTAAATTTATGGAGCGTAATTGACAAGCATGTTATTTGATGATCAGATCATACGTTTTAAGTCGAGCGTATAATGTAATTTAAAGTTGACATCCATTGAGGTTGCTGTCCAATGTGGAACATCCGGCAGGTCTGACAGGTGCTGACAGGTGCCGCAGCTCATCGTCACCTTGTTAATGAAACGACCAATAATATTCTGAACTCGTTAGTAATCTGACACTAATGGATCTGTTAAGGACACACACTCGTTAAGCCTGGTGTGTGCGACTGTGTGATCGTTAGCGCCTGTTAGCCTGTTAGCGCTTGCAGTCAAAAAAGGAGAGGAAAAGGTCGTCAGTCTCACTTTTTTCGGTTTCACACATCCTGCTGAGGTTTTCCGTCTCAAATATTAGGCACATGTTCTTTTTTTTTCTTTCCACTCTTTAACTGTGTCAGATGGAAAGTGATTGTGAACATTTAGACGTCCAGGTGCTGCACACCTGCTCTCATGTGGAAGTGATGCTCAGCTGATGCAGACGTGGACCCAGTCAGACCAGCATGGTGGGTGTAGCTGCTCTGTGGTTGGACTGTTTGTGGGTGGGGGGTGTTTGTGCTGTTATAACAGTTTTCTTTTCTCTAATTAGTCTCATTAACTGCCAAGACAACCCATTTATTTACACACAGGCAGTGTATGTAAACAGTAAAATGAGCATGCTAACAGCTGTTAGGAACATGCTGCACACACACACACACGCACACATATGTAATGAGATCCTAATGATTTGTAAGGAGCAAAATGCAGATCAGTCAGGTGTTCTGCCTGAGGACTCTTCTTCTGAGGGGCTTCCAAGCCCATGCGGATAAGGAAAACCTCAGAGGCTGAGACTGGATGGAACTGCCTGTCTCCTTTTGTTAGACATTGGTTCCAGAATATGTTATTATCATGCAAACGGACTGTTCTGTTTACTTTAGCAACACTCAGTAAAGATGACAGGGGATGCACTTCTTTTTTGGAGAACAATCTATCAAGAAAACATATTTTTCACATTAATAAGTATTAAAAGCAGTACAGGATAATGCCATCTAATTTCATCCGTCAAAGCCTCCTGGGATGTCTGGACTTAAACGCACTAACAAGCTTAACGGCTCTACCTGCTATTTTGGGCGAGCAGCGATCGCAAACTGAAACACGGAAAACAGGGAAAACTGTCGCCTATTTCTTTAGCTGTGAGGCACCAAATGCAGAAATCCAGAGGCAGGAAGGACAAAACTGTAGTAACTTTTACAAAATAAACTCAAACAGGTGACTAAAGCCACAGAATGGTAAATGCTGTATACTTATAGAGCACTTTTCTAACTTCCTTTAAGGCCCAAAGCGCTTTACAGTCACAGTCCCATCCATCCATGCACACATTCACACACTCCGATGATTTACACTGGAATCAACCTATAACCACCAGGAGCAATGTGGGGTTCAGTATTCTGCCCAAAGACATGTAGATGTGCATGGTGGGAACCCAACCTGATATTTTAGTAAGAGTAGAATGATGTAGACTGAACTGAGTTTCTAAATGTCTCACTGAATTTAGCTTCTTTTGATGCTTTTTTTTTCTTTTGTGCGGCACTTTGAGAGAATCTGTTGGTGTTTGGGTGCTTTAAAAATAAAAAATAAAATGAGTATCAAAGATGAACAGCACATGGAATCGTTGATAAAGTACATAGATAAACAAATGTTTAGCTACGTTCACACTGTCCTTGGAAATAAGTTTTCAGGCCACCCCTTCCAATGAAAAGACCCAGGCCTCGAGGGCCACATTCCTGCATGTTCTCCAACATGCCCAGCTCTGGCATGTTCTAATTCTCTGGACACACCTGCACCAGGTAATCAGTCATAAGTAAGGTTTGGAAATCCTGCAGACACACTAGCCCTCGAGGCCTGGAGTTCCCCATCCCTGGTCTATGATAACGCTTTGGACTTCCTCTTGCACCAGTTGAACTACCCTGACCAATCAGGGACTCGGATTGGATGCATGGATGGGGTCTTTTTCAAAACACTGAAGCACCAACAGTTTAAAAAGTTATCATGAAGAAGAAATTAATAAATACACTTTTTACCTGGCCAGAATTCTACGACACCAAGTCTTTCATATATCGGAATGCAGCTTTGAAAGAAAAAATCTGGAGAAAGATTCAACAGATTTGCACCACTTTGACATTTGCCACAGAGACTCTTTCCGCTGACGGTACATGCGCTCGTAGTAGCGACACTCCAGTGTTAATACTGTATGCTAAAAGCGTCATCAAAGCTCTATCACTGGACCACTGATCTGATCTCCCAGGAGCTGCTGCACCTCTGAACCCACCTCATGTCCCAATCTGAAGGTAGCATCAATGTTCAAAAAAACTACAGAACAAGGCTGAATCAGAATTCTTCCCCTATACCTCTGGCTCCTTCCTATTGCTCCAATCGTAGTGGTATTTGGAGCGGTTAGAAGTGGTATTTGAAGGGTTTTTTTTAAGGAGCAGCCATTGCGACATAGGGCTGATTATCCCTCCACTGGTAAGCTGAACCGTGTCATCCTTGTGGCGTGGAGGAGAAACGCATTTCCTTCATGTGGGTGTTCTCTGAAGCACAGAAGTTTACATTTAAATATAAGCAATAACTTTACAAAAGCATGACTCTTTAAAGTTATAACTATGATGTTGTTATAAATTTCCAGAGGGCTGGCAGCTACGCCCCAACTTAGCTCACCGGTGACTATTGATGGCGTCATCAAGCAGTAGAATCTTCCAAACTTGAAGGCAATATTTTTCCGTATTTCTCCACTTGGAGGGATAAATGTTGGGGTAGGGAAGCAATTTGGATTCAATTAAAAAAGCCAATAAAACAGAAATATCAATAGAGCTCAACTGATTATTTCTGAGGATTTTTCTAAAATCTTTAGTATTATTTTTCCATTTGTGCGATTAGCATTGACTTCTTTTTGCATGTGAAACTCTTTTGCGCTTTTTAAAGTTAAAGTTCTGACTTTATTTTTCTCTCTTTTGTACCTGGGAAGAGCGCAGAGGAAGCGTGCCGTAAACACCTTCAGAGTGGGTCTCAGCAGCAGCTGGTTGGAGATCAGATCAGCATTGCGGCGGCGATGGAGCTTTGATGTGGAGTGGAGTTGCTGGTGGATCTTCTCAGATGTGTTGGGTGGGATCGGCACAGGTCAGCGCTCTCTTGTTCTGCTTCAAATGTGCAACCGTCAACAGTTTAATCTACTGCCTCCGAGCCCCTTTTTTCTCCTTTAACAATCTCATCACACACAGCAGGTCGCTCCTTCACAAGTGTGTGCACGTGCATGGGCGTGCACGCCTGTGTGTGTGCGGTGATCACAGAGTAACATGTAAACGGGTTTAATCAAAGCGCTCAGCAGGAGCTAACAGAGAGAAAAGGAGGCTAATTAACAGATGACACTTCATCATCACCGTCACACACTCCAACACACTAACAACCACACACACGCACAAAGACACACATACTTCTGTGTAATGATGTCAGCCATTGAGGCAATTATCAAGGCTGAGGGCGAGCAAGCCCTGATTTACTGGACAGATAAAGAGAGAGGGAGAGACAAAGTGTGTGTCAGTTTTACTATTAATTAGTATGTTTCTGTTATTGAACTGCCTCTGCTGGGAGCCTTTGTGTGTTTGTGTGTCTGTGTGTGCGCCACAAAGTGTGTGATCTTTGCCATAACAGACTGCTTAATGAATCAGAGTAGATGAACCCTGATAATAAGGCCTCAGCAGCCAGTAAGTCTGTATATATTATCAGAGAGTGGATCTGTGTGTGAGTGTGTGTGTGTGTGCATGCGCATGTGTGCTGCAGACAGCCCTGTTAGAAAATGTTCATTCTGCTCTCATTTCTTAGTATTTAAACAAACGGTTCAGCACTAAGTTAGGAGACGTCTTCCTGCCTGAATAATTCAGAGGTCAAAGTTGAATATTTCAGTCCTAAGTTGTAGCTGGCAAGTCCCGAATTAAGATCCAACTCAAAGCAGGAACATCTAGAGGCAAGTCCCAAGTCAAGTCTGAACCAATGGTAGGCAAGTCCCAAGTTAGGTTCCAAGTCAAAGCAGGCAAGTCACAAGCCAAGTCTCAAGGCTAAGCAGGTAAGTCCTGCTTAGATCTGTCAAGTCAAAGCAGGTACATCTAAAGGCAAGTCCCAAGTTAGGTTCCAAGTCTAAGCAAGTAAGTCCCTAGTCAAGTCGCAGGTTAAGAGCGACAAGTGTCAAGTTCAAGTCCTACTGTTTCAACTCCTTTTGAGGCGAAAGGCTCCACTCTAAGTGAAGAACACGAGTAACCGTTGTTAAAGTCCAAACAAAGCAGAAGACTTTATATGTATTCTCAAGTTGAGTCTAAAGTAATCATATTCTGACTCAGATCGTGTCAAAGTCTTGTGATTTTAGTCCACACCTCTGGTTATCAATGTTAAAATAAATATGATATATTTAGTTCATAAGAACTAGACAGTGAACTAGCCGTCATGTGCTATAGTAACTAAACCAGAACTGTCCTTTTCTGTTATTCCATTGAATGTTAACAGTATTTTTTAAAGTACTACAGCTTCTTCCAGAGTCTTCATGGGTTTTTTAGGCTCTTGATTCTGTGGACCAAAGGTTTTTGCTGAGGTCTGTGTTACAAAAGTTGCTGCTGGTTTGTTTCAATGATCACAGCGTCCTCTGACGTCACGGACTGATCCACAATCAGGGCGTGTGATCTGCAAAACGCTGCAGAGTGTATGTCTGAAATACACAGAGTATTTCAGTCCAACAGGAAGTACCTCCACAGATTCAAACCTGTTTTCCATCACAGTTTTTACTCAGAGAATACGGTCAGTAAACTGGAAAACTGTAGCGGATGAAACTATGTGCTATGAAACCAGAAAGGAGGTCAGTGGACACAGAGTGACTCTCAGTCCATTCATAAACAATGAACCGAGCCGCCGTCTTCTCGTGTTCTGGACTTAACAAGCAGCTTTATGAAGGAGGGGGGCATCGGTGCAGAAGGAAGTGGACACATGGCCCCGGAATAACAAGTGGTTGAAGGTTTCATTCCAGCTTTGGTCTGTAATTACCATCTGCTTCACACACACACTATCAGCTGTGAAGATGTCCGAGGGGACGCCGCATAGATGTGAGACACAGAGGTCATGACCTCGTTTTGTTTAGCTGAGTGAAACTCTCAGTTATCATCTGTTTGTAACAACATGCATTTGTTCAAACTAACATTGTGTTGTTGGTCACACACTCAGGTATGAAGACTCATTCTCTGCTTGAGGGAGAACCTGACGCAAACACTCGCTTTTACCGTACTAAATTTCTCTCTTTACCAAAAGGGAAAAACTTTTGAAGTAGAGTTTATTGACTTCATGAAGGTCATTGATGGAAATTAAGTTAGTTTCTTTTATTTTTGTAACTTTGATGTCTTTTGAACAAATGTATAAATTATGTTAGAAGAACAGGCAGATGGCTGAATCCAAATGCAGCAGGTTTATTAACTTAAAAGTCGAATAAAGTCCACAAAGATAAATCAGTTTCAGGCAGGCAGGGGTCGATAACAAGCATAAGTTCATCCGAGGAGAGGATGGTCAAAGTCCAGGCGAGGGTCAGAGGCAGAAGATCAGGTCCAGATTTAACGCTCAGTCATGGAGGCAGAACAACACTTCTCCCTGAGCTGAGCTGAGCTGAGCTGAGCTGAGCTGAGCTGAGCTGAGCTGAGCTGAGTGCAGAGCTTCAGTCTGCTGTGGTTGACTGAGTGAGTCACGGTCAGGTGTGCAGCATCCAGGATGCTGACAAATTAAAAAACGTCTTTTTTGCATCTGCAGATGCATTTTCACCATCAAAAAGATGGGAGTTTACCCATATAAAACTATCTGAAACATTTACTGAATTCAAATTTAACCCTGGGGAACCCAAGAAAAATTCTCCTTGAGGATTTTAAAGTTATTTTGACTATTTATTTGCATGTTAGCTCATTCATTTTGGGTAACAGCAACAGTGTGTAGAAAATTGAGAATACAAATTAAAAGACAAAATCCACTCTAAATTTTAAAAAAATTACAAAAGAAGCGGCAGTAAAATTGGACCCGTTGGTTCTCCGGGGGTAAATGGTCAGTAGAACTTCTGACGAGCCCCACAGAGGAGCAGACATCTCCATCCGACGGCACTAAAGACTCTAGAATTGTGTATTCAGTCAGAAAACCTTCAGAATAAACTCTCCTCTTCTTCCTCATTTCCTCCTGCAGCTTTAACTCTCTGAATATTAACCACCTCCTCCCCCTCCAACCTTCCTCCCTGGTGACCAGTGTCTTTAAACGCACCCCCCCCCCTTCCTCCATCCTATCCCACAACCTTGCTGCTCTTTCTGTTGCCATGGTGACAACAATCCTCTGGTGATTAGTGTTAATTATCGCCATGGCAACACCATCAGTAGCAGTGTAATCACGTGTGGGGAGGTGAGGAAGAGGAGGAGGTGAGGTTTTTCCTCGGTTCTGTGAGGGGGTTCTGTTTGGTTCTGGCCCGATCTGACTTCCTGCTGGCTCCAGGTGCTGTTTGAAATGAGGAGGAGGAGGAGAAGGATCTTCATCTCCAGCTTTAACTCCAGGTCTTTCTGACTTTCAGGTGTTTGTGATCTGTGACCAGTTGTCGAGTGGAGGGGTGTGGTCGCTCTCAGACACACACAGGTGAGTTGTTTTGGCTCACCTGTGTGTGTGGGGTCCTTTCCCCTTTACACTGATCACACTTCGACAAATTAGACAAATGAAACATTTATTTGGGTGAACTTTAAGGTTTCCTGGAAGGAGGAAGAATCCAGGTCCCATTTCCTTTCCAGTGGTGTTCCACAGGGTTCTGTTCCAGGCCCGTGGCTCTTCTACACCACACTCCTGAGCCCCATCATTCGCTCATGAACAGAAGATTGTTGCTCTTTCTCGTCTTCCACCCACCGGATGACCTCCTCATCTCTTCAGGAATGATAAAAGACATCTCCAACCTAAAAGCTAACATGTGGATCCTGGTTGATAACCAGCCTTACGTTTCAAAAAGCAGTGGATGCGACTGCTCCTCGGATTCAAACCCCTGACCCTCACTCATAACATCCCTGGTCCTCGAGCTCTTGTGCTGTTTTACTTTTTCATGTGGGAGTCACTTGGACTCAAGTGTTTTCTAGTGCAGTCTGGTCTGAGTTTAGGTCTGGGTTGGTGCTCAGCTGCACTGAACTGGATCAGAACCAGCTGCTAATCCAATTTACATTCATTAAAGTAGGGGGGTATCTTAACTAAGAACATCCAACCCCCTTCTCAACCTCTAACAACAGCCTGGTTAGTCCTCTGACCCACAGCCTCCTGTATCTGGGCGCTGACCGTCCGCCACTTAAGGAGTTTATCTAAAAGTATCCGGATAAACTTCCACGGGCGTTCGTCCGCTAATTTGAGGTTAATTTCCGTCCACGCCTCCCCGTCGTCTTCCTCTCAGTGTGACATTTGGTGAGGAAGAAACTTTCAGCTTATTAACTGATTCAGGAACCTTTTCAGCAGCTGGTTAACATGCAGCTCAGCATCCCTCTGTGGGAAACTCGCACCTCCATAATTACCAGCCGGAGTCGTCCTCCTCTCGTCTCCCCGTCTGCGGGCCGCTCACCTCATGACTGCTAAATGCCAAACCCACAACACCGTGGGCCGCTGTGTGGATGGAGAACAAAGAAATGTTAACTAAGAAAGAAAAATAGGTGAAGTTCTCCTGTTTTTACAAGCGGAGGGCTTGTGTGAAGCCCCGCCTCCTGACCCGATTCCCCCTTTTAGACTGCAGATTCATCCAGAGTCCGGTTTAAGATCGCTTATGCGGTTTTTCCCGCTCTGACATGAACTGGTTCTGGTGACCTTTGATTTGACCTTCAGGGCTTCCAAAAAAATGAATGTAAGACCTTAAAAGCAGATTAAATCATCTGATAACTGTTGTACAACAAACCTTTTAGTTTATTTTAATCCCCCAAAAAATAAACGGTTGTTTCAAAATACAGCCACAAAATCTCTGGAATGAATCTAAAAGTCGTACGACGGATAAAAAGTCCTGAAGATGACATTTCTCATCACGTTGGCATCATTTCATCTCATCAGTCACGTGAAATGTCTTCTGTTGTTCCAGCTCCGTCATGAAATTAATTCATCAAATCCTCCTGAAATGTGATAAAGTGATGCTAAAAATTGATTTAGGGATCAAGAACGTACATTTTTTAATACAGGTGATCAAGGTTAATACTTTCTGAAGTAAACAAAAGCTCCATCAGTTTTCAAACTGATTAAAGCCGCACGGTGGGGTAGCGGTTAGCAGAGTCCTGGTTCAAATCCCTTGACTGTGTATCGAGAAATGGACCAAGTGACCCCGCCCCCCCTGGTGCTCCAAACAGGAAGTACCTGCAGTCATTCTATTGGTCAGAAGAACCATTCTTACACCTACACCTTTTTATTTAACAACTTCTTGAGAATCTTTTTTTTTCAGTACATTTTTTTTCTTTTTGTCTGTTATTAGTTGTTTAAGTTATGAACTGACCAATCAGATGCCTCAATGAAAGTAGGTGGACTTGGCGACTGACTTGACTTCAGTAGTTGGAGCTGAGAGTAAACCGTTTTCTGTGGATTCAGTTCTCACAGGCAGCAGGTGTTCGAGTCCGGGTGTGTTCTTTTCATGTTCTCCTCATGCATGCGTGGGTTTTTGTCGGTTTCCTCGCACACACACCCCCCCCCAAAAAAAACTGACTTTATAGATTGATTGCTGATTCTGAATTTCCCCTAGATGTGCACGTGAGTGTGAGTGCGTGGTCCTGGAACAGACAGGTGACCTGTTTAAGGTGAACCCCGCCTTCACACAGCAGTGGCTGGGATAGGCTCCAGCAACAGCATGACCCTGAAAGGGATTCAGCGAGTTCAGAGGATAGACGGGTAGACGGATGGATGGATGATGTACGGACGGACGGACGGATGGATGGATGGATGGATGAATGGATGAATGGATGGATGAATGGATAAAATGGACCAATGATGAATCCATAAAAGTTCTGTGTGAAAAGTTCCTGAAGTTGTCCTCCTGGTGATCCAGTCTTCAGGATTACTCCCAGTCTTCAGGATTACTCCCAGTCTTCAGGATTACTGCCAGTCTTCAGGATTACTGCCCGTCTGTTCCAGGACTCCGGCTGCAGCCGTGGTCTCTCCGTCCTCCTGCTGTAGCTCATAGGACACCTCCTCCAAAGTTCCAACTCTTCATTCTGACTGCAAAGTCGGGCTTTGTTCTTCCCGAAGGAGATTCCCTTTTAATTGACAAAGAAACGTGTCAGTGAGCTTTGAAGAAGCTTTCAGCAGCAACAAGAGACGCCTTCACAGTCGACCAACATCTAAATCAGCCCTGAAATATTCACCAGCCTGGTGGATGTGTTTAGAGCGAATGAACGGCGTAAATGTTAATGTGTCGAAATGTCAGACTTCATATTTATTTCATTAAAGACATGAAGTCACGAGCAGCGCTGCTGTCTGACATGAAATAAAAATGATGCCGGCGCAGACTCAGTTTCTATCCTGTCGTCCTTTGAAAGCATCAGATGTGCAGCATGCAAACGCATCGCCGCGTGACACAGGAACACAACGCAACACACGGCGCTGACACACACACACACTCACAGCCGTGCAGGCTGACGCCGTCTGGAGCTTTTAGTCCGGTTTGTTGTCACTTTGCGTTAAAAGTTAAACAGCGTCTCAGATGAACATTTTTATTTTGTCATTTTTGAAAATTTAAAATGAGCATTAGTGTGTTTGGGTGTGTGTGTGTGTGTGCTGCCTTCTAAAAGCCAGGATAAATATTAAAAGCAGATCAATAATTTATTCAAGATAAATTATGATAGAGTGTTTCTGAAAGCCTGTTGTGTTGGTTGGTGTGTGTGTGGGTACATGTGTGAGTGTGTGTGTGCATGTGTGTGTGTGTTAATAATTCAAGAACATTGTGATGTGACTGCAGCCTCGTCTCCAGTGTTTTCCGAGCGATGACAGTCGGTCACGTGACTCCCGTTAATGATTCATGGCGCGTCTGAGCGCGTGCGTCCGTGAGGATTCAGGTCACATGACCGGCGGTCGGTCTGTCAGCAGCGGTGCTGAAAATGTGACGATCTTTATTTGAATTTCAAGATTGAAATCTAAAAACACACAGAGAAAATTTTTTTCTAAAACGAAAAAAAGGTTTTAATCACTAGAAAACTGACAGATATTTGTTTTTGTGACTGATTAATTAAGTTTTTAAAACTCATCAGGTCATTTCGTTTGGATCAGCTCTTGAGAACGTTTCTATGGAAACCATAAAACATTTAACTAGTATGTTCAGTATCCTCCATCACTCGGGTTGGTTGGTTGGTCAGTTGGTCGGTTGGTTGGTTAGTTGGTTGGTTGGTTGGTTGGAGGTGGGACGCTCCTCCACCTCTCATCCGCCTCCTGATCTTTTGCTCCAGGTGGTTGTTGGTGTATGGCGTTCCATGGCTGCCATTAATGAACAAGCGCACCGCTAACCGAGCAACAGTTTACTACTGCACCATTGCAATCCTAACTGAGCGGCGCTCCTGCGCGCTCACTGGGTTTACGATCAGTGTTCAGGGGTGTGTTTGTCACTTGTGGGCGGTAACCTTTCTGGTTGATCTGATTGGCCGACATTTGCATGTCAATCATTTTTTTCGAGGCTTTGATAGAAAAAAGTGGCGGATATAACGAGGATTAAAACTTTAATGAACGGCCAAGAACATGGTCAGGAAGTGCAGCGGGTTTTTTTGGGCTGTAAGTTTTTTCTCATATGAAAATCACTTTATCAGGTAAAAATACATGTAGACTTTAGTTAGCCGGAGACAGAGCTACTACTACTCAAAGTTCTGGTATTATCATCTGGTTAACAAATGCTAACAATGGAGCAGCAACTCACCCATGACTTCAGCCAATCAGGAAGCAGCTTTATTTTCGACAAACCAACCTGTGGTTGTGTTTCTCCTGAAGCGGATGGTTGACATGCATGAGGCCTCCTCCTGTGATCTCCTCTCCTCCTGCATCCAAACAGCTGTTCTGACAGCATGTGGAGGCCCGCCTCCGTGTTCAACAGACTCTGAAGTTCTCCGCGGATGTTTGGGAGCTTGATGGAAGATCAGGAGCGGCCTGCAGGCGGGACCTCTGAGACTGATCCGTGTGTGCCTGTAGGTGTGTAGGAGTGTGTGTAGGAGTGTGTGTCCCACACCTCCAACAGGTAAATTGGTGAGACTTCACCTCCGTCTCCTCCTCTCTCTGTCCTCCGCTGTGATTGGCTGAGCTCTGTTTAGACTGACACATCTCCAGAGTGACAGATTGATAAGACGGTTGGTCATACACACTCACACTTCACACCTTATTTACATGCTCCGCTCCAAATCCCGAGCTGGATCAAACCAGTTTCAGCAGAATCTGCTTCGTCTCATCCGATGACTTTGATCCAAATGTTCTCGTTCTTCCTGTTGGAGTTTCACTTCACAGCAGGAGAACCGTCTGTGGATTCTGTGACGAGAACTCCCAGACTCTCTCTGCTCCGTGGCTCCTTCCTGCTGCCTCGGCCATGAGAACGTCACCATTCAACTCAGGGATTCTGGGCAGCAAAGTAGAGTTAATCCGGAAAAATACTGCACCACACACACACACACACACACACACACACACACACACACAACAAACACACACACACTCACAGAGCCCGCTCTTGTCAGGTAGAATTACTCTGGGCTCTGGATTCCGGGTTCTGAGTTTAAGGCCCGGTCCGGTTCTTGTGTTTTTGCTCAGGAGTTTTGGTTTAGAAAAATCCAAATTCAAGGAAATATTTGCAAAACACATAAATGTTTCTAACAAATGATTTATTTTATTCTGGTTTGTACTGAAGAACCTCAATAAATGTTGTTTGAGAAAAAATGAAGTTTTGACAAATAGTTGAAGATTTTATCCTTAAAGAAATGAACTCGATAAAAAAAATAGGAGCTTATTATTAATAACTTTTTCAAATTATTTCCTGTTTATTTTTCTTCATCAATCTCAACTTTTGCTTTTTTCCTGTTTTTTAATGTCCTCATTTTTATTCTTTGTTTTAAAAACAGAGATTTTTGACGGCAGCAAAGCGGCTCAACAACAGTAGAGTTCTGCGTTCCTTTGTGTTCTCAGTTTCAGAGAAGCGTTTTAACACAAACTGCTGCTCTCCGCATTTGAATCTACATTTATTTGGGCCTTTTGGAAACATTAAAAAATATTAAACATTATTAAAAAACATTAAACTCATGAAAATTCTGTTTTTTTTATCTAATTTTATTTTAATTTACTTTTTTATATAGATGGTATGGTTTTTATTTGCTCTTATTAATAAATGTTTCATTATTATGTGAAACAAATTTAATTTAACCTTTTAGCAACATTTATTTAATAAGCAATGATGCTACAATTTAAATTATTAGTATTTAAACGAGTAATAAATGTAATTATTGTTGTTATTATTTAATTAGTTTCAGCTCTGTCCTGCTGACAGACTAAGCTAAGAGACAGAAAATTATTGATATGAGTCAATAATCAATAAAATAATCTTTATTTGTTTATTATCATTATATTATTAGTTTGTTCTTTTTAACAGTAAATGATAAATATTTTCTTTAAATCCTCTGAGAGTTTATGTTTCATAACCACATATAGAACCTGTATCATAATATTAATTAGTGTTATTAGTAATAGTAGTAAATGTTTAGCAAAGTGGAGGTTTGTTCAAAGTGCAAACAAAGAAACTGCTGCCGGGGGGGGGGGGGGGGGGGTAACTGTGAGAGAAGAAGAGATGAAGGAGGAAGAGGAGCAGTTCTCCTCAAATTCACATGGAGGTTGAGAGAGAAGGTCCAGAGCTCCCCCTGCTGGTCATAAGGAGGAAGATGTCATTGAGTCCAGTTCTGGTTCTGCCAGCCCGCCCGGATGAACCGGTCCAGGCTGGAAGGACCAGAAGGAACCGGGCTCTACTCCTCCTCACCGCCACTTCCACTTCCTCCCAAATCACTTCAACTTCCTGGGAGAGATGCGGCGCCGACCACTTTCCCACCACCCCTCCCTCCCTCCGCCCCCACCCCCATCTTCTAGCTCTCAGTAAAATGACATTTCAAGCAGCAGGGTGAGAAAAGCAATCTGCCGTCCCTCCCTGGAGAGGAGGAGGCGGGTGGAAAAGGGGAGTGGAGATGTAAATGTAAAAATGAGTGGAATAAAAGAGGAAGTCTGGGAGGAGGAGGTGAGAAAGGAGGAGGGCTGCAGAAACACCCAGTCCTAACTCTGTGTGTGTGTGTGTGGGGGGGGGGGGGGGTTGCAGTGTGGTTGTGTGCGTGGGTGTCCATCAACAGACTCTTACTAATAGAACCACAATGCTGAGAATTAGCAGAGTCGCTAGGTCAGAGCAGCAGCTCACCTTTCCAGATAGCCACACCCCCTCAAAACGAGCGAGTGAATGAGAGAGCCAGTGAGTGAGTGAGTGAAGGAGAAAGCAGGTGAATGAGTGAATGGGCAAGAGAGTGAGTGAGTGAGAATGTGATCAAGCAAGTGAGTGAGTGAGCGAGCGAGTGAGTAGGTGAGTGAGTGAGTGAATGAATGAGGGAGTGAGTGAGCGAGTGAATGAGTGAGCGAGTGAGTGAGTGAGTGAAAGAGCGAGTGAGAGAGTGAGTGAGGGAGTGAGTGAGTGAGCGAACAAGTAAGTGAATGTGTGAATGAGCGAGCGAGTGAGTGAGTGAGTGAGTGAGTGAGTGAGTGAGTGAGTGAGTGAGTGAATGAGCGAGCGAGCGAGCAAATGAGTGAGTGAGCGAACGAGTGAGTGAGTGAATGAATGAGCGAGTGAATGAGTGCGCAAACGAGTAAGTGAGTGAGTGAGTGAATGAATGAGTGATTGAGTGAGTGAGTGAATGAGTGAGCGAACGAGTGAATGAGCTAGTGAGTGAGTGAGCGAACAAGTGAGTGCGTGAGTGAGCGAACAAGTGAGTGAGTAAGTGAATGAGCGAGTGAGTGAGTGAGTGAGTGAGTGAGTGAGTGAGTGAGTGAGTGAATGAGTGAGTGAGTGAATGAGCGAGCGAGCGAGCGAGCGAATGAGTGAGTGAGCGAACGAGTGAGTGAGTGAGTGAATGAATGACGGAGTGAGTGAGTGAATGAGTGCGCGAACGAGTGAGTGAATGAGCAAGTGAGTGAGTGAGCCAGTGAGTGAATGAGTGAGTGATTGAGTGAGTGAGTGAGTGAGTGAGTGAGTGAGTGAGTGAGTGAGTGAGTGAGTGAGTGAGCAAGTGAGTGAGCCAGTGAGTGAGCCAGTGAGCGAGCCAGTGAGTGAATGAGTGAGTGAGCGAGTGAGTGAATGAGTGAATGAGCCAGTGAGTGAGCCAGTGAGTGAATGAGTGAGTGAATGAGTGAGTGAGTGAGCCAGTGAGTGAGTGAATGAGTGAGTGAATGAGTGAGTGAGCGAGCCAGTGAGTGAATGAGCAAGTGAGTGAGTGAGCCAGTGAGTGAATGAGTGAGTGAGTGAGCCAGTGAGTGAGCTAGTGAGTGAATGAGTGAGTGAGCGAGTGAGTGAATGAGTGAGTGAGTGAGCCAGTGAGTGAGCCAGTGAGTGAATGAGTGAGTGAATGAGTGAGTGAGCGAGTGAGCGAGTGAGTGAGTGAGTGAGTGAGTGAGTGAGTGAGTGAGTGAGCGAGCGAGCCAGCGAGCGAGCCAGTGAGCGAGCGAGTGAGTGAGCGAGTGAGTGAATGAGTGAGTGAGTGAGTGAGTGAGTGAGTGAGCGAGCAAGCGAGCGAGCGAGCGAGCGAGCGAGCGAGTGAGTGAGTGAGTGAGTGAGTGAGTGAGTGAGTGAGTGAGTGAGTGAGTGAGTGAGTGAGTGAGTGAGTGAGTGAGCGAGCGAGCGAGTGAGCGAGGGGGTGATTGAGCGAGTGAGTGAGTGAGTAAACGTGGTAAATGCAGCTCCATAAACACAAACTATAAAAAACGTGTTTCAGGGTAAAAACTGTGAAGCTTTGACTCCAGTTGAGAAAATGATCGGGGATCAAATTTTAAAAGCATTGATCAAATCTTGTGGCCATGAAGGTTAAATTCACATCAGCAAATCTCCCAATGCATATTAAAGACCATAACCAATAAAAAAAAATATTATTCCCATAAAACCAACCTTTTCTGGTTTCTTCTATTGCTTCATTTTTTAATGTTTCCTTTTAATAGTTTAGAAATTCTTTTTTCTTTTCTTTTTTTTACAGAAACCATCAAATGTAGGTATTACGGGATATTGCTAATTGGTGTTTTACCATAATTTCAATTAAAGGTTATTTGGCATAAATTGATGTTGGATCTGCTCCGTATTTACCATTGAACTTGTTTTAGTTTGCGAACATTAAGGACACATTTGTAAAAACGTAAACGTCAAAAATCAAACTTTGTCATCCATTCAGTGATGAAACCTTTTTTAGGTTTCTTCTTTTGTTTCAATTTCGGGGATTTGTTTTTTGTTTTTTTTAACATGTAATGTTATTTTTTCCTTATTTGTTTAACTTTTTGAATCTTTAATATGTATTTGCATGATTTGTTGGTGTGATTTGATCTTCAGGGCCTCCGTAGTCACATGTCAAACTGTGTCATTTTGGTTCATAAATCACATTTTAGAAACTCATTTTTGCTGTCTTTTTGTCATTTCAAACTGATTTTAAATATTTGTTGTTTGCATGTGTTTTCTGCTCATCACCATCTTCTCCTCTCATTTCTACCTCAGACTGTTTCCATCAGGGAGTCCAGCTCATCTTTTTCTCTTGTTTTCTTGTAGTTTTTGAATCTTTCCTGTCATCGATTGCAGAGCAGCATGGTAACCTACAGAACCCACGAGGTTCAGTTTATCAGGGCGGTTCTTCCTCTGAAACCCTCTGGACAGTTCTGGACCCTGAATGTAGGTTAAACAGGACGTCCACTGCTCAGCAGCAGCTTCTCTAATAAAGAGCACAGCAATCTCTGCTGGAACAAAGAGCTTATTAGTGTCTTTTGTCTGGAACAGAAAGCTTCCAGCTGCTAATTAGCAGCAGGATCTTATCACCGCTCCTTCTGCCTGGACATTAGCGACCTGCAGAGCAGGAGGCGGGGCCACGAAACGACAGCGCTGCATGCTGACGAGGCCAGAATCTGATACCAGCTTCAGCATGGAGACTGTTGCTCACAGCTGACCCTGAACAGCTCTGAAGTTTACCGGATGACATCCTGCAGGTCCATGACCGTACCAATTCTCCTGTGGGGGGAGATGACCTGACCCCTCAACCCTTACGAGGAGCAGCTCAAGAAGAGCTTGAGCTTCCTCATCATCAGCTGAGGAAAAGCAGGCGGCTCCTCAGCAAGAAGGACGAACAGATGAAGCAGATGCGTCATCAGAACCTTGTTTGTCTGGGATCGTCTTCAGCTGGATTTGAAAAGTTAAGAAGAGACGTTTCCCTTCCTGCTTCACCACGGAGAACTTCTCCAGATGTGAGGAGCAGCTGTGAAGCTCAACAGGAGCACCTCCCTCCCCGTCCGGTGGTCCTCGTTGGGCCCACACGTTGACCCCGTTGATCACTTCCGTTAGGTAAACATGTCAGGGTGGAGGTCTGCCTGCTGCCAGTTGCCGTGGCGATTTGAACTGGTGTCAGACGGGCTGACAAGCTGTCACCGTGGAAACAAGTGAAGGTGGTTCGCTCCGCCGCGCCATCGATCGGCCCTCGTCAAGCTGATGTTTCTTCTTCTGTGGTTTCGTGTTTGTTCAGCTGACTCTGACATATTGCCTTGTGTGAGTGTGTGTGTTGTGTGTGTGTGTGTCTGCTATAAAGGTTACGATTTACTCAAATGTTTTAAACCAAAAAATCCGGTTTGGCGCCCGTTCGTTTACCTTTTTGCTCGGTTTTTGTTCAGGTTTGGTTTTTTCTCACCTGTCCCACCTGAATCAGTTCTTGTTTCATCCTCAGAATGTTGTCTGGTTGTCGGTTTCTCTGTTGTCACCTTGTTGTTTCTTCTCTTTCATCGTTTTTTCAGGATAATAAAGTTTGAAGGTTGGACCTGGATTCTGGGTCCACCACCATCATTTCTGAGAAGTTCTTCACTGTGAGGTTTTCAAACCCATCATTTTTGCATCTGCACTCAAAAAAAAGAAAAGTTGCATATTTGTGAGTAAAAAACGCACAACTCCTTAATAAAAGCAACACTTTCAATTGCATTTGTTGCCGTAATTAACTGTGTTCACTTTCTATAAACATTTTGACAGTATTGATGTCTCTCAGCACCCCCCCCCCGCCCCACACACACACACACACACGCATGTTTTGCTGTGTGAGCACTTTGTTGCTTCATAAATATGACTCCTGTTTTCTCCTGATTGGCTTCGTGCCGCAGCGGCGGCGAGGGATTCGTGATTGATTCACTCACCGCCTCTGCAATAACAATAATTGTTCAGGGGGGAATGGTAGGTGTGTGTGTCAGGGGGGGTGTAGCATTTAATGAAAATTTGAACATTTCATAACCACGCTAATCAATAAGTATTAAAGCTGAAACACTTGCAGGAGAGGAAAATGATAATGCATTCATGCATGTAAATGTTGGAGCCTTTTACGTTTTTTTCTACATCTGATCAAAAAATAAAAATACAAAACTTTTGATTTAAAAAAGAAAGAACAAGATCTAAAAAAAATAATGTTTAAAATAAATGATGTTTATGTCCAGAAACGGGCCTAAAAAACAATCAAAGGAGATAAAAACACGCTGCTATGAACTGTTTTACCCTTTGTCCCATCCAGACAACATGGTTGAAGGAGTCTGGACTGAAGCCAGAGTGAAATAATTTAGGGACCAAACCAGAGAGTCTGTAGTCACGTTATACCTGAAACCATCCACCACCAGTACCTGCTTCTGCCAGGTGCAGAGGAATGGCTGCAGTCTACCCAGCTGTCTTATGGCACTGCATGCTCCAAAGTTCGCTCCATGTGAGTTTCCTCCTTTCTACTCCCTCCCACCTCACCCCTCGCCCCCGTTTTGCTTGAGCGACAGCTTTGGAGCGTCTACCTGCTTCTTTCAGTTGGTGCACCTCCTCTACCACCATGGTTGGACGTTCTGCTGCAGATGCCTTTTGGCAGAGAGGTTTTACAACCCCCAACCCAAAGCCTCCTCTGCCTTGTTGGACGTGGCCCACTATGCCGCGATGGCACAGAGCAGACTTTACCTGCAGCACTGCTACAGCAGGGGTCCCCTTCTTCCCTGTTGCTAGGACACATTTAAGCTTATTTTTGTATGCTAGAAAATATTTATCATTATTTTAATATTTATTAAAATATTTTAAAATATTGATTACAATATTTTAAAATATTTATTTGTGGAAATCAGACAAGACAACAAACCAAACAAAAAAATAGAATCCCTGGAAATTTGCTTTGATAAAATTAACTTGTATGTGAGATACAGTTGCAGTGCTCAATGCGCTATAAATAAATTAAATGTATTTTTTTCAAATGTGTTTATATTGAAGGTCTAATAGTATTTAGGCAAAGTTTTCATATGTCATACTCTTTAAAAAATACATGTGATATATTTCTCTGTCACTGTTGTGAGAAATATTGGGATACGTATCGTATCGTGATGCAAAAGACATCACGATACGTCAATCGTGACACATATCGGATCGCTCATACACAGCTCTACAAAGAGATTCACTATAAACACGGGTCACACGTCTGTTCCAGGGCTACACACTCATTATCAGAATCATCAGTTAACCTATGAAGCGTGTTTTTGATCTGTGGGAGGAAACCGGAGAAAAGCCACACATGAATGAGGAAAACATGCAAACTCCAATCAGAAAGGCCCCAGCTGGGATTCAGACTAGGTCCTTCTCATTGTGAGGTGAGAGTGCTCACCACTACACCAGCAGCCCACCTGTGCAAAAACCTTCATTCAGACACTGACCATCCTTTCCATCCGTTTGTCTTAAAGAATCTGCTGTCTCAGCAGGAAATTCCTGCCATTAACGACCCCCCCCCCCTAACCACCACCGCTGATTTAAATCCCCCTTCCCCCCTTCGTTCCCCCCCATACCTGTCCGTCCCCTCTCCCGCCCCTCCCTCTCATTTATCTTCTCTTCTCAAATGACTCTTAAAGACTTCCCACTCGACTGACCCTCTTTCTCTGCGCCGCCGGATTATCATTGGTCGGCCGCTGACATTTTGTTAGACGTCGTTAAGACCCGCGGCGCCATAAAGCACCTGAGGGCGACACCTCCCACGCCGCCGCAGAAAGGCTGCGGGGGTAGAATTATAGTCCTGTTTTAAGGTCTCGATTAACCTTCTTTTCTGTACGACTAATCAATTTTCATGAAACAAGCTCCATAAAGTCTGTTAAGACGACACATTTGGCTGTGAGGAACATCTGTGGAAGATCTGAGTCAAAAGCAGAACCAGACGGAACGTAAAGCCGTGAATTCATTTGAAGGATTCTTGTTCCACAGATTCCGTTGTTGATTCTTCTCTGTTGGGTTTTTCCAGAAAGCTGTTAATCTGTCATCAATAACCGTAAAGAGCCAAGCAGAAGGGATGGAACAGCCCCACTGACACTTTCTATCCTCTACAATCTCCTGCCGGACGGTCAGAACCTCAAGGAGCCTTCCAGCGTCTCCTCCAGCGGCCTCATCAGAACCACCACTTCCGGTCCTGAGGACCCAGACGCCCAAACAGCAGCAGAAAGGCCGCGGGTCACGGGAAGGCCGCTTTCACGCACACGTCAGTGAAGCCTTCATCAGCTGGAGGGGAAGAGGAGGAGTGAGTGGCAGGACGCGGGCTTCTTTTTTGGAGTTAGGTCTTTGGCTGAGAGCTTCAGAGCTTTTGCTACCAAACAAATACACACACCAACACACACCAACACACACCAACACACACCAACACACACAGTGACAGTTTGACAGGTTATGTTGGAAACCACCAGAGCAGTAGAAAGAGGTTGAGTCGGGTTAAATGACTGTGTGCTGAATGTGTGTGTGTGTGTGTGTGTGTGCGTTGTTGGACTGACTGTATGTGTGATGCCCTGACCATGTTGTGGACTGAACTTTTTCTGTATTTTGTTGTTAAGATGCTGTTATTTTACAAAGTCTATTCCTTTTTGATAATCATTTATGTTCCATTCATGCTTCCACCGTTCTGCAGCTCCTCTGGTTTCCTCCTCTAAAGTGATTTATTTTCTGAATTTCTGAACCCTTTGGATAGAAACGTTCTAACTCCATCCGTTAAATGTCTCTCTTCCTTCACAGTTTTTTTATTTTCAGTGGGTTGTCTCAGACATTTAGCAACTCCTCTGCCGTGTTTGTCAACAGTGTCTGTGTTACATTTGTTTGAGTCCAAATTTGGTGATAATCCTCTTTGAATTGGACGTCAAATTCCAAATTGTGAGTGTCCACTTCCAGCTTTGCGAACAGTCAACCCTTGGTTCTCCACCTAGCTGGCCTCATTTGGTTCTTGGGATGGGGGACGGAGTAGACGGAGATCTTATGACTTCATTTGAATGTAGGTTTTTAAAGGCACTGGCCATTGTCTGCATCTGGGAACTGGACTGAGAAAAGGGTTTATTCCGACTCCTACCAAGTCAAGTCCCTCTTTTTTTGTGTGTGATACAGATACCCTTATGTTGGAGCCAGACATCGACAATAAGCAGTGATTGGTCCAAGTTGGTTTGAGTCAAGCTTTCCATGGCAACCACTCTCACCAATCAGGAGTGAGCTTGTTGGAAGGCCACACCCCTGCCTCTTGAGGGTCGGTTACACCAAAACTATCAATCAAACGTTTTGAACATCGAACTTGGGGGCCAGTAGGCTTCACCTACTTTTATCGAGCCATCTGATTGGTCAGTTTGAATAACATGAACTACAGAAAATCATCATGAAAAAAAAAACATTTCAAAAGTACTGGTTCAGCGCCGGCACTGGATAAAATCTAAATGGTAGCCGTCGCTAACTGTAACCCAAATCTGCATCTAAGAAGCAGAGATGGATGTTCTCCATGATGCTTTCTGCTTCCCAACATCCCATAAAAACAGAGCGGAAAACGTAAGTCTTGTAGCCTGGAATCCATCAATCAGACCGATGACTGAACTGATGGTACAGATGAAAACGCACCAGCGAAAGGCGACCGCAGCCGAAATGTGAGTGTCCTCCTCAGGGAAGGACAGGTGAAATCCCAGGTAGGACGCTCCACGCTGGGGTCAGTGTGGAACATTCCCAGCACGTCTGAGGCCCGAACGGCTGCTGCATATGTATGAAGGTGAGGCAGACCTATTTCATTACAGCTGCAGCGCTTCAGGTTAAACTCTGGGATGCTTCGTCAAACTGAAGGAAACTGTTTCAGCACTTTGTCTCGCTTTCCTCGGACTGTCTTTAACTTTTCTTCTGGGTTCCTCTGCCATCTGTCTTCATCTGTTTCTCTCTTCCCTGCCGTTGTCTCTCCTCTGTCTCCATCACTCCACATTAGTTCTCCTCTCCTCTATTACCTTCTCTTTCGTCCATTAGTAACACCTGAATCCTTCTATTAGATTGAGGAAGTTGGCCTCATAAATTCGCCGGCGTCTCCAAGCCGGCGAGCGACGGCTCACTGTTTTTGATAATGAAAGGATCTGGGCTTAAATTCACATTACCTTTGTAATGTACTTCATGCTTGATCATATCGGGCTCTTTGATTTTATTAACGTCTCTGAATGGATTTCTGGCTCTCCCCCCGTCCATCTCTGTCTGTCTGCCCCCGAACGGTTCCTCCAACGACGACTTTGCCCTCGAAGGAGCCGCTGAAGGTCAAGAGCCGCGCGCCCAGACCGCTGTTTCCCCCACAGACGCGTGGCAGGAAGGCATGATGGGAATCCTCTGAGCAGGTCAGAGGTTTCAAATGAAGCAGATCCGTTTCTTGTTGGTTCTAGGGTTTTAAGATCATTCTAGATGTTTGACCTCCGATCCAGAGATGACATCCAGCTGACTCTGACCCTCTTGCTTTCTGTATCCTGAATGGTTGGTAGCATCAGGAGTCGCCGATGCTCCGCCCCTCCAGTGGCGCTTCGATGGCTGTCTGAGGAGCTTCCTGTCAGAGGATCATGAGCCACTAAGATTGAAATCTCAGATACCCAAACATGATGTCACTTGTTTTAAACTTTTCTCTGATCTTGATCCCAGTTTGCAGTTTCCTGGAGGATGAATACTTTCCTGCAGGGGGCGCTCTCCTCACCTGCATCAGTGGTTCTCAAGTTTTTTTGGGCCTCACACCGGTTTTATGTCAGACAATATTTTCACAGTGCAATTTGTACGAGGCAGAGGTTGACTTTGAATTTTTTTAAACTTCCAGTTTCAGTGAAATCTATTTAAAAAATTCTACCACATAAAATTTAGTTTAAAAAACAAATTTAAACTGTGCCCAAATGCTTAAGAACCCATATATATATATAAATAAATCCATGATAAAAGCAACGAGAGAGACGAGACGAGAGAGTAACATCTGCTTGGAAGAGATTCGGACAGTACAGCACGTTTCTGAGAGATCAAAAAATGCCCATGTCTCTCAAGAGGAAGATCATGAACACTGTCATACTGCCATCAATGACGTATGGAGCTGAGACATGGTCACTCACCAACCGCCAAAGAGAGAAACTGGCTATCATCCAGAGGCGCATGGAACGATCAATGCTGGGAGTTACGAGGAGAGATAAGGTCAGGAACAAAGACTTAAGATCAAGAACAGAGGTGAAGGATGTCATCGAGAAAGTGGTTGAAGCCAAAGGCAAGTGGGCAGGACATGTAGCCCGAATGAAGAACCACGAATGGGCTAAGAAAACAACAGAATGGACTCCGTGGGACAGGAAGAGAGGAAGGGGAAGACTGAAGAAAAGATGGAGAGAGGACATCGAGCAGAAGGCAGGCAGCACGTGGACCCAGAGTGCCCAAAACTGTGATGAATGGAGTAAGATGTGGAGGCCATCCGCCAGCAGTGACGTGACAGGCTGATGATGATGATGATGATAAAAGCAAATTCTGAAAGATGAGATATTCTCACCAAGTTTAGAAAAAGTGTTTTTAAGATTTCATTGTAACAGAAATTTTTAAATGAGCACGAATAGCCCTTCTCTTGCCCCTAGTGGAACAACGGTGAACTACAACGGTGAACGGGGCGGCCGTGGTGCAGCGGTAGGGCGGTCGACCCATGATCGTAAGATTGCAGGTTCGATTCCCGCCTTGCACGCCCATGTGTCGAAGTGTCCTTGGGCAAGACACTGAACCCCACCTTGCCTCTGGTGGGAGGTTGGCGCCAGTGTTTGGCAGCGGAGCCGCCGCCAGTGTGTGAATGTGTATGTGACTGGGTGAATGGGACTGTGACTGTAAAGCGCTTTGGGCCTTTGTAAGAAGGTAGAAAGCACTATATAAGTATACGCCATTTACCATTTAACTACAGAGCAGGAAATATGGGGGGCGACAGTGGCTCAGGTGGTTGAGCAGGTCGTCCAATGGTCGAAGGGTTGGCGGTTCGATCCCCGCTCCCACCAGCCAAAATGTCGCTGTGTCCTTGGGCAAGACACTTCACCCTCCTTGCCTCCAGTGTGGCTCCACTGGTGTTTGAATGTGCATGGATGTCCCGGTGATGGTCAGAGGGGCCGTAGGCGCGAAATGGCAGCCACCCCTCCGTCAGTCTGCCCCAGGGCAGCTGTGGCTACAACAGTAGCTACCATCACCAAGTATGAATGAGGAGTGAATGAATAATGGACACAATGTAAACGCTTTGATCGTCTGGAAAAATCTAATACATTATTATTATTATTATTAAATATTATTAAATATGCATATTAAATATGCAGCCAAGTTCTATATAATTTATTTTTAGGAAAGTTTTGATTATTCTAATGAGAAAGGTGTCTCACAGCAAGAAAGCCCCAGTTCAAATCCCAGCTAGGACCATTGTGTGTGGAGTGGCATGTTCTAGCTCTAGCTTCATCCCACAGTCCAAAATCCTGCTTCATACACTAAAAACTAAACACTCCAGGATGTTCTCCAAGGTTAGGCTCTGGCAGCCTCGTGACCCTATTAGGGATACAGCAGGTCAAGAAAATGGATAGATGGATTTAGTTTTTCTGTAAAAAAAAAAATCTTAATTATCCATTTCTATGAATTTCCACAAGTCAGCAACTGTATTTTATTTATTATAATCTTCCTTCTCTGCAAAATATCTGCAGCCGGTTTAAACACAGACTTTGTGTTGGACCCATTAAGATGTGACATAAACGTCAGGTGGGGGCTAACTTTAGCCACGTCTGACGTTTAAGATTTGATGGATAAATCAAAGAAAATAAAACAACACAATCGCGAAAAAACAAGTATTTTCTAGATGTACTAAATGTTAATCCACCCTGTTTGCAACTTTATTATCAGCAAACGTGTAACATTAGTCAGTCGCCGTGTTTTATGCAAAGGGAACTTGGTGCTTGTGAACGGCTGTGGCGATAAATCCATATGTTTAGGAAGACTCCTGGTTTTTATCTTTAAATAGCAGATTTCTTTTTCTTTGAAGTTGGAGACTCTTCAGTTGCTCTCTCTTCCTAAAGACACTTTCAGAAGATTTAAAGATCTTTTTTTTTTAGAACTTTGTTATCTTTGTTAGTTTTCAATCTAGCAGATGGAACTTTAAGAAGGAAGCAAATGGATGTCAGACACGTGACTGAGGCCAACGACTTGACATGCGTGAAAAGTGAGTCACGGTCAGAAATCGTGGACAGAATCCGCTTGTTTTCCAAGATAGAACTTCTCAGAACTCAGAACCGGATCATAAACAAAGCAGAAATAGTACAGACCGGAGGTTAGGGACCAAAGTCAAACCCATTTGTCCTTGAGAGCGTCAGAACGGTGAGGAAACTCCTGCTGTCAGAAGCTCCTCTGCATCTCTGGGGAACTAATGTGTGTGTGTGTGCACGAGCGTGCACGAGTCCCTGTGCGAGTCCTGGTTCCAGTCCGGACCCGATCGGGCAGGATTAATACCGGTGGGTGAATGAAATCAGCAGCTGCGTTAATGAAGGGGTGTTGTTTGAACACGGAGCCGCAGCTTCAGTCCAAACGCACAAAACGAAATTGATTTCACGTAAATGAGTTTCTCAGCTGTGTGTTTGTGTGTTTGTGTGAAGAATTAAATGAGTTGTTGTGTTTTCGCGCAGCAAACATGGTTAGCTTTACAAGCTCGCTCAACTAAAACAGCATCACTAATTAAAAGCTGGCTGTGATTGTGGGGGGGGGCTGTTTGTTTGGTGTGTGTGTGTGTGGTGTGTGTGTGGTCAGGAAGCTGTTTCATGGTGTGGGTCTGACGCTGAACCCTGGACGGGTCAACACACTCGCACTTTCTTGTTTTTTCCATTTCTCTTCCTCCCGGCCTGTCACGCTGTCCGTCATCCTCCACCCCCACCCCCGCCCCCCCAGCACTGTCAGTCAGTCAGTTACTCAGCCGACACATTACTAGTTCCTGGTCACACACACAAACACACACACACAGCTGACCATCATTACCAGGCTGCAGCGAGGCAGAAAAGCTCAGTAATAGCAGGTCACTACCCTTTGTGCACGTGTGTGTGCGTGCATGTGTGTGTTTGTGTGTGTGCGTGTGTGTGTTGACCACTTGGCAGTCTATCAGTGTGATGGACTGTGTTTGGCTGGGGTTCTTTGTGCGACGGCCGTCTGAAAAATGTAAAATGAAATGTAAAATCTGCAAAAAACTTCTAAACCAGATCTTATGTGAAAGGTTCAAATCACGGACGAGCCCCCAATTTATGTTACACCTCAGTCTGGGGACTGAAAAAGGAGGTGAAGGAACGAAAAACAAATGAAATGCCCTATCAACTCTAAAACTTTCACAAAGTCCCCAGAAAGGAAAATAATCTGGGATTTACTTACACAAAAACAACCACATGTTACAAGGATAAAAGCCTTTAAACACCGGTAATGTCAGCTCTGTTGCTGCTCTGGAGATCCTCATCCAATCAGGTCCTCTGGACAATCATGCTCAAACAAAATGGCAGGAGGAAAGACGGAAAACCTCCCACTTTAACGAGAAATACAATCCAAAAGTCCAAAGTCCAGGAAAACAGAATTCAAGCCTCAGCCGTATCTTTGTCTCCATTTTTGTTTTTCAATAAAGTTTTATAGCATTTCATTTAGTTTAAATGTGGTCAGTCACATTATCCCAGACGTCTTTCCTTTTCTTAAATTTCTTCCATGTTATTCAGTGATGAACTTCCTCATTTTTTCCCACCAGAGGCCTGCAAAGTTGGAAATTTAATTTATTTCTTTCGGATTTGAATCGTGTCGAGCATGAGGTCAGAGGTCAGAGGCCGACATGTAGAGCGCAGGACCTTTCAGCTCACCTGCAGAAGGATCACTTCTACGACATCAGCGGTGCCGTAGGAGCACGTGTGCGGCGATGGCGTCCGCCCGTCATGTGATCCTTTCCAGAGGCCTGCGGAGGTTTTCCTGTGACTTCTCTGCTCCGGCGCCTGAACCGCTGATGCAGATCAGAGCTGAAGCCGGCGTTAATATTTCATGTCACGGCTGGATAATTCATGCCCGCACGTACACGTGCACGGGCGCACGCAGGGGCCTGTGCACTTTAACGTGCACATCTAACGAGCTCTGCAAGCTCCCCGATGCTGAAAAATTCACCGGCAGCATCAAAGTTTAACGAGGATTTTCTCTCTGTGTCTTAATGAATCCGAGTCCATTTGTTCACATTTAAATAACCGATGAGGCCCAGCAATTAACACACACGGAGGCTGAGGTTGTTTTGCTCAGGGTGCGACAGGTCTTGTTTTTATAATACACACGTAAACACATGTGCGCGTGTGCATGTGTGTGCGATGGTTTATTCATGTGTGTCAGAGTGGGTTGAAACAGGAAACCTCTCATCTCAGTTTAGCTGCAGGCTGAATGCTGTCCGACCCATAAACCCTGCTCTCATCAGGCGTGTGTGTGTGTGTGTGCGTGTGTGTGTGTGTGTGTGTGTACATGAGGGAGCATGTTGACAGTTTGTTGTTGTATATCCACCTTATTGCTGATCTCTGTGATCTGAGCTGCAGCCGTTAAAGCCTCTCAGCACTCTTTGTTTTTCTTTCTCTTCCAATGAATCAAGTTTGTAGTTCAATCGTGGGATAGGGTTGTCTTCCATCCATCCATCCATCCATCCATCCATCCATCCATCCACCCACCCATCCATCCACCCACCCATCCATCCATCCATCCATCCATCCATCCATCCATCCATCCATCCATCCATCTATTTTCCAAACCTGCTGAATGCCTTTTGGGGTTAACGGGTTGCTGGAGCCTATCCCAGCTACTGTTGGGTTACAATAGGGTCCACCCTGGACAGATCTCCAGTCTGTCTCAGGTCCACACACTCATGCACACCAAATGGAAATGTAATAATTACCAGTTTAACGATCAATATTTTATCTATTGTCGACTGAAATTGGGATGTTTCTTATTTTGAAGGGTCTTACTCTTGTGCTTATTATACATAACCGTAGGTCTGTCACACATCACCTTATAGGTCACCAATGTTGTTGTTTTTATTTTGTTATTGTCAAACTTAGTTTAATACTTGTGACTCATCATTGGGTTTTTTTCTCCCGTGTTAAAAAAGCCTTTGGGGGTTTTCTGACTCTCCCTGCACCGATTGTCTTTTCATGGTTTTCTTCTTAAAAATAAAATGAGCAAACTAAAATAAATAAATAAATAAATAAATGAGCAAACTAAACAAAAACAATAAAAAATAAGCAAATTAAGATTTTGGACTGCAGGAGGAAACCAGAGGAAACACACACACACACACACACACACACACACACACACACACACACACACACACACACACACACACACACACACACACACACACACACACACCGTATGTATGAGAAGAACATGGAAACTAGAGACATAAACAGCCAGAACCAGAAATTCTCAACCATAACTGAAAGTTCCCCGTATCGTTTGAAAAAAGGTCATTTCTACTGCTAACCCTAACATTTATGGGTTTTCCCTTTTCCAGCTTTAATAAGAAATTTCTGAACACATAGGACATAAGTTATGTCCTACCGTGTTATTTCCGCTATAACGTCCACAGCCAGGTCCCTCCCAGTGTGTCACAGGTCCCCACACACCTATAAACAGTTTAATATTCATCATTTAACCAGAGAATCCTGTTTTTGTACCGGGGAAGGAAAGTGCTGCATGCATGAGGAGAACATGCAAACTCCACACAGAGAGAAACCCAGCTGGGATTGGAACCAGGACCACAGGGTCCTCACAAACTCTCCTTTGGTTTCTCCTGAAGCTAGAACGTTTCCACAAACGTCGCAGAATGTTTTTGTTCAAACATCTTCCTCGTCTTGTTGGCGTTTTTCTCTTAGATCACGTCCCCACTCTCCTGTTGGTTGCATTTCCAGGTCACAACCTCTGACTGCGTCAGGTTTCACTCATGTACATTTAAAATGTTTGAAAGTCTTTTGGTTTGTCCATTAAACAGCTTTTCTCTGCAGTTCTCTTAAAACAATCCTTTCATGAAGTCTTAAAAATGTTTAAATTGACTGATTGACAGGAACCAAATGTGAGAAGCTAACAGGTTCTGCTGAAGTCTTTGTTCAGTTTAACCTACAAATGAGAAGCTCAGGTCAAGTTTTACTGAAGTTCTTCCAACATGTGACTTTAATTCATTTATTCAGGGATTCCAGGGGAAAATTGTGGCTTTTTTAACGGTTGTTGCAAGTTTTTATCAATGTGTTTTTATGTGCCTTTTTGTTTGCATCATACAGTGGTGGGAAAAAAAAACCTCAGTTAAAGAAAGAAAGTCCACAATGTTCACTGAAATGACTTGAAACGTTCAAAAGTAACAATAAATGTATCGAAAATTAAATTATCAAAATCAGCCATTATTTTTGAGTTGTTGATTAACAGAATTATTTAAAAAAAAACTAATGAAATAGGGCTAGACTAAAATGATGGTACCTCCATAAGTTAATATTTTGTTGCTCAACCTTTTGAGGCAATCACTGCAATGAAACGGTTTCTGTATTTGTCAATGAGCCTTTTGCACCTGTCCACAGGTATTCTAGCCCCCTCCTCATGAGCAAACTGCTCCAGTTGTCTCAGGTTTGATGGTGTCTTCTCCAAACGGCATGTTTCAGCTCCTTCCACTGATGTTCAATGGGATTCAGATCTGGGCTCATAGAATCCACTTCAGAATAGTCCAAAGCTTTTCTCTGAGCCATTCTTGGGGGTTTCTGGCTGTGTGTTTTGGATGGTTGTCCTGTTGGAAGACCCATGACCTGAGACTGAGACCAAGCTTTCTGACACTAGGCAGCACATTTCTACCCAGAATGCCTTGATAATCTGGAGATTTCATTTGACCTTCACAACTTCAAGACGCCCTGTTCCAGATGCAGCAAAGCAGCCCCAAACAGAACTGAGCCTCCTCCATGTTTCACAGTAGGGACAGTGTTCTTTTGGTTGGAGAGTCTACCAACATAGAGCTGATGTTTCTTACCAAAAGGCTCCAGTTTGGTCTCATCTTCCCAGAGGCTTTGTGGCTTGTCTACATGCATTTTTGCAGATTCCAGTCTGTCTTTTTTCTGATTTCCTTTCAACAGGGGTGTCCTCCTTGGTCGTCTCCCATGAAGTCCACTCTGGCTCAAACAACCATGAATGGTGTGATCTGACACTGATGTACCTTGATCTAGGAGTTCACCTTTAATGTCTTTGGAGGTTGTTCTGGGCTCTTTGGATAGAGTTCCAACTATACGTCTCCTAAATCTGTCATCAATGTTCCCCTTCCATCGTCCAGGGAGGTTGGCTACAGTCCCGTGGGTCTTAAACTTCTGAATAAAATGTTCCACTGTGGTCACAGGAACTTCAAGCTGCTTAGAGATGGTTTTATAGCCTTTACCATGTTTGTCTATCATTTTGTTTCTAATGTCCTGGGACAATTCTCTCCTTTCTGTTGTCCATGTTCCCTTTAAATAGGCAGACTGACTGATTCTGGCTTTGAAAACAGCTGTGATGTCAATCAAAGGACATAGCTGAGTTCATCATGACCCCCTGGACAATTAGTTCTCTGTCTTTTATGGAGGTACCATCATTTTTGTCCAGCCCTATTTCATTAGTTTGTTTTAAATAATTCTGTTAATCAACAACTCAAAATGGTTTGATTTTGATTATTTAATTTTCAATCAATTTTAATTTATTTTTTCTTTTGAATGTTTCAATTCATTTCAGTGAACATTGTGGACTTTCTTTCTTTAACTGAGGGGAACCAACAATTTTCTCCACCACTGTATTTCTATTACTTGAAATAAATTTTTCTGATCTTTAAAATAAAAAGTTTGCATATGAAAAAATAAATCATTAATAGTGTTTTAATCAAATGTTTTGTAATGGTAATAAAAATAGCTTTTTTTTTTAGCATTTGTGATCGGTGTTGTTCAGACATCTGCACTTCTTTTTCAGTAAAAGTTGGATTATTGATCTTCAGTGAAGAGCGGCGCGTACATACCGGTGCAGGAGCGTGCATGAGCGTGCATGAGCCGGAACGTGCACTGCAGCCTGTTTAACATCCTGACCTGAGCGGCTGCCTTTCTGCTCAGTTATTCAGACGATTATTTGACTCATTTCCTGCTTAATATTTGAATTTTTCAGACTTTTTCTCCGTCATCTGCCTAATGGGCTGAAGTCTGCGTGAAATCCTGCAGCTTTACACGGCTCGGCTCAGTTCAGAACACTTAAGGAGGCCGTGTTCCAGCATCAACCTGCTGAATTTTTAACCCACTGAGTGTTTTCAGGCAAAGCGCCGCTGTTTTTAGGGTGTTTTAATAACTAACGCAGCTTAATGGAGGCTGAATTAAACATGGCTGCAAGGGGCAGGCTGTGGAGGAGGCGTCACCTCCAGGCAAAAAAAAAAAAAAAACCCGATCCTGGAAGCCAGAACCAAAGCATGGATGCTGCTGGTAGCAGGGTCTGCATTTGGATGACCACATTTTTCCACCCCCCTCAGTGGAACCTGGCGGAGCTTCACACCTCAAAAGTATTACAGTCTTCTTTCCAAGTTCTTCTCGTACCCACAATGCTTTAGGCCTGATGATGCTGCTCAGCCTCAACTTTTAGATCTGTTCTCATCAGACGGCGCCGCCATCACAGCCACACAGTTGTTCAATAGTTCTCCTGCTGCGAATCTGTGTGGAATCGGAGTCAAAGCCCCGGCTGGACAGGAAGCTGTGGATGCTGTTGTGTCTCTGGATCCGAGATCGCGTTCCTGCCAGATTCCAACCCTTTCAGATGCAGCTGGAAGACGGTGGAGGCGAGCCGCTGGTCCACAGGGATCAGACCCAGAACCTGATCCTCACTGCAGCCACATCAAAGTCGTCTATAGGACAAAGTAATTCAATTCAGTTCAGTTTTATTTATACAGCTCAATATCACAACCCAGGTGTCTGAACGACCTTCACTGATTGGACAAAACATCAAATCAGTTCCAGACTGAACTAAACTGGACGTCTCTGCACTTTTCCTCCTTCTCAGTGAGGAAAAAGCTTGAGTATTTTTAATTGACAGCAGCACACCGACCAATCACAGGCTGACCATAGGAATTGGAGGCGGAGCAGCTGTTTTACTCTCAGGATGATTGACAGGGCTAATTACCAGAGTGTACACACATTTTAGTAAGAGAAAAGCTCCAACTCAGCATTTCACTGGCTGTAATAACAGTCACGGTGAAGATGATTGATTGTTTGTGTTTCCATAGCGACCAGGCGTCGTCTCGTCAAAGGATGATTGATTCAGGTGGAACTACCTGAGCTGCATGGACTGCCCCCTCCTGGTTAGTTGTAGTCATAAGCTCCACCCCCTTCAACGATATAAGAGTTCACACAAATCTGTGCTCAGAACTTCTGTTTTCATCGTTTTAGCCTGAAAACTGATGGGACTTTGGACTAAAACTGTCAGGTTTGTTAAACATGAGACACCAGTCAGTGGAGGACGGCGCTGATGCAGCTGAAGTGAACTCAGCGGCGCCCCCTGTGAAACAACCACATCCAGTCCCACCCTCTTTTATCTACTTTCAAAGCGGTCTCTTCGTTATGATGAAGCTGTTCTCAGCATCCGTGTCGTTTTCTGGGACTTAGTTTCTGCAGAGCGGCAGGAGTTCATTAGAAATTCACCTCCGCCCCCCTTTCCTTCACCGTTGCTGAGAGGCAGACTTGTGGCCCCGCCCAGCGTATTTTTCATCTTCATCAAACAGCATTTTTCCGTCTGCTCCTGATTCCCGAGGATTTGAATGAAGAAATCCTCAGAAATGCTAATGCTAATGCTAGCTTACTTTACTTCATTAATGTCCTCCAACAGAAAAATACCACAAATATTTCATAAATCCACCAACACAGTTTTCCTGGGAGTGGGTCTGTATGAGTTTGCAGGGAGCTCCTCTCCGTCGCCGCGGCCTTGAGAGCAGCCGGCTGAAGGAAACCACCATGACTTAATTACTCTTTTTCAGGGGGCGGGGCTCGTTAGCTGACAGTCATAACGAGCTGCTGAGTGTTTATATTAACGTGAAGTTTTGCTCTAATTGTCTGATTGTTTTTTTAAATTGTAAACTCATTTGGTGGAGTTTCCTCCCGTCACCCCCCCCCCCCCAATTAGATTTGTAATTTCCCACGTTTTTAAACCCATCGTATTTGAAGGATGATCGGTGCTTCATGGATGTAGAGTTTTTCTTTTCACAGATCCTTGTGGCTCTCACTCGTATTCCCATGAACTTTCTTGGGAAGTCTGCTTCCAGCCGGCACATGCAGGTCTGTCTTCCTCAGAGGATGAGGAGGATGATCTGACGTCTCAGGTCTGACGAAGAAGAGGAGGAGGAAGAAGGGTGTCCAGATGCTGAGACCTGCGTCTGTGGGGGGTTCTTCTGCAGCATCTTCATCCCTTTAATTGACTCCCTCCTCTCTCTTCTTCCTCTCTCTTCATCCCTCTCTGCTCTCAGTCTGTTTTTAGCTGCAGGGCCTTCAGCGCAGCCTCTGATTGGCTGCTGAATCTCAGAGGGGATCGTTGTGATTGGCAGCTAAGAGCCCACAGTAACAGCTTGGCAGCAAGAACACAGGACTACTAATTACTGAGGCGAGTGTGTGTGTGTGTGTGTGTGTGTGTGTGTGTGTGTGTGTGTGTGAGTGTGTGTGTGTGTGTGTGTGTGTGTGTGTGTGTGTGTGTGTGTTCTTGTCTTTTAGATGATGTGACGATCATGTTTTTCCCAGCGGTCATCAGAGAAGATTAGCTCCTATCACAGGGGAACACACACACACACACACACACACACACACTCGCACACACACACACACACACAAACACGCACAGCCTTCCTTATTGGGACATTTCCACTGACCCTCACTCATATCTGCCGTCTAACTAAACCCTGACCTTCGCCTTCATCTCCACTCACTGTAAACCTGATCAGGAGCCCAGAATTGATGCTCCTCCTCAAAAATTTAGTTTCCAACAAGGTCACCCCCCCCCCTTACATTGTCAGCTAGAAACAAACCTGCAGTCCTGCAGAAGAAAAAGACAAAGTTGATGCATCTCATGTATATTTGTGGATAAGCAGTGGGATTCCAAAAAACAAGTCTGTGACTTAAATCGGTTCAGTCTGATCCTGGACTTGCAGCCGAATCCACTTCCTGTCATCTGTTTGTACTCTCTCCTGCTAGCTTACAGCCCCTCACACCCCCAACCTAACATTAGCGGTGCAACATTGAAGCTATCCAGCCGTACAGTTTAGATCCAGATTCCACAAGCACGATCATTTCCCATCTGCTCCTGATTCACAATTATTTGAATGAAGAAACACTCAGAAATGCTGTTTTCAGCTGCATTTTCTTTACTTATGTCCTCCATCAGAAACATGTTACAAGAACATGTTAAAAACACCAAAAACGGGATTTACATCAGAGTGGGTCTTTATTGAGAGAAACTCATGTGGCGCTCCAAATGTGAACTCTGACAGACCTGAACCGGTTCTGGTTTTGATCCAAAGAGACAAGAAATTCTCCATTTTCTGCATGTGCACGTACGTGCACGAGTGCACATGTAAATCTTACTTCCTGATCACAATGCAAAAGCAATCGAAAAGAGCCAAACAATGTCCCCTAATAGGCAAACAAATATGCCAACAAGATAAGAATAAAAGTCTTACCCAGAACTCTTATTTTAGGAAAACATGGTCACATGACATGTTTCCTTAAACTGAGATTATTTTGAGATTTAAAAGTCGTTTAACTTTCTTAGGAATCATTTCTTGCAGTGCGTCTGTTTATTAAACGTTCAGCTGCTCACTGATCAACACAGATGAATCCATCCTTCCTTCATCTTCAGTTTGGGTTTGACCGTCTGCAAATAATCCACCTGCAGATGATCCGTCTTCAGATGATCCGTCTGCAGACGGGTCATCTGAAGACGACCCGGCTGCTTTCAGTTCTGTGGTTCTGAGCTCAAACTTTACCTCCAAACTGCAGATTTTAAAACATATAAGTTTCTGTTTGTTGAACACACGCCGTTTCGCCGCCTTGACTTCACCTCTCATGGCGTTTGAGGCTTCTCCGTGAACTCATCAGAGTTGAAAGATGTCAGCTTGTCTAAAGGTCGACGGCGGCAGAGCCACTGAGTAAAAACTAACGACGGGCATAAAACCCACATTCCACCTGTGTGAGTCACAGCCTGTGTCATTACCTGGCTCTGCAACAACATTAATGACTCCATAAAAGGACAAATTAGACTTTTAATGGGGGGTGGTCATCCCACAGTGTGTGTGTGGTTGGGGGTGGGGGGTCCAGAGGCCGGTCAGTTTGTCTCGTTAATAAGTCCTCCTGCATTAACGAGCTGATGAGACCTCGTTAAGGCTGACAGACGGACGGCGCTTCACCAATAAAACAGAGACTGCTCGCTGCGTTTGTGTGTGCACGTGCACAAGCCTGCGTGCACGCTCTGGATCTGACACCCCTGGACCTCACAGAGCCCCCCCCCCAGCTGAGCGTGAAGGAGTTCCATCGTCCAAAAGAACCCTCTGCAGAACCTGGTCCAAACGGGCCTTTGGTGGAGTGGGCTCCTCCTGGTACTTCAGGACGTTCTCAAACCTTCTGCGTGAATGTGAAACGTTAACAAAGTTTTCACAACATTACATTTACCCTTTAACACCTGAAACGTCGCCGGCGACGGCAAAATAACACACATTTTTAGCATAACGATTGAACCGTAAACACGTCATTCCAGCAGATTCTGACGAAGAGGAAAGCGTCACAGAATCGGATGGATGATCGTGTTAACGGCTGAAAAGTTACGGTGCATGAAAGGCATGGAGGGTCAAAGGTCAAACAGACTTTTGTGGAATCAGAAGTGACGTTTCCTGTTTTTGTCTGCAACATCAGAACCGACCATCAAAGATGAACAGATGAAAGGAGGAGTGGAGGTGCGCTAATGAGGAGGAACTCTTTCCACCTCCTCATCGCTCCAGGACCTCCTGTGATCAGGCACGGTTACCACGGTTACCATGGACACCAGACTGTGTCCACTCACTGCAGGCACGAGCAGTTCTGTCCCGCCGGTTCTGGTTCTGGTCGTGAGTGGTGACTCCTTAACGAGGTCTGAGCTCGTTAGAGACATCTAACATCTAAATCTCTACCTCCTCCTCTTCATCGCTCTCTTCAATCACCCTAACTGATTTACCATTCCCCAACTGGGGGGGGGCATCCTGTGTGATTTGATGGGGGGGGACTCAGAGGACTCGTTAGGACTTTATGTTAGCAACATGCTACATCGTTAACAGAGAGTTCTGTCTGACGATGAAGGCCAAGGGGTTGATCCTCAGAAATTCAAAGACAAACCGAGTCAGAACCAAGCAGAACAGAACCAACCGGGCTCCACCATGAGGGGCAACGAAGCAAACGGGTTTCTTAGGACCTGACTTTATTAAACTGTCAGGAGAAACTTCTGCTGGCGTACAAACGTCTGCTCGCTGGTCATGTGACCTGCTTCCAGGGCGGCGGTCTGCCGTCAGCGGCTGTGATTAATCACCTCCTCTGCATCCGCGCTCATTAGCCGGAGGTGTGCGACCTCTCCGAGTGCGGATGTGACCCGCAGGAGGAGCACACCTGACGTTGGGCGGCTCGCATCGATCCGTGGAGATCTTCTGTGTAAATTACCCACGCTGCCTCCTGGTTGGTGTCACGGTCCGATCGCAGAGAGGAGGAGGGGGGAGAAGGGAGTGCGTGAAGGAGCGACCTCTGACCTCTGACCTCACCTGTTCACCAGAGTTAGCTCTGGCTGGGATTCTGGTGGTTCTGTTTTTGTTTTTGTCTTTTCAGTGAAAAACGTTGCGAGTTTCATTCAAAAAAATGATTAGAATCTAAATTGTGTCTAAATTTACTTTTTCAAAGAGTTCAGTTTTTTATTATCTAAGGATAGAAAAAAGCCCCCCCCCCCCCCACCGTGTCCCTGCAGACCCAATTATGTTGTTTCTTCTTTTTTATCTTTATTGATCCTGAAGTAGCGTCAGAATAATGATAATAAATTGCTGATAATTGAAAATCAATCAACTGTTTTCATACTGTGAAACACACTTCATCTGTGTGTGTGTGTGTGTGTGTGTGTGTGTGTGTGTGTGCGTATGCGTGTGTGTGTGTCAGTGTGGGGGTGTGTTTCCGTGTGTGTGTGGGGGGGGGGGGGGTCCCCAGGCTCCAGTTTGCAGACTCTGATAGCCGGACTCTGGACCGGCACCAGGCTCTCTCGCATCCCTCCTCTTTGTTCTCCTCTGGCCCCTCACTGATCCGGGTTCCCTCGGCTCTCCGCTCTTCCAGGTTTCTCCAGGATTTTCCGGGACACCTCTGATGTCTCTTCAAGGTGAGGCATGGCCAGAAACCAGAACCTGGACCAGCACCGGGTACTGGAGCCAGACCGGGACTTTGGAAGCAGTTGTCGTGTGATATCTGTTCCATAAGTCTCTCCATCAGCGCAGGTCTGGCACCCATGAGGGGACGTCCTTGGTCAGGGTCATGTGACCCGGGAGACGGCGCCGGTTCTGCAGTTCATCAAACTGAAGAACAAAATCAAATCTCTTCTCCTCTCTTGCAGTCAGTTTTCATTCTCTGCATTTTTGGGAGAGAGCCCAGTTGAAGATCTGAGGGGCCGAAAGCCCCCCCCCCCCCACACACACACACAAACACACTCTGCTCCTGATTTTGGTATTAATGGAGCCACAGCTCCACCTACAGGCCGACGGGGGAACAGCAGGACACCTGAGAAGACGGGGCAGTACCTGGTCGTCAGATCCGGATCCATGATGAGGAGGGTTAATGTTGTTATTGTTATTGTAACACAAACACACACTGACACACACACACACACACACACACACACACACTCTTCTGGGAGTGTTTTACATTTGGATTTTGTTCTTTCTTCTCTAAGCTGCAAACTGACAGATCAATCATCACTTCATGGAGTCCTGAATGTGTCCAGAACCATCAGCTTTGAGCCTGGACCCCCCCCCCCCCCCCCCCCAGGGATCAGGCTGTAATGACACGTTCTTTTGGGTTTTTGTTTCTGAAATGAACGGAGGAGCAGCAGAACCAGAACTGTTCCTCCAACCAGACCTCAGAACACCATGGAAGTCCAGACCCTCAGCATCACCTTAGACTTTCAGAACACGGCTGAGGCAGGAGTAGGAGCACCCCCCCCAGCAGAACCTGAAGGGGTCCGGATGCCAGGTCCAAACTCAGCAGAACCTGTTTCTAGATGGATGGATGGAACTTCTGATGATCTGCAGATTTGCTGGCTCCTGCTGAGAGAATGTTGTTCCTTAAAGAGAGGAAGAGGAGGAGGAGGAGCTGCTCCAGGGCCTCGGGGAGGAAGATTTTACGCTCAAAATCCTTCGACATGAAAATGATGAGAAACAAGTCAAACTTCGCTGCTGAGGACGGAGGGGGTGGAGCTGTGGGGGGGCCTGAGGGACCAGAACCGAATCTGAAACAGCGTTTAGCACTCTGCTGACCTTCATCCTCCTTCTCCTCCTCCTCACACTCCTGCATCCCCTCCTGTTCTTTCGCTCCGTTTGCTCAAACAGCTTCCACTCGTTTAACAGACCCTCAGGAGAGACCCAGAACCCGTCCGTCCGTCCGGCTTCCATCTCAATCCGCCCGCTCAGCCGTCCTCAGGCCACCTTAAGTCGCGCTTTGAGTCAGTTCCACCTTAAGTGAAGCCTGTGAAGAGATCTCTGCTGAGCAGAAATGAGTCTGATCTTCAGATCAGAAAATTAAAGCTTCATTTGATTTGTCAATAAATGTCTGATTTGGAATAAAACATTGATGTAAAAACTATTTATGTGAAAAAGGAAGTTTCTGTCACAAGAAGGACAAACACGGTAAAATACTGAAATCTACAGTGGACTTTTTTCCAAAATAAAAGAACATCTAACTATAACGACATTTACCCTAATTAGTAGGGGTCACATAATATTCATATTTAGATAATTAACTGCTAAAAAAAGAAACTAAATGTGGAAATTAAAGCCTCAATCTGGTTTGGTCGTTAATCATCTTTTTTAGTTAGTTGGAGGAAGAAATTGGAAGGAATTCATTTGTGTGATTTCGCCTGTTAATGGGCTTTGGCTTGTTGACAAAAATATAAATAAATAAATTCTCCTTTGCGTCACTATCTGATCAAATTTATTTATTGTATTTTCACATTTATTTAGATTTACAAAAGAACAAAAGACAAACTTGCAACAAAGGAAAACCTTTATTGTCTTTTGAAATGTGTATTTCATAGTCCAGGGGTACAATATTACAAAAATATAATGTTTCAATTCCAATTTTCTGTGTTTTGAAATTCTTTTAACCTTTTTTTTTCAAACCTAAAAATCATGATCAGTTCAAAGTGTTTAATAAGTCTTTTTCTTATCTTTGATCTGTTATTTTCTGAGGATCAGCTGCTGTGCTCTGCTGCCCCCTGGTGGCTCAGAATGCAGCAGCAAAAACTCTTTGATTTAAATATTCTGCTAATTATTAAGCATTGATTGTTTTTTATGATGGCCCCAAATAAACTTTATAATTCAATACATACAAAAACATATATATAAATAAAATTAACAAATGTATCCTTGTCTGACCAGAGCTGTTTGGTTTTAACACCAGGAGGAAAAAAGGAGGAAAAGAAAGTGTTTCTTTGTTATGTTGGTAAAATTCACAAATATCATTGATATTATATCTTAAAATGTGCTCATTTTTTACATCTATTTTCAGAAATTGAACATTAAAACTCTGATCCCTTATTAACGGTGACGTTAAACGTTTGTCCTTCCTCTGATTGGTTTTCTCTGCTGTTACGTCACTATATTTGAAAAAGAGTGGAAAAGGGAATGGCGGAAAAGGTCAAAATAAAGAAGTTAGGGGGAAGTATGACTTCCGGTCCAGATTAAACTCTTCAAATTAAAAGCAAAAAATTTCCACCAAAATGTGGCTGTTTAGAGATATTAGATTTTTTTTCTAACAAAAAAGCAAAACTTAAACTCTATGTTTTGTTGGTCGGTCTCTCCAGAAATTACACTTTCAAACTTCTGATTGTTTTCAGTTTTTTTTATTAAACATGAACTGAACACGATAGAACAGTAGAACGAGAGGTCAATATATGGATAGATACATTTGTGGGGTTTTATGAATTTTATTTCATTGTTTTTTTGAACAATAATTTCAAAGACTTATCCGACTTTGACAATGTGACCGCTGCATCTGTGCTTTTATTGTGAAGGGCCAGAACGTGTTTGGACCGGATGTGTCCCGCTGTAAACTAAAGTCTGCAGATCGACGGAAGGACGGAGGGTTCCGTGACCCAAAGCTGCAGGGAGCCCACAGTCGCCTGGCGAGTGGCTAACCGGTGACCCGCCCGGTTTCACGGGGATTTGTTTGTATACCGGCAGTAAACAAAGCCAGCTTCCGGTCACTGCGCGAACGCGAAAGTTTTACTGCCAGTAAGCTACATGTTAGCATGGAAGGCGCTAACCTGCTGAAGAGGCGGTTCCTGGAGGAGGGGGCGGAGCTTTGGAGTTGTAAACCAGTGCAGGTGAGAGAAAAAGACGTTTGTGGACTTCAGTCCTGATTGATCAGATAATAATAATCAGTCAGTTGACCTTCCGCTGATTAAACCTTAGTTAGCTAGCTGGTTTGTTTAACATCCACTTCCTGGTTCCATAGTGGGACTGAAGACCCCGACTGGGCTGCCCGCTGAAGTGCCCAACCGTTTATTTACCTTTATCTCCTGCTTGTGTTGTCAGAATGATGTTTGGACCAGATTTATACGGTTCTAAGAACCCATCCAAGTCCACTCTGGGCCCGGATGTTCTGATGCTTCTGAGGTTNTTTAATTTACACATCTATTGGCATGCTCCTATTTTTATTTATTTATTTATTTGGAGGGGGGGGGGGTTGCACAGCAATTGGTTGACGTGAAACCATTTATTTTACTTAGAGATAAATCCAGGACTAGTGTCCAGTCTTTTCTAATTGATAAGTTCAAGTTATGTTTTTTTTATTCCTTTAAGGACTCCTAGTTGTGCCTCAGAAACCTTTGCTTTGTAATCAATATATTTTTCTTACAGTTTCAAATCAACAGATGAATCATTTATCATCAGAATGGTCCCCCATCAATCAAACAGAAGGTTTGCAGCACTGTAAATGTTGGTGTAAATATGCTACAGAAATCCACAATGATGTCGTCTGGGGGGTATTCCAGGAAGCATGTTTAAACTAGCCAGACTTTAAGCCTGAACTCTGGCTGAAATCCGCCTGAACTTGCTTACTCTGGGTATGTCGGTTCCAAAAGACCGGATATGAGTTGGCGTAATTACGCTCGACTTGGTAACCCTGGGTTAACGCAGGGTACATAAAGACATTCTCAATGGATCGCCGATTTCTGGAGTCACCATGGAAACGCATGGAGAGAAAAACAAAGAAAACGCTGTACTTCTGTGAGACGGAGTCTGAGGTTTTGATGACGGCGTATGAAGATTACACGACCATCAAAAAAGTAACACGGCTGCATCATCAAAAAAAAAAAGAGTTTCTGCGTGTAGAAAAAGAGCAGACAAAGTAACCGCATGAGTTTCTGATCAATTTCCATTTTCCTTGTGACGCACATACATATATAACTCATCCAATTTTGCCAACTTAAATGAATTACTTCTATTGGTAACAAGAAATTGAGTTAAAATTATTCAACCTAATTTCTTACGTCTATAAAACTCAATAATTGTTTATACAACTCAAATTTACGTATTTATCTAACTAAATGTCATATTACTCCAATTCAATTAACATTTTTTTCCATCTTAATTAATTACATTTCTTGAACTCTCAAATGCCTAAGTTTGAGCCGGCAGATATTCTCATTTTTATAACAATAAAAAAGATGTGGTGAATAATGCACGGAGTGCAAAAATCGTTAAAGAATTAACCGTGAATGTCATTACAATGCTCAGCTGTAGGGGTGCTATATAAACTAACCATCCTCTCCTTTACTCTCACTCATGGTGCAGAGACGTAAGCTCAGTACGGCAAAATAACTCGGCGAGGCATGGCAAAACACAGTAAAACAGCTAAACAACTAAACACATTTGGTCAAAAACCCACACCTAAACCCAAATCCGTCCAGACAGGCAAAGGGAATGATATCCCACAATCCTTTGCGGTGCCGCTCTAACAGCAGCACCAAAGTTACACCTTCTTAATTGAATTACTTTGAATGAAAGTAAAATAACTGTCTGAAAACTACGTGTAATTTTTAAACCGACTTACAAAAAAATGATTTATTTTAACTGAAACAAATAATAAAGTTAGATCAAAGTAAAAAAAAATATTTTCCAGCATCCATATCTCCCTCTCATGGTAGAAAAAGTATTATCTGAGCTTCTTCATCCACTAAATCATCTTCAAATGGACACGCCATGCTGCTTCAACTCTCTGTAAACAAACTAAGTTTCAACTAAACCTGCTCCCGACCAGGTTATGTTCAGAGCATGAGTTGCCATGGTAACTTGACCTACCCTGAAACATACCTCCATTTCTGGAACCGAAAACTGAGGTTATCAACTTCCTTAGCCTCAAACTTACCGTGAGAGCTAGCATAACCTGCTTTCTGGAATACCCCCCTGGACTCTTTCAGGGTCAGACACGATGTCAGCGTTGAATTTCAGATGGATGTTAAGTTAAGGAGGTTTGAAGTTTGGACTGGAATGAACAACTTTCACCATCTGCATGAATGAAGCTGTCAGTCAAAACTATTGTTTTATTTTAATTACCAAGAATCTATTGAAATTGTAAAACTTTAGGTATTTGTCATTTGGAGTATAATTCTCAAACTGTTGCAATGAAATGGAAATGATGTTTTTGGTAGTTTTGCTATTTATTTATATACCACAAATTAAATCGTTATCGTTATATTAATCTCCAATATCGCAAGTTTTGCTTATGCTGTGCAGCCCTGCTGTTAATTCAGTTAATGCTGAGGTTTGTTTCTCTCTGATTATTGTCATTGTTCTCCTTTATCATCTTTTTTCTGCAAATGCTGAGTTTTAAATATCCTACACTATCTTTTTGTTTAACCTTTTAACCTTGTGGTATTCAGAGCCAATAGCGAAGTGAGCATCTCAGGGAAACCTGTTTCCTAACGTACAATGACAATAACCCCTTTTAATCCTTGAAACTTATAAATAAACGCATGAAATAACCTTTTTTGTGTTTTGTTGCTGGTCTACTTTATGCACTTACACCCATTTTCATGTTTTTATTTATGTTGTTTTCATGTGTCGCTCCGATCTCAACCTAAAGTCCACTTTTAAAAACTTTTCAGGTCTAAACCCTTACAAAGAATTGCTCAGAAAATGGAATTCCTGAAAATTGTTCTTTTTGTAATGAGGATATTGAAACAACTGAGCATCTTTTCATTGAATGTTTTTACTCTAAAGCCTTTTAGGACGATATACGTTATTGGCTTTTCCCCAAGATTCCATGTTTAGCAGCCTTTTCCATAAATTATTTTTGGGGTTTATTTTAGAAAACAAAAACACAGAAATCATTTTAAATGCTATTACTATCCTGGGTAAATTTTATTTATACAAATGTCGATTCCTTAAAACCAAACCATATTCTTTTACTTAATTTTGTAATTGTTTACATTTTTCTATGCTATATCTAATTATAATTTGACCTAATAATAATTAAATAATAATTAAACCTCAAGTTTGTGTCTTCAATAAAAAATAAAATATATAATAAAAACTCCGATCTCAGATCAGTTTCCGGTCCGGAGCGGAAGCGGAACGTTCCCCTTTCCCGCCAGCAGGGGGCGGTGCGCGCGTCAGTCTCGCTCTGTGAGGCACCGCTGAGGAAGACGTTCAGCAACCTGCAGGTACGAGAAGACACGAACCGAGCCGAACTAAGGTTCTATTCTGATACTGAATGCGAAGGTTCTGTTTTACCGGTCCGTTGAAATCTTTCCGCTGATTGGACCCAAAAGAACATCGCGTGAAACACGTGACTCGAGTGGGTGTTCTCAAACTTTAGAACTTTGCCCCAAAGCACAGAACGGGTCAGGTCTGTTCCGGTTCGGCTGCATGTTTGGAACAACGGTTTACCGAGTCTACCGGGAGTCCATGTGGATCGGAACCGGACCCCAGCAGAACCTTTGACCTGTTTCCTGTCTGCAGGCAACAGAACCAGGCCAGTTCTGACTGGTGGACCCAGAACGATGCTCCTGCTAAACCCTCTGAGGGGGATCCTCAGTGCCAGACCTCAGGTTCTGGGTCTGACCCGCTTCAGCTCCAGCTTTGTGTCCAGGATGAGGTCAGGAACCCAAACTGATTGATCGACTGACCCGATTGATGTGATTGATGTACTAACTGGGTCCAGATTCCTGAACCGGCTGAAGCAGGACGACGAGGCGTGTGTGGCGGCGCTGCAGGACGGCCAGCTGGTTCTGTTCCACCGCCTTCAGCCTCTGCTGCAGCGCGGACCCACCGGAACCTTCAGACCTGTCACCCTCACCTGCTCAGGTACCAGAACCTCAGGAGGAACGAGAACCTGATGCTGAAAGCTCAGACTGGTGTGTCCCTGTTTCAGGAGTTCAATCACTCCTCCAGAACTTTGGTTCTGATGGACCTCTGCTAGAAGACTCTATTCTGATTGGCTGCAGTGAACAGAACCAGGCTCAGTTCTGCCTGGATGTTGGTAAGATCGCCTGACAGAATCACCAGTGTTTCCTTCAACCGTGACATGAAGGTTCTGTGGTTCTGGTCTTCATTTAGGACATCTGGACCAGGCGGCAGTAGCAGAATTCTGTGCGGGGACCTTCATAGACCTGAGGAAATCCTTCTTTCTTCTACCGGGACCGGCGGCCCAGCTGGTGGCGAAGGTCAGCAGCTGGAACCCAACATGCGGTTCTGGTTCCTCTACCAGTCCAGGATCCTGAAAACAGGAACTCTGTTGTTTCTGGTCCATTTCCTGGTTCTGATGTCGGTCTCTCTTCCAGGCTCAAGCTCTGCTGCGCTGGCATCAGACCAACGGGTTCTGCAGCGCCACGGGCCAGCCCACCCACCGGAACCGGGCCGGCAGCCAGAGGGTCTGCAGCAGCAGCAGTTCCATAGTCTACTATCCAAAGGTGATTTTTCTTTCCTCCCTGTGTTGGTTCTGATCCACCAGAACTGAGCACATCCCGTGCAGTTCCTGGTGACCAGCAGGGGGCGGAGTTTCACCGCCAATTCCTCAGAAAGCTGCGGTCTGCTGGGCTGCTGGGCGTGTTCTCCTGCAGGAGGAGGTTCTGTCCCAAACAGAACCTGAAGATGGAGAACCTCCAGTCCGGTTTGAAACTGGATCATTTGGAGACCGCATTGTGCACGTATGTGCGTGCACGTGCCGCAGTCAATCCTGCAGCAGGTGTGTGAACAGACACGCCTCACTGAGGTCACCTGAGTTCATCATTCATACAGAATGACATCATCATGAGTTTTGTAACCTAAGGGGGCGGAGCTTTGGAAGATCAGGAATCATAGAATCATTTGTCCCAAATGCTCCATGTTGTGGTGGGAGGGGCCAGCGTGACCCGCCTGCTTGTGGTTCACAGATGTCCCCCGTGGTCATCGTGCTGCTGTCGGACGGGAGCCGCTGCCTGCTGGGCCGCCAGGCGTCCTTCCCTCGCGGCATGTACAGCGCCCTCGCCGGCTTCTGTGACATGGGTCGGTCCCGCCCGTTCACGCCTGGTTCTTGTGTTCTGCTGGGCTCGGGTCCGACTGCGTTCTGCTTCCAGGTGAGACTCTGGAGGAGACGCTGCACAGGGAGGTGGCAGAGGAGGTGGGTCTGGAGGTTCAGGACGTGTCCTACAGCTCCTCGCAGCACTGGCCTTTCCCCCACAGCTCCTTCATGCTGGGCTGCCACGCCACCGTCAGCCCCGCCCACACCCAGGTGAGCCGTCCTCGGCGCGGCGGTTTCAGACGTAGTGAGCCCGAACCAGAACCCGGCGTGTGATCTCCCTCCCTCAGCTGGACGTGGACCGCTCGGAGCTGGAGGACGCGCGCTGGTTCACGCCAGAGGAGATCAGCTCCGCCCTGCAGGCCGGCGTCCCGCCCAGAGGAGGCCGTCCTCCTGACGTCTGGCTCCCCCCCAAACACGCAGTCGCCCACCACCTCATTACAGAGTGGAGAGACCGCCAGCGCCACCTGCAGGCCTCAGAGTGAACACTGGACGGTCTATCTGGGAGGAGCTTAGCAGCGTCTTACAGCGCTGCTGAAACCTCGTTCTGCAGTCGGGAATGAGGATGAGGAGCAGACGGGGGGCAGAGAGGAGATGAAGGTGGAACGACTGTCCGAGGAGCAGACGCCTGTCTGTCCTCCCTGAATGGTGTGTTTGTGTCTGCTGTGTTTTTGGAAATATTGATCGTTGATCCTGTTTTCAGTCTTTTTTAACAGAATAAAACAGAAAAAGTGTATTTTTTTTTCTTTTTTACATGAAAAACTACGAATGAACTAAAACCAGCAACAAATATTTAGTACGGTGGCCCAGAAGGGTCACAACACCACACATTAACTTAACACACAACACATTAACTCACAATGGAAGTAAAGCAGCAATGGAAGTGCTTTTATTCTGAAATTTCCACTGGGGTGAGCGGCTAACTACCTAACAGAAAGTAACGTCACAGTGAGCTGTGGAGGGAGCATGAATTTCCTACAGGAGAACCTAGCAGCAGTGGTGCCAGATTGGGCGGTTTTGGTTCCAAATTTGCGGGTAAAAATGTCTTTGGCCGGGTTTGCATAATTTGGGATGTTTTAGGGTCGGTTTGGCGGGTTTTTTTTCCCTCATGAATATATAATAGCGGACTACGTTAAGCCGTGCGGCTGTTGAACTTCTATGTACTGAAGCTCAGTAAACGTTGGGGGGGTGCAACACCCCGCTTCTTAGAAATTGTGTTCTTCTGACACTGTGGCTGCGTGTGGGAGGAGCTACCAGCTAAAGTTGTGGTCTGATCGCTACATGGAGCGGTGTCTGTGTTTATCAATCTTTATTATTAGTCTGAACTATCTTTTATTTTGAAAAATCATCGGATCGGGTGCTAAATGAGTCGAGTAGGGGGAAAACTCAACGAAAGCTGTGTATTCTTCTTTCTCCTGATCTAATAAAAGGAGGACAGTAATGAATATTTCTTCAGCGGACCGGCCTTCTTTCATTCATTTTCTTAACCCGCTCTATCCCCGCTATATGCGGCTCTTTCTTCCGTGTGTAAGGCCAGAGCGCCGACTATCGCGTCAACCTATGATGACCGTATTTTAGGCTCTCTGTGTAGGATATACTAGAGCAGGGGTCGGCAACCCATGGCTCCAGAGCCACATGTGGCTCTTTCATCCTTCTCTTGTGGCTCCCTGTGACTTTGGAAAATAATGAGTATTTTAGAATAATTAAATTTTATTTTAGTTTGTTCATCTGCTGGCTCCGCACAAAGCGAGTGCCACGTAAAAACCAGCTTCGTAATGAGTTCGTATTTATCGGGCGAGACCTGCAGAGCTGGTAGCAGGAGGACACACGCGGGACGGCTTCAATAAACACTCCGATCTTCTGCCGGGAACTTGACGTGCTGCGGGGCAGAAACCAACTCGCTGATGACAGACTGAGAGTTCGCGCCAGCGTTGCCAGATAGAGTCACAGGTTTCCAGCCCAAAAGTCAACCGCCAGACCCAGCCAAAAACCACCCAACACAGCTTTTGTTGATGTTTTTTGTCGTACTGGACTGATAAAATAAAAGATTTTTCTAAATAAAAGATAGTTCTGACCAATAATAAAATGTGTACAATATTGTACACATATTTCTTCAGCGGGCCGCCTTCTTCCATTCATTTTCTTAACCCGCTCTATCCCCGCTATAACCTGCGTCCGGCTCTTTCATCCTTGTGCTGCACTGGAGCGCCCCGACTATCCTGTCATCCTGCTATGACCGTATTTTTGCGCTCTCTGTGTAGAATACACTGAGGAGCGCGGGGGAAACAAATCTCAGCTGCAGAGGATGAACAGGTGAACAGGTAGAGAGGAAAAGCAGGTAGAGAGGCGGAGGAGGGGCTTTGGCTTCAAACTGTCAGAGAGATGCAAACACGGGCGTCAGATTCAGACAGCTTTCCCTGCAGGAGTTGAAGCAGAGACTTTCTCTGGGAGGATTTTATGAACTCAAACATGGAAACATGATTACCAAGTAGAACTCTTCAAAATAATAAACCTGATCTCTCCACATTCTCAGTGTCTACCATGCATTGATAAACTCATCGCTCCATGCAGCGATCAGACCAGAACCAGTAGCTCCTCCCAACACGACTGCGGTATCATCCTTTAAAGAACATAATGTGCATCTGCAGCGACGTATGCTTCAGACAATGTCCGATTGGCCAATCTACATGTCAATCAAGTCCCATACCAAGTAGAAATCTCCAAAATACTAAACCCCATCTCTCTTGGTGTCTAGTGTTGCGGAGTGTGTGTGTGTGTGTGTGTGTGTGTGTGTGTGTTGGGGACCGCACGTGCGTGTGTGAGAGGAGGGAGCGGAAGAAAGGAGAGGAGAGGAGCGCACGTGCAGCGACAGAGGGGTGTGAGAGCGGAGGGAGGAGTGTGCGTTCATATTGTGTGTGTTCAGAGGAAGGAGAATCGTAATAAAGAGAAAGTTTCTGGCAACACTGCTGCTAGCTTCTCTTGTTGCAATAACGTGCTCCCTCCACAGCTCACTGTGACGTTACTTTCAGTTAGGTAGTTAGCCGCTCAGCCAATTGAAATTTCAGAATAAAAGCACTTCAATTGCTGCTTTACTTCAGTTGTAAGTTAAAGTGTTGTGTTGTGACCCTTCTGGGCCATGAGTTAATGTGTTTTGAGTTAATGTGTTGTGTTGTGAGTTAATGTGTTTTGAGTTAATGTGTTGTGATTTAATGTGTTGTGTTGTGTGTAAAGTTAATGTGTTGTGACCCTTCTGGGCCACCGTAATTTAGTCTTACAAATGAAAAAATAAGCCAAAACCAGATCAGACTACATCGGATCATTTGTAGAGATTTAAAGATGTGCATCTAAAAATGGATTTAAGAGTAACAGCAGGTGTCTTTGCCTTCTTTGCCTTTCTATGTAAATGTGATGCTAAAGAACAGACTTCCAATCAAACTGTCCTCTTCCAAGTCGGGTCAATTCCATTCATGCTCACCAAATATATGATAAACACTTTTCCTTTTATTACAGCACTGCAAACAAAGTTGTTCCCAGTAGTCTTTCAATTAAATTTGTGGAGTTTTTAGCCTAAAAATCCTCAGTCAATTTAGGCTCTTTAGAACTACAATTCTGGTTTGTGGGCGGGACTGTTAGCCCTAGGCAACAGAATGTGACTTTGACTGTAATTTTCCTTCATTTTTGTGACCCTAATAAACAGCCACACAAGCGAGTTTGTAACAATAAATCCTGAAAATAATTGTGATAAATGTGTGAAAAGACTCTCAGAAGCGGAACCTTTGCTTCCTCGTCCCTGTTTCCCTCCGGAGTAGAATCGGAGTCCCCCACCGGATGTTGATGCTTCAGTCGCGGACCGCTCTCGGTTCTTGTCGGGTTTTCGGTTTACTTCGGCCGGGATCAAAGCCACCGGAGCCCCGTTGATGCTCCGCGGCGAGAGCGCGAGCTTCAGTCAGTGCCCCCCAGCCTGCAGCCCGGCCCGGAGGCCGCTCCGCCCGCAGGATGACCCCCGCCGCCGCCGTGCAGACCCGGCTGGCCGCCGTCATGGAGTCTCTGGTCCACGCCGCCGTGGCGGAGCTGAAGAAGCTGCTGGACGACAGCCGAGCTCCGGGAGAGGAGAGCCGGGAGGAGGTGGTGAGGAGCGGGAGGGGAGGGGGGCTCCAGCGGGTGTGAGGGTTTGTGGATCCCTGAAGCGGGTCGGAACCAGAGGCAGAACTTTATCCGTTTTTGAACCAAAATAAGGAGGAAAAACAGAAATTATGCTCTTTCGAGAAAAAAGTTTAAAAAGAGAGAAGATTTAAAAAATAAAACCTTTGTCAAAAAGAGAAACATTTTTTTTATGTTTCATTTTTATTCAGTGAAGGTTTTATCTGCAAATCTTACTTGTGTCCGGTATGCTGAGAAGATCCTTGTTGTGGCCCCTGGGGGCCCCACCGTCATTGATGTTTGCCCAGAGATTAAAGGTGCATTCAGACTGGAAAAATCCTTTGTTCCGCATCGAATCTGCTCAATTTGGTCCGGATCAAGTCCAGAACTTTGCATTAGGTATTCAGACAGCCGTCAACCGGAGCTTTCTGTTACACACCAAAGCTTGTTTGGCCAGGAACTACGATGTTTATTATCAGGACATTTCACTTATTAAAACGTTATACACCAATGAGAACGCTGCCTTTTCTGTGTCTCTTGACGGGGGACACGCCCCACGCTGCCGTGACTTCACTGATGGCTACCTGACAGATCAATGTCATGACACCACTATGAGACACAGCAACTCAGTGAAATGTGTTCGGATGAATGAAGGTTCATTAAAAAAAAAAACGTTGACATGTGTCTTGTGGAAGTGGGGTCATCTAGACCCACTAGACAGTTGGGTCATCTAGACCCACTAGACAGAGCTCTGAACCTTTTTTCTTCAATGATTTGTGATCTTCACTGGTGTCCATGGATTACATGAAGTCTTTCCACCTTTATCCACCTTTGTCATGGTAGGGGGAACACCTCAATGTAAGGATCGGGTCATCTGGACCCCATAGGATAGCACAAGGGTTATGGTTTTGTGTTCCATATAATCAGTTTTGGAGGTTTTCAGGAGTCTAGCCTAGTAGACCTCTGTTTGATCTCTCCCATCAAATTCCTAGGTTAAATACCTGCAGTCCAGATCAATGATTCCCTTACCTGACCTTTTGTCATTTTTCTGTTCTGATGGGGGGGGGTTCACGTTCAGGTTCTATGACTGGGGAAAGTGAGGGTGCAGTAGCAACATTTTTAGCTTGGCTCACATTTAAAATTAAATAAGCTTTATTGACAACAATAATAATATAATAATAACCATAATAATAATATTATTATCTTTATTATTTATTAGCCAACAGTTGTTAGCATCTCTGAGTTAAAGCACACTCCTTGCCAGTAACCGCTGTACTAAAGGAACACGAAAAAGGTTTTGTCCCGACGTTGAAAACAGAAATATAAAGTCTAAGTAAGCGAACTTTCGGGTAAAGATGGTAAAGCTCTCGTAGTTCCTGGCCAACGACTGACGAGATCTTGAGTCACGTAACAGAAAGGTCTGCTTGAAGGCAGTCTGAATGCAGACCAAACACAAGGTTCAGGACTCGATCCAGGCCAGACTAAGTGGACTCGATCCTGTCCACTCGAGTCTGAACACACCCTTAGACTGAACAGTTGTTTGTTTGACCCCTCCCCCGCCGTCTCTCAGGTGCAGTTTGCTTTGGTCATGGAGACTCTGGG
>CM074508.1:22543427-22564801 GCA_037389245.1 Oryzias sinensis
AAAAAAAAAAAAAAAAAAAAGAAAACATAATACATAAGAATAGTAAATAAGATTAACAAAAAAAAACCCCCATACCATTCCCTGTCACTGCCACAGTCAAACCATCACTCCATCACGTATGACCTGTACTGTATGCTACCACATGCAGATAAGCTGCTGTAGGCTTATATGACTAAAGAGCTGGAAATGTTCTCAAAAAGGGACCCCATAATTCTTCAAACATATCAGGAGACTTTTTGAGTGAACACCTAATTTTCTCCAGTTTTAAACAGGACATGATATCCTGTAGCCACTGTGAATAGGACGGGGGAGAGGTATCTTTCCATTTAAGCAGTATAGCACGTCGTGCCAGGAGTGATGCAAAGGCTATACAGTGTTTTTTGGCAGTACCTGAAACAGCTTGGTCCTCCACAATCCCAAAAATGGCTGTTAATGGGTTTGGTTTTAAATTTGTGTTAAATACACGAGACATTGTGTCAAAAATTGTCCTCCAATATGCATTCAAGTGAGGGCATGAAAAAAACATATGATACAGAGAGGCATCTGTAAGATTACATCTTGTACATAGTGGACTAACTGTGGGGTACATAGAAGCCAGCTTTACCCTGGAAATATGGACCCGATGTACCACCTTGAACTGAATTAGTTGGTGTCGAGCACAAAATGAAGATGAGTTTACCAGTTTAAGAGCAGAAACCCAAGTATCATCTGATATAGCAAGGCCCATATCTTTTTCCCAAGCCATCTTAAATTTATCCACAGAGGAACATTTAAAGTTCAACATAATGTTATATAGTTTAGAAATAAGACCCCTCCTGGATGGATCTAGTGAAAAAATCTTGTCAGTTATTTCTGTTTCTGTGGTAGTTGAGAATTGTGGTAGTTGAGAAACAAAGAAATGACGCACTTGAAGGTAACGAAAAAAATCTGAATTTAAAAGATCAAATTTCTCTTTCAGTTGAGCAAATGAGGCAAAGGTATCCTCTATAAGCAGATCTTTAAAGCGAGTGATACCGCTGTGATGCCATCGCAGGAAACCTGAATCCATGGTAGATGGCTTAAAAAGGTGATTCATGGCAATAGGACTCCAAATGGAGAAACTGTGCAGGCCAAACTGTTCAACAAAGGTGTGAAGGACTTGTTTGTACATCATTTTCAACAAGCACAAGCAGAGGTGTAAGAATACAAAAAAGTGTGTTTAACTGAAGAATATGTGACTTCTTCAGACATCTGAAGTATTTAGCTGCTCTAAGCAGCAGCAGAGAATAGTGTCTTTGGGCAAGATGCTGAAGGCCTAAGGGGTTCCAGGCTAGCGCTCAGTATAACTGCAAAACTGCCATCATTGTGAGAATGTGTATGTGGGTCGATAGAACTGTGAAGCACTTAGGACTGTATAAGTGTGTTGTATACCCATGTATGTGTAACCAAGTATATAAGTGTGCTATATTTGTGTATAGGCATACATCATTTTGGTACATAAAACTGAGTGTCATCTGCATAACGTTTTACATTTTAATGCATGTAAACTGATCTGAGTGTGGATGGTGTGACCCACAGAAAATACACAAAAAGGTTCTATGAATGGACCTTAAAAAGAACCCAACAGACTCTCAGAATCAGCAGAACTTCTGCCTAAAGTTTTAGTACCAACTGCCCTTACGGGTGGAAACAGTCTGTGGGCATAAAATGGTCAAACCTGTATGGGCTGACCCCCAAAAAACATCAAGGTCGAAGAACTCTCTGTGAGCCTGTAGAGCATGGGTGCATGAGAATGGGGGATTAACAATATGTCCCAACTGCGGAATGTACCTCATAGTCCCAAACGAATTTATGGTATCAAAGTCTGCACTCAGTTCCAGTGGAAATAGAAATCCAGTCATAGTTTGACTGGATTTTTCTCCATAGATGGTTAAATCTTGACAGTTTTTAGGGATTTTGACAAAACAGCAAATCCTTTTTAGCTGAAGAAATCATCTTATTTCTATTTTCTTTCCTGATCTTGGAAATCATCCAAATACGTTAAAGTTGCACAATGCTGTTGAGCAGCAAAGACTTTCCATAAACCGCCAAGTAAAAGCAGACTGCAGAGGTTTCCATTCTTCATTTAATCCCTGATGAAGGTTACCACAATACCTGTTGATCAGAGTTTAGTAATGGTTAAAAATGGTTGTTTTTTTGTCTTAAGAGGTTTTACCTTTGTTCATTCATTCAATTAGCAAAAGTAATTTAGGGCTACCAGGAAGCTTTAATGTGACCCGATTAACTTTTTGATGATTAAAAGTTCTGCATTCTATTATCGTTAAACATGAACTTTCTTCAATTAAAATCCACTTCAGTCAAGGAAAACTACAACCTTATTCAGAGAGTGAACAAATGCCGGCTTTTGACCATGGCCCTTCCCACAGACCAGCTTCTCCCACAGGTTTCTTTTTTTATTTTTTATTTTTATTTTTTTAACGTCCTGTCCAACAGCTGGGCAGACAGATGAGAGCTGAGGGCCTCTTGTGTTGGACATATTTTACTTTACGGGTGGGGCCCAACGCAGGGCCCCACCCGAGAAGGGTGCCCACAACCCCAGACGAGCACCCCACCATCCCCCAGGAGTTCTGGGCATCCCTTGCCCCAACCCCAGGTACGAGCCAGGACCCCCCAAGGAAGACCCGCCCCGCACTCCAGGCAGCCACCCACATGGCCCACGGTGTGTCCAGGCAGGAAGAAGGCAGGGGCCAGCCGCCCCCGCCCAGGAGGGGAGCACCCTGGGGAAAAGGGGGGCCCACAGGGGTTGTTGTAAACATGGCCCGACCAGGCTCGGCCACAGTTGGAGATTTGGCGGGGCAACTCCCACAGGTTTCAACACTTTCACTTTCCTAAGTAAATAAAAGATTTCGTCATCATCAGACTCCACCCCCTTTTTTGGCTCATATCAGCACATTCTGATGTTGTATTTCTAACAATCATTTCTCGACCTCCTGAGACACAACTCCTCCACCGTGTGAGTAAACTTTGCCTACTATTTTCTAAGTTTCTAAGTTTTTATTTTACATTCAAAACTACCTGTGAATAGTTTTTGAACTAAAACCTTTATGGAGTTTTTTTTCCTAATATAATCAATGAATGAAATGGGTTTCAGGGTTGAGTTGCACTCGTTTGCAAACCAAAGCTGGAAAATCGAATGTTTGTTTCAAGATTTTGAACATTTTGGGGTTTTCTTTAGACTGTATTTGTTGCAAAAGCGTAAACCTGCAGGTGTTTTTCACAGCTTCACTCTGGTTTGACAGCCTGCTGTGACACGTCTACTAATCATGATTGCAACATTTGACTACGCTTAAAAAGAGAAAAATGTTTTTTACTCTGTTTTTATTCTCTCATTTGTTTATTGATGGTTTGATGTAAAACCAGGCTGAGACAAGAACCTGCAGACACTAACATTTCCTTTTTGTTTGAATTCCAGCTGAACCTTCAGGATGTCCTTCTTCTTCAGACATTTGACGTTGATGTTTGTGCTTCTGCATGGACTCTCAGCAGATGATGGTGTGTTCAGTCAATAAAAAAATAAATGACCACATTTAAGAAAAGACTCTAACTAATGTTTAGCAAAGAAAACATGAGGTGACCACATCTTTTCTTTCTATTTTATCACACAGCTGTGTCACTAAACTGCAACCGAACAATGGAAGTTACATATGGAGAGGATCTGACTCTTAGTTGTGACATTGAATGGAAAGAAGGCCAGTGTAAAATCAATTCAATTAAGTGGAACGACACAACAGAAAACCTCTGTGACAAGAACAGATGTGAAAATAACAAAACCTCTGCCTCACTGCAAATGTTTAATGTCATCGAGGAGAAGAACATCAGCGTTATCATTAGTGCTCATTGTGGCATAGATTCTGTCAGTATCAGCCTGAAGATCAAACCTGGTGAGTTGATTTCAATTTAATTTAATCTGAGTTTGTGATGTTTAGAATCCTCATGTCAGATCATTTTCATTAAAACAATTTTTTTTTTGTAGTTACAGTTAAAGTTGTGTCGTCAACCGCAAACCCCAAACCACTCAATGCAATCGCTGCTGTCTTTGCAGTCATTATTGCAGTCATTGCTGGAGTTGCTTTGCATCGACGTAAACGGAAGCAACAGCAGGGCGTCCCGCAGACTGATCACCAGATTGACAGTGTCCTGACAGCTGTGTGAGACTTTTGCCTCCTTGCTGTTTTTGCACTGATGGTGAAGCTTAACTCTCATTGTACTATGCAAAATGACAATAAAGCCATTCTATTCTATTCTATTCTATTCTATTCTATTCTATTCTATTCTATTCTATTCTATTCTAAACAAGGAAAGAAAAGGAGAGAAAAAAGAAGCCAGAGTGGGGCTCAAATGCATCATGCAGAGATGTTGGACAAACCCTGGCAGGTCAGGTTGGGTTGTCCCCAAAGTCAGGACAGATTCCTGCAGAAAATGAGGAGAAGATGCTGAAGAAACAGCATCTGCTGGAAGTGCTTTGTTTGTTTATGGATCCAGGATTCCTTCTGCAGGTACAGAGAAAATCTGTGTTCATGGACTCAAGAAGAAAAGTGTTTCTCATACTCATTTGTATATATTGATAAAAACACACTGTGATCACATCATTCATGGATCTGTTTTGTAAAGTACATTGGCGTCTGTGACACCCTTTAATATATCTATAGATTTTACTCTCAAAAGTCTTTCCTGTGATTTTTTTTTACTTGCAGGTCAAACTCTGTGGGACTTTTGTACATTTTTAAATGAGCTAATCTATTTGAAAACATTGCTTTAATACCTCAAATCTTGTGAATAGAAAAACAAAATGATGTTGTGTTTTCTTGGATGTTTTTTGTCTTTATATATACATCATGTATGGTTTTCTGTTTATTAGCTGCTGGTTTTCTAATAAAAACATAATGTCAGGCCAACAAAAATTTTGGTGGATAAAATGTAAATGTTTCTGCTATTCTTGTTTATTTTTCAATAACCAAAAAGAAAAACTGTGGGATTTTAGATGTCCTTGGTGAAATATAAACCATCATTTCAAATTTTTGAACATATTTACATTTTTCCAAATTTAGTTCCAGTTTTCATTTGAAGTTCCACCTGGAAGTTTATCTGTCATAAAGGTTTTTGAGTATTTTTTTATGATTCACCCCACACTACCAGTGATGAAGTTTTATTTTTGGTAGCTTAAATATAGAAATTATATTTAAATTAAATGAAGACTAAAAACACTACAAAGCCATAACCACCCACACACTATGCAGGTCAAAGGTCACAACAAACATTTAAATTTAAACAAACACTGTTTACAAAAACCTTTGTTTTAATCAGCTCTTTTCTTTTTAATTGAATTTACAGGCTAACTTTTATATTTTACTAACAATATTTCGGTTTATATTCAGTTTAACTATAGCTTGTGTTTTTTCTCTCTGTGTTTTTTACCTTCTGAATAATGTTTACAGAAGCAGCACATATACCTTTGCTTCCTTAAACCAACAGGATGAAGCCTTAGACAAACAGGAAACTGTTAGCTAAACATTCACCTGTCAGAGGATGAGAAACGCAAAGAAAACAGTTTAGAAACATCGTCATTAACACCCACGGAACGGTGTGGTGTTATCTGCAAACGTCTATCAAACTGCAATATTTCAAACCAATTACTAAATAAACTTTAAAAATGCAAAATGTTAAAACTACGAAAAAAATTCTAACTTAAAAATGTTTCCACTTTTTAGTTTTTTAATCAGATGAAAAACCTTGACACAGTTTAACAACCTGTTATGATGTTGATTTAGGAGGACAAAAAAGGATTATAATGAAAACAAAAAATTTGCAGATAAAACTGCGACTTCCAATTTTTAAGAATAGAAATAATCTGAAAGTTGATCAATAAAGTTGATTTTCAAATTTTACGAACTGTTCCTGTTTCAGTTACATTCCTCCACCACTAGAGGATGCTAAAGACCATTTACTCTGCCATTTACTTTCAGGAAGCCACCATTAATTTTGAATAACCTTAGGACATGTAAACAGATATTGCTGTTTTTTAAATACAAAAACTTATTATTAAAAAAGGTTTAAATAAAATCAGAAAATTTGAAAGAATCTACTGACCTTAAGATGGTCTCAGGCAGCTGATGTGCAGCATCAATAGTCTGATAAGGAATTTGCATGAATGTGCAGATCAATCATTTACTTTTAATAAACCTGAAAGACTAATAGTGAATTTTAAACCAAAAAAAAAGAAGAAAAAACTATGAAGCAAAACTGATTTAATGTCCTCTGACAGACATAATGATCCATAAAGTGGAATAAAAACCAAGGAAAATGCAGACAAAAGTCTAAAAAAAGAATCTGATCCAGTTTCAGAAAATATAAAGTTTCATTGTGTTTAGAAATGTCCTGATATGAAGCCAGTAGTGACATCTTCATGTCTGATACCCAGCATAAATAAACATCCATCCATCCGTCCATCCAGCCATCTTTTTCGAGTGAACAGTTGGAGCAGTTGGACTGTTTAAACATGTAGTTGTAGGATTAGATAAGTTAATTCGTCTATAAGAGTTCTGGTACATCGCTTGTCCGTCCTGGGGGAGGATCCCTCCATGATGTGGACACCCATGAGATTTCTTACTTATTCCGGAATCCGCTTTTTAGAAGTTTCTTCGTACCGTGAAGGAGGGTCTAAGGGCAGGGATGCTCAGTTTAGTTTAGTTTAGTCTGTTTAGTTAGCTCAGTTTAGAATTATTGTATAGAATTCTACGTATTGATCATCCTCATGATTTTATGTTTACTTTACAATTAACTGTATTAAGGCCATTGAGATGACTGTTGTTGTGATTTTGGGATATAGAAACATCTAGAAGACCTGGGCCCAGTGCTGGGAGAAGGTTGTTTCACCAACCGGGGGCCAGTCTACCAGCTGTCTCTGACTTACCCTCTTCCTCATATAATCATTTATCAGGGTGATGGGGGGGGGTACCTGGGAGGAGGAGCCACTTGGCAATGGTCTCCCTTCCATGGTTACCGTATGGAAACGGCCTCTCCCCTCTCCATTTTAATTGCACTTTGGACCCTTGGTCGTGGGGGGGGGGGTGCTTGGACATCACTGCCAGCAAGCAGTAGATGTCCTCTCAGTGCCCTACCCGCCAATTTTAAATGCACCCTTTAGTGCCCACACCCTTTACTCCACAACGATCCACACTCCAACACACACCTATACACACACACACACTCAGAAACACACATTAATCACACAAGGAAGGAGGACCTCTGATCTTCTGTACCCTACCCCATCTCTGGCAGGGGGTGCCAGGCCCTCTGCAGCGACAGCCGTGTCCCTTGGGTGCTGGCTTCCTGCGCCCGGCAGCCCTCTCTCCATGGAGGGAGAGGGACCCCTGAGTTCTGTGGCAAGACCATGAGCTGGGGATCACATCACATCTGAGCCTGGGGGTGTCCGTGTCCCTGTGGTGTTGGTTCTGGTCCTTGCCCTTGAGCGCTGGGTCTCGCCAAAATTCCAACTGTTGGTTAGCCTGGTCAGGCCATGTTTACAACACTCCTTGTGGACCCCCACTTCTTGGGTGACCAGCCAAACTGGTCATCTTACCTCCATCAGACTTGTTGTTTTACAAAAACTTGTGCCTTTTTATATGTTTCCCGGTAACCTCATCATTTTCCGTGAGCTTGATGAATGTTTGAAGAAAAGAAAATGTTTGATGTTTTCCATGCTTGACCTGCAAATATTCTGGTTCTGATATCTATTGAGGAGCTGAAACCGGAGAAGCAGAATCATCTGTAGACATGACATCATCCTCAGAAACTGAGAAGAAGAGACGAGAAGAGGAAATAAAAGTGTCTGAGGTTTGGTTTTGTTAGCGTGTTTTTTTTCTCATTTGCATGACCTCAATTGGTCCTGAGAGCTGTGAATAATCTGTTTCTGACATTAGCTGAATCAGCTGTTTGTGTGTTTGAATCAGCTATTTGTAATGAAACAATGTTAACTTTGAACAAACAGACTGAAAATATTAATTTAAATCTATCTGGACGGCATGAAAAATTCAGGAAATGAAAGTAAAATGATCTTTTTCTGACAATGTCTGCAGTCAAATTGTTCAAATGGGTGATCTGTCAAAAGACTATGGTTTGGTGGGTTTCTGCAGGATGAAGCCGTGATGAGTCATACAGGAGTGGCTGCATCTTAAGGGGAGTGCAGGTGTGTATGATGCTGCTCTGTAGATTCAAGCGTCCACTTCCAATGTAAATCTATTTAAATGCACAAAAATGCGAGTTTCAGGCTTTATCGTTCAAAACTCTCATGTTCACGCATCGCTACGCACATTTTTAAGTCCATTTTCAGTCTCTACATACAAACAGCCATTGAACACACGTTGCAAGTTAAACCAGGCTGAACTTTGACCAATCAGGGACTTGGTAGTGACCTATGACTGGTGTCCTTTTTCATTCCTGGAAGTGTCAACTGTTTGAAAATTGATCATGGAGGAGAAATGAATAACTGCAGTTTGTTCCCGGCTGGAATCCAATGACACAAAGTCTTTTTTTTATCGGAACAGAGCTGTGAAAGAAAAGACCTGGAGAAAGATTCACCAGATTTGCTCCACTTTGACATTTGGTGTCAAGCCTCCTCCATCTGTAGGTACATGCTGGTATCAGGTAGCAACAGTCCAGTGTGAACACCACATGCTACAAGAACCTTCTTGAACCCGTGTCAAATGGCTGATGTGTGCAGTACAGTTGGTAAATTAATTCTTTTAGGTTTACTGACAGCATTGCGTAACATCGCCTGAAGGTCAAAGTGAGGATTTCTGGTGTTTCTGTGAACGCTGCTGCACAGCCGCTTGAAGCCAGGCTGTTTTCATAAGTGTGTCTTCTGTGCTGCTCAGACAGCGTTTTACTACAAATATCAAGATTCTGGAGAGGTGTGGCTTAGCTGTGAGGGAAATTCTGCTTTTATATAAATAGTCAAAGCATGCAGTGGTAGCTTTGTCACTAAGCCTGTTGGGCAGTTGATGGAATCTCGTCTTTTTGATTGACAGATGCAATCACAGATTGTACTTTTTCCACAAAGCCTCTTTAGACAAAACATTTCAGCAGCAAACAGCTGTTTTTACTCGTGCATGGGATGGCTGATCTGATACAATAACCACCAGTTTACAGCCATATCAAAGCCATATCATAACACTCCCCCCGCCGGTCTGTTCCATGGCCAAAAGAGGTGGTAGATTCCACTTTAATGCAAATAAACATTTCCATTGTAGCCATATTGGTCCATGACATGGCGCTGATGTGGTGCAGCGGTAGGGCGGTCCACCTCTGATCGGAATATTGCAGGTTTGATTCCCGCCTTGCCTGCCCATGTGAAGTGTCCTTGGGTTAGACACTGAACCACCTTGCCTCTGGTGGAAGCTTGACGCCAGAGGAGCCGCCACCAGCGTGTGAATGAGTTTGTGACTATAAAGAACTTTGGGCCTTCGAGGAAGGTAGGAAGCTTCTCTGGCTACTGATGGTCGTGTGCAGAGGGTGGGTGGTATTGTCCAGGATACCTGTCAGTTTTTTCAGTGTCCTTCTCTCTGCCACAGTAGCCAGAGGGTCCAGCCTCGTGCCGACCACAGAACCAGCCCGCCTGATCAGCTTCTCCAGCCTGGAGAAGTCTGTCTTTGAGGTGCTCCCCCCACAGCACACCACAGCGTAGGTTAGAGCGCTGGCGACCACAGACTGGTAGAAGATCATTTTATGTGTTCCACTTTATGTTGAGAAATAAATGTGTGAGAAAATGACTCTTGGGAATCCCCGAGGTTCCCTTTGACATAGATGTTGTGAATGGAAACATGGCCTAAGGCAGACCTGTCTGCAATGATTCGGTTAGCCGGCTCATCCCGCTCCTCGCTCTGGTCGACTGAACACTCTGGATTCAGCAACCAGGAGTGCCGGGGAGCTGGAAAAAGGGCAAGGTGTTGATGTTCAGGGCCAGGGTTGAGCCCTGACCAAAGAAAGAGATCCTTTTAGAGTAAATGACTTTGTTTTGTTCTGCTGCTCACTATCACATCCTTGCACAATAATCAAAACCTGTTCATCCACTCACAGGCTTTATGCATTGTTATCTTAAGATCCTGATTTGATAGGACATAGTTCTTTGTCAGTAAACAACCTCAGGCAGGTAAATGTTTCAGTTTAAATGTGGGGGCTGCTGCCAGATGGAAAGTTAGAACTTTTATTGTTTTTTTTCCAAAGCATAGAACCTTTTTGTTGAGGCGACAGCAGCTTTCAGGTGCCAGAAGCTGCACTGGAAGGTGTGGAAACGTGATCACAAACCAGCTGATTCAATCCTTTGATCCAACTGATCACAGAATTTACTTTCTTTATGCACGCAAAGATCAGACTTTCATTTTTAATTGAGTGAAGCTGGATCAATATGAGAGTAGAATTCAATTCTTCATAAATATTTCAAAGGACAGAAAAAAAAACATTTTTATTCTCGATTAATGAACATTTTAGGACCAAAAGGGGTTCAAAACATTTCCTGATTTCAAATGTGCATGTCAACACAGCAGTCTGAAAAACATTACTTTTATGTCATGCAGGTTCAGATGATACATTTTGCACTGATTTCTCATCCTTACAAAATAAAAGTACAATTTTGAGGTCATCTGAGATTTTTTTCTGTCCTTTTAAGAACTCACATGTCGTGTGTCTTATTTTAATGTTTATAAATATCTAATGACTAATAGACTCATCAGTCAAATTGATAAAAATATAATAAGCAATCAATAAAAAGTTCCATTCTTGTATTTTTTTGTCATTGTCACTTGTACTAAGAAATTTAAAAAATGCCTTGTGGTCACAAAATAGTAATTAATTTACCACTAATAAATAAAATATATTAATGGTATAATTATGGGATTACACACATTTGCTTCTTCCCACTCTCTTTCATGCAAAAATTTACGTTTGACTTATTTGATAATCATTAGTAATGTATGCAACTCTACCAAAAACATCTATTTATGATTAGGAGTATTTACACTGTGAAACATGGCATCATCTTCTATCATCTTTGTTCATTTTTCTTTATTTTCTATTCAACTTACGACTTTATATCTGAAAGTGTTTGATATATGTGTGTTTTTTCTTTTTGTGTGTATATTATTACACAACAGTTAATGATTGGCATAAACCAACTAATCACACCAAATTAATTTAAAACCACTCAATTATGTAGAAAAACGTGAAAACACGCACAAAAGAAGTGTTAGAATCCACTTATAGTCATAATAAATATATTTTAAAGAATACAGCTGATTTTTTAAAATATCCAACATTCAGCAGCTGCAGCAGTTTATATTTTTTCATATCGTCTTTTGAGAAACACAGATTCAAGAATACAGATTGAAAAAGGACTTTTACATGAACCATTTCTGCACAATTTAAATCACTAACTGTACATATTTTTATGTCTAACTGGTTTGTTCTTTACTCATCTACAAACAATTGAAATGAAGACAGAAAAAACTTTCTGTTTTGACTGTTGAGACTTCAGTGGAACCGGCTGAACACATTTCATGCAGGTCCTGACAGCTGCTGACTAAACAGTTTCAAACGACAAGTGGACGATGGAAAAAAGTAAAGATAGAGGAAACAATACTAAACTGGTAATTCTAAAAGGTCACAATCCTGCACCAATAACCAAGAGAATAAAAAAAATCAATAAAATTATTATAAATGTGAGGAAATTTTAATTATAAAGAAAAATTTGCTGGAAAAGTTTTATTCTAGAGTTTAAACTAAATACAAGAGTCGTTGAACTTTGAATAAACTAACAAGGCTAGACATAAAATATTGTATTAAATATTTCAATGCACCTTTTTATGTTATGTTTTCTCACTGATTCCATTTGATCAATAAACTGCTGCTTGTTCCAGAACAAATGATTGATTTTGATTTATTTTCAAGCATTAACTTTACACAATACAACTTAAAATCAAAGAAATAAGGAAATTAATTGATTAAAACAAGCAAACAAAAAACAAAGACCCTCTGCAGTCCCATTTGATTCATTAATATAGCGATTATTAACTAAAGTCAAAGAGCTGGATTTATGACAATCTGTCATGAAAACATTTTTCATAAAGTTTTTTTCTTGATAAAAACGTAAAGTTTAACAGAGCAGATGAGTGAAATTCTACTCACAATGATCTTTTTATACCTGCTTTTGCACAAAACCAGCAGAAAGTGAAAGTATTTAAACATATTTTCTAAGGTCACATTCATGAATTTAAGTTATTTCTTTCAGTTTTGGTTCAGATTATTATTATTATTCAACTTTTATCCATCCAAAGTACTTACAAATGTTCCCAACATATAGGAATTTAAAAAGTCCTTGATAAGTAAAATTTGGAAGATTATCTTTAAACATCTGTAAAGTTAACTTTAATGTTTTAGTTTATTACGTGCTTTTGATTTCTTGATAAAAATTTGAAATTCAAATTTCAACATTGAATTGAAAAAATAGAAAACTTTCTTTGGCCTGATTTTTAGTTCCGGCGTTTTCCTGCAAAGGCACTGAGCATTCCGGTTTTCCGGACGTCGGCTTCCTCCTGCAGGCGCTCGTGATGTTCTGCCAAGAGAACCAGCAGACCTCCATGTCTGGAGATCCTGTGAGTCCACGTGATCCTCAAAAGAGTCTCTATGGAACAATAGTGGCGATCCGGTGTTGCCAGAAATCACAAAATACGGATTTTATAAAAAGACGGACGATCCCAAGCCCTTCCTAATTTCAGTTCTGCCTTCCTTCTGTGACATTCCTGTCAGTAAAACGGATTAACAATCTAAACGGACAAAAATAACAAGAATTTCTTTTGTAATTAGATTTTTTTTATGAATGAGACAGACAAAAGAACTAAATCAAGAACTAAACACCTTCAGGCTCCTTTTTTTATCGCCAAAATTAGAATTTCAGAAACCCAAATGGAATAAAAGCTGTTTAACCTTTTAAGACAAGAGCTAATATTTGAGCTAACCCTCTATACGGATAAACCCAGGGTCCCAGTAAAGCAGAAATAACTGTTGTGGTGATGGAACCCAAATGTGATGTCCATGAATGTGGACACCAGGTCCCAAGAAGTTCCTTTGCATCTGAATTGATTTGTATTCAAACTTTAAAAAATGAATTTCACTGGAATACTGAATCTCCATGTTTAATAGTAGAGGTGTCAGGTACAGGTATACAGGTGAGAACCCAAATGCAGGGAAGAACCTTAATGCGAGTCCCAAGAATTAATAAACACATAACTTTAAGGAACATAGGTACAATAAAATAGACTTGACAAAGCAACAGTGTTTCTTAAATACATTGTGGCTAATCAGCAAAGTGGTGGCAGGCAGCTAGTGGTTGTGGAACGTGTCGGTCAATGGAGGTTGATGTACAAACGAGTCTGCCACACCTTTGTTTGAATTTTCAAAGAGACTGCAGGTGGAATTAAGATTAAATTAATTCAATAAAAAGAGGGCATCCCAGAATAACTGAGGGCATCCACAGGAAAAAAAAAAGATGTTTGTGAAATTCCAAGATGTGATAGCACGCACACAAACAATTTAACAGGGAAAACCGGTCCACAGTGGAAAATGGAGCCTGATCGGGTTCGTTGTTCCTGAAATATCTGTGTGGGCGTGTTGGAAAATCCAAATCCCCTAAAGGTGTTGATAGTGGCATGAAGAGGCATCAGCAAACTCCCACTCCTGTCATGATTTGTTGCATTTATTTGTTTTTATTCTAACTTTTGTCTCATCTTGGGTTTTAGTGTAGGCAGCTGTGACTGCCCACTCACCCGTGGATCCTGTTGAGCAGTCACGGCTGTCTGCACAGAAACCCAGAATGAGACAAAAGTTAGAATAAAAACCAATAAATGCAGCAAATCATAACAGGAGTGAGAGTTGGCTGATGCCTCTGTCTACATCTTTAAGGGATTTCACCAACGCGCCCACACAGTTATTTTAGGAATAACGAGCCGGAGCAGGCAACATTTTCCACTGTGGGATTCACTGGTTGATCCTGTTAAATTGTTTGTGTGCATGCTATCGGATCTTGGAATCTCACAAACATCTTTTTTTCTTTCTGTGGATGCCCTCAGTTATTCTGGGAGGTCCTCTTTTTATTGAATTATTTTAATCTAAATTCCACCTGCAGACTCTTTGAAAATTCTAACAAAGGTGTGAAGGACTTGTTTGTACATCATTTTCTTTTTTAACCCAGTATTTTTATTAAGTTTTACATTATACAAACACTATAACAGAGTTATGTTAGTCTGAAAGACAAATTACTAAAAGAAGTGTTTATAATAAAGCTAAGGAAAGAAAACAAAAAAAAAACAACAAAAGGAAAAAAAAAAAAAAAAAAAAAAGAAAACATAATACATAAGAATAGTAAATAAGATTAACAAAAAAAAACCCCCATACCATTCCCTGTCACTGCCACAGTCAAACCATCACTCCATCACGTATGACCTGTACTGTATGCTACCACATGCAGATAAGCTGCTGTAGGCTTATATGACTAAAGAGCTGGAAATGTTCTCAAAAAGGGACCCCATAATTCTTCAAACATATCAGGAGACTTTTTGAGTGAACACCTAATTTTCTCCAGTTTTAAACAGGACATGATATCCTGTAGCCACTGTGAATAGGACGGGGGAGAGGTATCTTTCCATTTAAGCAGTATAGCACGTCGTGCCAGGAGTGATGCAAAGGCTATACAGTGTTTTTTGGCAGTACCTGAAACAGCTTGGTCCTCCACAATCCCAAAAATGGCTGTTAATGGGTTTGGTTTTAAATTTGTGTTAAATACACGAGACATTGTGTCAAAAATTGTCCTCCAATATGCATTCAAGTGAGGGCATGAAAAAAACATATGATACAGAGAGGCATCTGTAAGATTACATCTTGTACATAGTGGACTAACTGTGGGGTACATAGAAGCCAGCTTTACCCTGGAAATATGGACCCGATGTACCACCTTGAACTGAATTAGTTGGTGTCGAGCACAAAATGAAGATGAGTTTACCAGTTTAAGAGCAGAAACCCAAGTATCATCTGATATAGCAAGGCCCATATCTTTTTCCCAAGCCATCTTAAATTTATCCACAGAGGAACATTTAAAGTTCAACATAATGTTATATAGTTTAGAAATAAGACCCCTCCTGGATGGATCTAGTGAAAAAATCTTGTCAGTTATTTCTGTTTCTGTGGTAGTTGAGAATTGTGGTAGTTGAGAAACAAAGAAATGACGCACTTGAAGGTAACGAAAAAAATCTGAATTTAAAAGATCAAATTTCTCTTTCAGTTGAGCAAATGAGGCAAAGGTATCCTCTATAAGCAGATCTTTAAAGCGAGTGATACCGCTGTGATGCCATCGCAGGAAACCTGAATCCATGGTAGATGGCTTAAAAAGGTGATTCATGGCAATAGGACTCCAAATGGAGAAACTGTGCAGGCCAAACTGTTCAACAAAGGTGTGAAGGACTTGTTTGTACATCATTTTCAACAAGCACAAGCAGAGGTGTAAGAATACAAAAAAGTGTGTTTAACTGAAGAATATGTGACTTCTTCAGACATCTGAAGTATTTAGCTGCTCTAAGCAGCAGCAGAGAATAGTGTCTTTGGGCAAGATGCTGAAGGCCTAAGGGGTTCCAGGCTAGCGCTCAGTATAACTGCAAAACTGCCATCATTGTGAGAATGTGTATGTGGGTCGATAGAACTGTGAAGCACTTAGGACTGTATAAGTGTGTTGTATACCCATGTATGTGTAACCAAGTATATAAGTGTGCTATATTTGTGTATAGGCATACATCATTTTGGTACATAAAACTGAGTGTCATCTGCATAACGTTTTACATTTTAATGCATGTAAACTGATCTGAGTGTGGATGGTGTGACCCACAGAAAATACACAAAAAGGTTCTATGAATGGACCTTAAAAAGAACCCAACAGACTCTCAGAATCAGCAGAACTTCTGCCTAAAGTTTTAGTACCAACTGCCCTTACGGGTGGAAACAGTCTGTGGGCATAAAATGGTCAAACCTGTATGGGCTGACCCCCAAAAAACATCAAGGTCGAAGAACTCTCTGTGAGCCTGTAGAGCATGGGTGCATGAGAATGGGGGATTAACAATATGTCCCAACTGCGGAATGTACCTCATAGTCCCAAACGAATTTATGGTATCAAAGTCTGCACTCAGTTCCAGTGGAAATAGAAATCCAGTCATAGTTTGACTGGATTTTTCTCCATAGATGGTTAAATCTTGACAGTTTTTAGGGATTTTGACAAAACAGCAAATCCTTTTTAGCTGAAGAAATCATCTTATTTCTATTTTCTTTCCTGATCTTGGAAATCATCCAAATACGTTAAAGTTGCACAATGCTGTTGAGCAGCAAAGACTTTCCATAAACCGCCAAGTAAAAGCAGACTGCAGAGGTTTCCATTCTTCATTTAATCCCTGATGAAGGTTACCACAATACCTGTTGATCAGAGTTTAGTAATGGTTAAAAATGGTTGTTTTTTTGTCTTAAGAGGTTTTACCTTTGTTCATTCATTCAATTAGCAAAAGTAATTTAGGGCTACCAGGAAGCTTTAATGTGACCCGATTAACTTTTTGATGATTAAAAGTTCTGCATTCTATTATCGTTAAACATGAACTTTCTTCAATTAAAATCCACTTCAGTCAAGGAAAACTACAACCTTATTCAGAGAGTGAACAAATGCCGGCTTTTGACCATGGCCCTTCCCACAGACCAGCTTCTCCCACAGGTTTCTTTTTTTATTTTTTATTTTTATTTTTTTAACGTCCTGTCCAACAGCTGGGCAGACAGATGAGAGCTGAGGGCCTCTTGTGTTGGACATATTTTACTTTACGGGTGGGGCCCAACGCAGGGCCCCACCCGAGAAGGGTGCCCACAACCCCAGACGAGCACCCCACCATCCCCCAGGAGTTCTGGGCATCCCTTGCCCCAACCCCAGGTACGAGCCAGGACCCCCCAAGGAAGACCCGCCCCGCACTCCAGGCAGCCACCCACATGGCCCACGGTGTGTCCAGGCAGGAAGAAGGCAGGGGCCAGCCGCCCCCGCCCAGGAGGGGAGCACCCTGGGGAAAAGGGGGGCCCACAGGGGTTGTTGTAAACATGGCCCGACCAGGCTCGGCCACAGTTGGAGATTTGGCGGGGCAACTCCCACAGGTTTCAACACTTTCACTTTCCTAAGTAAATAAAAGATTTCGTCATCATCAGACTCCACCCCCTTTTTTGGCTCATATCAGCACATTCTGATGTTGTATTTCTAACAATCATTTCTCGACCTCCTGAGACACAACTCCTCCACCGTGTGAGTAAACTTTGCCTACTATTTTCTAAGTTTCTAAGTTTTTATTTTACATTCAAAACTACCTGTGAATAGTTTTTGAACTAAAACCTTTATGGAGTTTTTTTTCCTAATATAATCAATGAATGAAATGGGTTTCAGGGTTGAGTTGCACTCGTTTGCAAACCAAAGCTGGAAAATCGAATGTTTGTTTCAAGATTTTGAACATTTTGGGGTTTTCTTTAGACTGTATTTGTTGCAAAAGCGTAAACCTGCAGGTGTTTTTCACAGCTTCACTCTGGTTTGACAGCCTGCTGTGACACGTCTACTAATCATGATTGCAACATTTGACTACGCTTAAAAAGAGAAAAATGTTTTTTACTCTGTTTTTATTCTCTCATTTGTTTATTGATGGTTTGATGTAAAACCAGGCTGAGACAAGAACCTGCAGACACTAACATTTCCTTTTTGTTTGAATTCCAGCTGAACCTTCAGGATGTCCTTCTTCTTCAGACATTTGACGTTGATGTTTGTGCTTCTGCATGGACTCTCAGCAGATGATGGTGTGTTCAGTCAATAAAAAAATAAATGACCACATTTAAGAAAAGACTCTAACTAATGTTTAGCAAAGAAAACATGAGGTGACCACATCTTTTCTTTCTATTTTATCACACAGCTGTGTCACTAAACTGCAACCGAACAATGGAAGTTACATATGGAGAGGATCTGACTCTTAGTTGTGACATTGAATGGAAAGAAGGCCAGTGTAAAATCAATTCAATTAAGTGGAACGACACAACAGAAAACCTCTGTGACAAGAACAGATGTGAAAATAACAAAACCTCTGCCTCACTGCAAATGTTTAATGTCATCGAGGAGAAGAACATCAGCGTTATCATTAGTGCTCATTGTGGCATAGATTCTGTCAGTATCAGCCTGAAGATCAAACCTGGTGAGTTGATTTCAATTTAATTTAATCTGAGTTTGTGATGTTTAGAATCCTCATGTCAGATCATTTTCATTAAAACAATTTTTTTTTTGTAGTTACAGTTAAAGTTGTGTCGTCAACCGCAAACCCCAAACCACTCAATGCAATCGCTGCTGTCTTTGCAGTCATTATTGCAGTCATTGCTGGAGTTGCTTTGCATCGACGTAAACGGAAGCAACAGCAGGGCGTCCCGCAGACTGATCACCAGATTGACAGTGTCCTGACAGCTGTGTGAGACTTTTGCCTCCTTGCTGTTTTTGCACTGATGGTGAAGCTTAACTCTCATTGTACTATGCAAAATGACAATAAAGCCATTCTATTCTATTCTATTCTATTCTATTCTATTCTATTCTATTCTATTCTATTCTATTCTAAACAAGGAAAGAAAAGGAGAGAAAAAAGAAGCCAGAGTGGGGCTCAAATGCATCATGCAGAGATGTTGGACAAACCCTGGCAGGTCAGGTTGGGTTGTCCCCAAAGTCAGGACAGATTCCTGCAGAAAATGAGGAGAAGATGCTGAAGAAACAGCATCTGCTGGAAGTGCTTTGTTTGTTTATGGATCCAGGATTCCTTCTGCAGGTACAGAGAAAATCTGTGTTCATGGACTCAAGAAGAAAAGTGTTTCTCATACTCATTTGTATATATTGATAAAAACACACTGTGATCACATCATTCATGGATCTGTTTTGTAAAGTACATTGGCGTCTGTGACACCCTTTAATATATCTATAGATTTTACTCTCAAAAGTCTTTCCTGTGATTTTTTTTTACTTGCAGGTCAAACTCTGTGGGACTTTTGTACATTTTTAAATGAGCTAATCTATTTGAAAACATTGCTTTAATACCTCAAATCTTGTGAATAGAAAAACAAAATGATGTTGTGTTTTCTTGGATGTTTTTTGTCTTTATATATACATCATGTATGGTTTTCTGTTTATTAGCTGCTGGTTTTCTAATAAAAACATAATGTCAGGCCAACAAAAATTTTGGTGGATAAAATGTAAATGTTTCTGCTATTCTTGTTTATTTTTCAATAACCAAAAAGAAAAACTGTGGGATTTTAGATGTCCTTGGTGAAATATAAACCATCATTTCAAATTTTTGAACATATTTACATTTTTCCAAATTTAGTTCCAGTTTTCATTTGAAGTTCCACCTGGAAGTTTATCTGTCATAAAGGTTTTTGAGTATTTTTTTATGATTCACCCCACACTACCAGTGATGAAGTTTTATTTTTGGTAGCTTAAATATAGAAATTATATTTAAATTAAATGAAGACTAAAAACACTACAAAGCCATAACCACCCACACACTATGCAGGTCAAAGGTCACAACAAACATTTAAATTTAAACAAACACTGTTTACAAAAACCTTTGTTTTAATCAGCTCTTTTCTTTTTAATTGAATTTACAGGCTAACTTTTATATTTTACTAACAATATTTCGGTTTATATTCAGTTTAACTATAGCTTGTGTTTTTTCTCTCTGTGTTTTTTACCTTCTGAATAATGTTTACAGAAGCAGCACATATACCTTTGCTTCCTTAAACCAACAGGATGAAGCCTTAGACAAACAGGAAACTGTTAGCTAAACATTCACCTGTCAGAGGATGAGAAACGCAAAGAAAACAGTTTAGAAACATCGTCATTAACACCCACGGAACGGTGTGGTGTTATCTGCAAACGTCTATCAAACTGCAATATTTCAAACCAATTACTAAATAAACTTTAAAAATGCAAAATGTTAAAACTACGAAAAAAATTCTAACTTAAAAATGTTTCCACTTTTTAGTTTTTTAATCAGATGAAAAACCTTGACACAGTTTAACAACCTGTTATGATGTTGATTTAGGAGGACAAAAAAGGATTATAATGAAAACAAAAAATTTGCAGATAAAACTGCGACTTCCAATTTTTAAGAATAGAAATAATCTGAAAGTTGATCAATAAAGTTGATTTTCAAATTTTACGAACTGTTCCTGTTTCAGTTACATTCCTCCACCACTAGAGGATGCTAAAGACCATTTACTCTGCCATTTACTTTCAGGAAGCCACCATTAATTTTGAATAACCTTAGGACATGTAAACAGATATTGCTGTTTTTTAAATACAAAAACTTATTATTAAAAAAGGTTTAAATAAAATCAGAAAATTTGAAAGAATCTACTGACCTTAAGATGGTCTCAGGCAGCTGATGTGCAGCATCAATAGTCTGATAAGGAATTTGCATGAATGTGCAGATCAATCATTTACTTTTAATAAACCTGAAAGACTAATAGTGAATTTTAAACCAAAAAAAAAGAAGAAAAAACTATGAAGCAAAACTGATTTAATGTCCTCTGACAGACATAATGATCCATAAAGTGGAATAAAAACCAAGGAAAATGCAGACAAAAGTCTAAAAAAAGAATCTGATCCAGTTTCAGAAAATATAAAGTTTCATTGTGTTTAGAAATGTCCTGATATGAAGCCAGTAGTGACATCTTCATGTCTGATACCCAGCATAAATAAACATCCATCCATCCGTCCATCCAGCCATCTTTTTCGAGTGAACAGTTGGAGCAGTTGGACTGTTTAAACATGTAGTTGTAGGATTAGATAAGTTAATTCGTCTATAAGAGTTCTGGTACATCGCTTGTCCGTCCTGGGGGAGGATCCCTCCATGATGTGGACACCCATGAGATTTCTTACTTATTCCGGAATCCGCTTTTTAGAAGTTTCTTCGTACCGTGAAGGAGGGTCTAAGGGCAGGGATGCTCAGTTTAGTTTAGTTTAGTCTGTTTAGTTAGCTCAGTTTAGAATTATTGTATAGAATTCTACGTATTGATCATCCTCATGATTTTATGTTTACTTTACAATTAACTGTATTAAGGCCATTGAGATGACTGTTGTTGTGATTTTGGGATATAGAAACATCTAGAAGACCTGGGCCCAGTGCTGGGAGAAGGTTGTTTCACCAACCGGGGGCCAGTCTACCAGCTGTCTCTGACTTACCCTCTTCCTCATATAATCA
>CM074508.1:22565301-22586045 GCA_037389245.1 Oryzias sinensis
GCTGCCATTAATTGAATGAGCGCAAAGACAACTGAGCAGGTGTATTCAGGAACTGAGTGAGTGAACCTTACAACTGCCCGGGAGCCATTCTAACTGAGCGACCCCACATTATACTACTGCACGCCTGCAATCCTAACTGAGCGGTGATCCTGCGCCTCACTTCCCCTTTGCAGGTTTGCTTGGGTTTATGTGTTAATGGGGCGTTTTCTGTCCCTTGGGGGGGCAGAATTCAGGAGTGTGTTTGTCACTTGGGGGCATTGATTTTTCTGGTTGATCTTATCGGCCGATATTTGCTGGTCAAATCCGGCGAGGCAGGCGGAGCTTTCAGGCTAACAGGAGGCTCTTGAGCTGCATGTGGCTCTTTGCCTTTTATCATATTTTCTATGTAGAGTACTATCACAACCATAAGGTGAACATAAAAGTCTTACATTCTCCTAAATGTACGGAGCGGCCCTAATGTGTTGTTGTGCGACTTCAGTAATGAGGACCTAGGAGAGAACAGCATGAGAACGGTACAGAGAGAGGTAAGAACATGAAAGGAGAACCCCCCACCATATTACAAGGTGTAGATATGTGCATAATGCAGAACAACTGTCTTGAAAACCCTGGAAATGCAAAGAGACACGATTATGAAGCACAGTTTAAACTGCAGCTATCAGCTACGTGGAGGAACTAGGGAATAGATCAGCTGCAGTTTGGTTAGGTTTGAAAGATCTTCACAGATTCTGACTTCTGGCCTCAATAACTCTTCTGATAAACCTTTAAATGTGACAGCAAGTATCTAATTATTTTGTAGGGGGGTGTATTGGCAAGAGTCTGGCGACACAATACGTATCCCAATATTTTACCTAAACATATTTTCTTTCTTTTTTCTTTTCTTTTAAATATGACTTTGAAAAAACTAATTCAATTTCAACATGTCTTCCATTGTAATAAAATGGTCAAATTCAGTTTATTTAATGATCTTAATGTAAGCACTGCAACTGTATCTCCTACAGCGGGGAAAATAAGTATTGAACACATCAACATTTCTCTCAAAAAAATATTTATAATTGAGCTATTGACATGAAATTTTCACCAGATGTTGGCATCAACCCAAGTAATGCACACATAGAAAGAAATCCAAACATTTATGTCCATAAATGAAGTTACGTGTAATAAAGTGAAATGGCACAGGGAATAAGTATTAAACACGCTTACTGAGATTTATTTAATACTTAGTGCAAAAACCTTTGTTGGTGATTACAGCCTCAAGACGCCTCCTGTATGGAGAAACCAGTGGAATACATTGCTCAGGTGTGATTTTGGCCCATTCATCCACACAAACTGCCTTCAAATGTTCAAGGTTCCGGGGGTCTCTTCTGTGAACCCGGATCTTCAGTTCTTTCCAAAGATTTTCAATTGGATTCAGGTCTGGTGATTGACTGGGCCATTCTAGCAGCTTTATTTTCTTTTTCTTCAACCAGTTAAGTGTTACCTTGGCTGTGTGCTTGGGATCGTTGTCTTGCTGAAAGATCCACCCTCTTTTCATTTTCAGCAGCCTGGCAGATGACAGCAGATTCTGATCAAGAATGTCTCCATACTTTTCTCCAGTCATTATTCCTTCAATGATATGAAGTCCACCAGTACCACATGCTGAAAAACAGCCCCACGCCATGATGCTCCCACCTCCAAACTTGACTGTTGGTATGGGGTTTTGGGGGTGATGTGCGGTGCCATTTTTCCTCCAAACATGTTGTGTCTTATGACATCCGAAGAGTTCAATTTTGGTCTCATCTGACCAGAGTATCTTCTCCTAGAATGTCATGGGTTTATCCAAATGTTGTTTGGCAAACTCCAAACGAGCTGCAACATGCTTCTTCTTCAAAAATGGAGTCTTGCGTGGTGTGTGTGCATGGAGGCCATGGCGGTTGAGTGCATTACTTGTTTTTTTCTTTGAAACAACGGTACCTGCTGATTCCAGGTCTTTCTGAAGCTCTCCACGAGTGGTCCTGGGCTGTTGGAGAACCCTTCTGATGATTGTTCTGACTCCTCTGTCTGAAATCTTGCGAGGAGCACCTGGCCGTGGCAGGTTTATGGTAATGCTGTGTTCTTTCCACTTCCGGATGATGGCCCCAATGGTACTCACTGGAACTTTCAGAAGTTTAGAAATGTGCCTGTAACCAATGCCTTCAGTGTGTTTTGCAACAATAAGGTTGGACAGCTTTGGACAGCTCTTTGCTTTTACCCATCATGCAATGCTTCTTGTCTAACACCTTGCTGGTGAGAAACTTTTTTAAAAGGCATCAATCAGGACTATACCAGCTGATATTACTTTGCACTAATAGTGGGCAGGTTAACCTTCTGAATACTGACAAACTCCAGCTGCTTTCTTGGCTTGCCAGACCATTATACCCCTCGTTTTCTTCATGTGTTCAATACTTATTCCCTGTGCCATTTCACTTTATTACACATAACTTCATTTCAAAAATTTCGTGTCAATAGAGCGATTAGAAATATGTTTTTTGAGAGAAATTTTCACGTTAGGGTTGGGGTTGGGCGATGTCCCCTAAATTGGCTGTTGACAATGTTTGCTGTCAACCATCGGGATGGACCATGACATCGTCGGGGGGGGGGGGGGGGGTATTTTTACATTTTTCATTCTTATATAACTGCTATTCATTATTTTACTTTTCTAATTTTACTTCCCAACTAATGACTAATCCGCGACGATCCAGTATATAGTATAGTAACTGAGGGAAGTGACTTTAACAAAAAAAGTAACAAACAAAATAGAAAATAAGTAGTCCGCTCCCGCACTTAACTAGTGAAGTGGACCGGCGGAGTGGGGACTTCCAGCTTTGTGTTTGATGGGAAGGGGGGGTACATGAGCGGTATGTGTGGGAGATTTAAGACTGCGATCCGTCCCGCAGCTCTAGGGGTACGAGCAACCGAACTCAGAACCAGGTCAAAAAGTGTTTGTCTGAGCACAGCTCGGATCGTCAGCAGACACAGCAGTTTGAGCTTCAAAGCAGAAATGTCGCTCAGTCCTGGATTTGTGTTTCCAGTCGTGTCCCGACTAAAATAAAGTCTGATGTTATTCTTACATGTTTACGTGCAGCCAGCATGCAGCGCCACCCAAAGCTAATGTTGTTAGCCCGTGTTAGCATATTACTGCTAATCCTGGTTCCGTTCAGAAAAAAGCACTGATCACACGGATTAAAATTCAAATGATGAGCGAACAGGTGTTTCAGAAAAACCGTAACATTATTAAAAGCACGTTTAGAAGATCATCTCGTATATTACCGAGCTGACATGTCAATGTATATAGCCGCTCGGCGCTGTTTAACATCGTTTTGTATTGAATTGTTATGTTCAATAAAGTTTGGGGAAAAAAAGTCGCTCGGCGGAATTCATACCTCCTTCCGGTTTTTACTTCCCCGCTGTATATCAGCTGCTTTTATCCCAACAAATTAATTGTGCTTTGTTTTTGGTAGCTAAAAATATACAAACGGAACAGTCAAAACTGTGTGATTTCCACAACAAAATATATTTCAGTATAACAAAAAACAAAGAATGAATGTGCCTTAACCCAGTGTTTTTCAACTGGTGTGTCGCAGGACATAGACAGGTGTGCCGTGGGAAATTACCCAAATCTGAAAACATTTTCCATCTCCAGGATATCAGTTCTGTGTTCATCCAAACAGGTCCTGATAAAACACTGAGTAGTTAGGAATAAGAAAACTCATAAACCTTTTTTTTTAAATACTTGTTTTTTTAGGAAATGTCAAAGTGTGGCTCTAACGCATTCAATAAAAACCAAAATCCCTCATTCTCCACCTAGCTGCAGGGGGGCGGAGCCCGTTTACCATTTGTGTCCCTGCTCTCACAGAAGACAATGGTAGCTTCGCCTGGAAAAATCTGCGCCAGGCTGCGTCGACTTCAGGCCAGCAACAGCCACGTCTTTGTCACCCAACTCTGGGTGATGCTGCTTTAATGCTGGCAGCGCGTCTTAAGTTGCTGCTCTAGCTATTCTCCTTGTTTTCCCCCTTGACCATCTTTGTTTGAATGTGTATTCTTCTTCGTCCGCCCACAACACCCAATCTCTCGAGTGCTCCCTATCTACCCTCAGAAGAATTGTCTTGCCAAATAATGCTTAATATGACGTTTTAGAGGGTCTTTAAATGTAAATAAAAGGTCGATACTTGATGAAGACGTATCGAGAATCAATCACAGGACTAAATACTGCGATATATCACCATATTGATATTTTGGCACACCCCTAGAAATGAGTTTAGTTCTCCTTTAAGGTCTGTGTTTACTAACAGCCAAACATCCCATAGTTTGGTCCAAGTCATCTTTCTAACTGAAATACTTTTCTAACAACGTCTGGATTGAAGGATGATTCTTTCCAGAAACAGTAAAGTGTGATAATGAGGCAGCACGACAAAATGAGGGAAACCTGCTTTAATGTGACAAAGATGCTTTTTCACATCCCAGTCTGCCCTGCACCGTTGTGCTGCCACGCTTTCTCACACGCAGAAGTAAACTGGTAACGCTGATCACCACGATGTCGGCCTTTTTTCAGAATGTTGCACACATCCCTCTGATCCATCAGATCGCTCAACTAGAATCTATTGCTTAGAGGTTCTGCAGAACTTTGGCCCGCTTTACCGATAGCATTTTAGCTAATGCTAAGTGCATTAGCCATAGGGTTGGGCAATGTCCCTTAAATTGGCAGTTGACGATGTTTGCAGTAAACCATCGGGATGGACCATGAAATCGTCTGGGGGTGGGGTGGGGTGGTGGTAATTATTTGTTATTATAATTGTTATACAATTATTATTTGTTATTTTACCTTTTTACTTTATTTTATTACCCACCTAATGACTCATCTGCGAGGATCCAGTATAAACTGAGGGAAGTGACTTTAACAAAACAAATGAGCAAAATAGAAAAGAAGTAGTCTGCTCCTGCACTTAACTAGTCAAGTGGACTGGTGGAGCACGGACTTACAGCTTTGTGTTTGAGGGATAGGGAAGAAGCTTTGTTATGTGTGCGCTATGTGTGGGAGACTTAGGACTGTGATCCGTCTCGCAGCTCTAGGTGAACGAGCTACCAAACTCAGGAGAACCGGGTCTAAAAGTGTGTATCCGGCCAGAGCTCGGACCGTCAGCACACAAAGCGGCTTTGTTTGGGGCGGTGTGTGAGCTTAAAGCAGAAATGTCGCTCAGTCCTTAGAAACTGTTCAAACAATCACGTGTATTTGTGTTTCCAGTCGTGTACCAACAAAATCCAGGGCTCCAGACCGCGACCAAATGGTGGCATTTTGCGACCAAAATTTGCGAGTGCGCGACTGAATTTTACATCCAGTCGCACATGTGCTCCCCCACCCTCTGTATTTTTTATACATTAAACTTGGAAGGGGCAGGTCAATGATCAATGAAATAATCAATGAAATAATAAATGAGATGCAAGCGCACACGCATGCAAACACACACACACACTCGCACACATACTCTTGAAACACGAACACACACTCGCGTGTCATTGAGTGATGCCTGTCTGTGAGTCGGCCACTGCGTGTGAGAATAGGGAAAGCCTCTGTAAGTGGCTAAAATGCGTGGAGGGGGAGGGGCCTAGAGATAATTGAGCGCGTGAACATCTGTGGGAAGGAAACGGAGACAAATATTCACACAACCTGATATGTGCGTCTGAGCTATGAGCAAGTGAACTATTGATTCGTTCTTCAGACCTGCGGCTAGTGTACCAGTGCCAGAGTGTACAGCAGGGGTCTCAAACTCGCGGAGCAAACCATGGTTCTCATGCATGGCTGTTTACGGCAGCACACTGCTCCCGCGGGAGATGGTCAGCTGAGGAGCATAAATGTCCCACACCTACATGCGGGGGCTTGAACTTTTAACATGTGTGAGCAACAAAACGATTTAGTCTTAGACACACTTAAAACACGTGGGGAAAATGCAACGATAGACGTGTTTGAGGTGAAACAGCGCCACGCCTGGATCGTTGGGTAAACCAGGCCGGGGGGGGGGGGGGCATGTAGGCGAAGCTAAAGCAAGACTGAAGGACAACAGGAAGTTGTTGTCCTTAACATTCAATTTCGTTTTAATATGCCTCTTCCCCCTTCAGTATGATCTGTGATATTATATATTTTAGATTGATTTGAATGTTTTGTAATGTATGTAGCCTTTTTTTGTAGCTGACTTTTACTTGTGTTCACTTCTGCCTGTTTGTTTGTTTATATGCCTGTGTGCTTTTTTTGGGTATCGCTTCTGATTTTATATTGTTTTAACATTGTGAAGCACTTTGTGAGTCGCTCTCTGTGAAAGGTGCTATATAAATAAAAATTACTTAAATTACTTACTTATTTAATCAATAGGTATTTTAAATTATTTTAATTGATCACTGAACTACAAAAACCCATCAGGACACATGTCCCATAATGCATTGTTTTGTAGTCATCAGGGCAGCTTTCAGTCAGTTCAGTACTAAATTTCCAGCTGTGTTCGCTCAGGTGGGGGCCTTGCTCCCACCCCTTTCTCGTGATATTTTTGTTTTGATTGACAGGTGATGTAGCAAAAACCAAAATATACGTCACACACCAGGTGATCTGTGCAGCGTTGAGTCCACCTGGGTGATCTCAAACTATTGTGCATCTTGGCTGAACATATTTGGTGTCGCTAACATGAATTTCCATCCCCTAATGTTTACATACATTTAAGTATTGTTTGAAACTGTGAAATGACAGGTTACTACGGTAATCACCTTGTTACTAAAAACTTTTTTTTAATTCTAAATGTATGGTATTTTGTTGACTATTTGTACTGTCATGACAGCGATGGTGCTGTCAGTTTAACTGTTGTTGCATCTTCAAAAGTGAAGAATAAAATGTGACACTGAATTTTAAACAGCACATTGTAATTTCTGCATCTATTATTAAAGTATTTATAAGTAATACAGTAGTAATTAGTAGATTTGGTTAGAATGTTGATTTACGGTATGGGCCCCTAAATTTTCTGGTTATGCCCCTAAAATTTTCAATTGGGGGCCACAGTGTTAGTTAGTCTGGAGCCCTGAAGGCTGATGTTACTCCCACATCCACATCCACATCCCACAGCCAGGATGCAGATTGCAGTATTTCCCGCATGGATTATGTTCACCCAAAGCTACTGTTGTTAGCCCGTGTTAGCATACTGCTAGCTATGGCTTCTTTCCAGCTCCCTTCTTCAACAGACAAGCACTGGCCACACGGATTAAAATTAAAAGGACGAGCAAACATTAATAAAAGCAGGTTTAGAAGATCATCTCATATAATGCGGAGCTGACATATCTATCTATGCAGCCGCTCGGCGGAACTCATTTCCTCTTCCTGTATTACAAACACCACTGCGCATGGGCCAATGATTTATTGCAACCGAAAGTGTGACCCCATGTTAACGTTTGTTATAATCTGAAATAGGGTTGTGCCGATGGCCGATACCATCGTCCATCGTGATGGGTGACTGACATCCCGATGGAGAGGCACCATCGTGATGCCACGCCCCCGCCACGCTGCGAGTCCACACCATAAGCCGCGGTTACATGAACAAAATATCTTGATCGGATCATTGGTCGGATTAGAATCCAACCGTGTACATGAGCCCAGAAAAACTTTTTCAGATTATAAAAAACATTCACATGGGTCACACTTTTGGTCGGAATAAATCATTCGCACATGCGCAGTAGTGTTTTTAAAAACCGGAAGTGAAACTTAGTTCCGCCGAGCGGCTAAATAGATAGATACGTCAGCTCGGTATTATACAAGATGATCTCCAAAACGTGCTTTTATTAATGTTGCGGTTATTATGAAGCGCCTCTTCGCGCATCATTTTAATTTTAACCCGTGTGGTCAGTGCTTTTTCTGTTGAACGGAGCCGGAAGCCAACATTAGCAGTGTGCTAACACAGGCTAACAACATTAGCATGAACATAAAATCCATGCATGAAACGCTGCAATCTGCATCTTGGCTGTACGTAAATATGTGGGAATAACATCACCCTTTATTTTGTCGGAACACGACTGAAAACACAAATGTTTGAACGGTTTCTAAGGACTGAGCGGCCTTTCTGCTTTGAAGCTTACACCGCCCCAAAGCCGCTGTGTGAGCTGACGGTCCGAGCTCTGCCCGGACACACTTTTACCGGGAGACCCGGTTCTCCTGAGTTCTGTAGCTCGTTCACATAGAGCTGCGGGACGGATCACAGTCCTAAGTCTCCCACACGTAACAAAGCATCCTTACTTCCCCTAAAACACAAAACTGTAAGTCCATCTGCTCTGCTAGAGACACGGTCGCTCGCTCCACCAGTCTAATCAAACGCAGGACCGGAGCATTTCTTTTCTATTTTGTTTATTTTATTTTTTTTAAGTCACTTCCCCCAGTTTAGACTGGATTATCGCGGATGAGTCATTATTTGGGAAATAAAATAATTAAAGTAATAAAGTAAAATAAGGAATAGCAATTATATAAGAACGAAAAACGAAAAATTAAAAATAGACCCCCCCCCCCCCCCCGGACGATATCATCGTCCATCCCGATGGTTGACTGCAAACATAGTCAACGGCCAATTTAGGGGACATCGCCCAACCGTAATCTGAAAACATTTTTCTGCACCCATATACACGGCTGAATTCTAATCCGACCATTGATCCGATTCAGATATTTTGTACATGTAACTGCAGCAGCTTATGGTGTCGACTCGCAGCGTGGCGGGGATCACGATGGTGTCTATCCATTGTGAGGTCAGTCACCCATCATGATACCATCGTCCATCAGCACAACCCTAGTTAGCCGCTGCGCTGCTTCATTCGTTTTGGGCGGCCATGGTGCAGCGGTAGGGCGGTCGACCAATGATCGTAAGATTGCAGGTTCAATTCCCGCCTTGCACGCCATGTGTCGAAGTGTCCTTGGGCAAGACACTGAACCCCACCTTGCCTCTGGTGGGAGGTTGGCGCCAGTGTTCGGCAGAGGAGCCGCCTCCAGTGTGTGAATGTGTGTGTGAATGTGTGTGTGCATGGGTGAATGGGACTGTGACTGTAAAGTGCTTTGGGCTTTAGAAAAAGGGTAGAAAGCGCTTTATAAGTATACGCCATTTATCTGAGCAGCTAAAAAGCACAGCAATCCACGTTTTTACATGTTGCTGGCAGCAAAATGAAACAGAGTTTCTGTTTGGTTCCCATCCCAATTAAAAACGAAGTAGTTCATGTCTCTTAACAACAGAACAAGCTGCCTCTGGCTGCAGTCTTCCTGTTGTCTTGTGTAGTGTGGTGCAGCTTAAAGAGGCTCTGTGTGATCTGCTGCCAACTAGAGGTCGGAGGGTGAAGTGGAAAACAATAGTCAGACACTGAAGGACGCTCAGAAATAATTAAGTTAATATCTTCCTGATAGCATTTTGATCGATATAAGTATCACCAAATGAAATATTGCGATATTTTGTAGAACTGATTTTTTCTTACACACCTATTATGTCGTATTAACACACAGAGTGAACTACAAATGCATTTCAAAAGAAAAAAAAGATTGGGTTTTTTTTGCCTTTTAATCAGAATTTTCCTCTTCAAGCTGTGAATGCAGACATGCAGCGAAGCGGCTGCCAAGGGACCGTCAACAAAGTGCATCATCTGTGAAACACCATTCTGTAAAAGTCAATAAACCTTTAAAAAGGAAATACATGTCTATATCTATATGAACGGGTAATAAAGACTTGTCAGAATATTCATGCTGGATTACATATTTAGTGAGAAGGTCAATCTCTATTTAATTGCATATAGTTTTAGAAATTTAATAGACATATGAATCATAACATGTGTGCACAATAGCTCTAAGATACTAAAGCAAATGTCCCCAAACATTTTGTACTGACTAATCATGACCTTGTTGTCCTACAATCAAGATTATATCATAAATTCACTATGTTTATCTTTAGGAATCTTCAATAGCTCTGAAGATGTTGTAGTTACTGACACAGAACTTCCTGTACTGACTAATCATGACCGTATCTTCCTAATACAATAAAGATTATGTCAAAAAGATTCTAGCATCTTCAGAGCTATTGAGGATTTTTGATCAAATCTGATCCATTTTTTAATATGAAAAATTCCTAAATATAAACAAAGTGAATTATTGACATATTCCTTATTTTAGTATGACAATAACGTCATTATTAGTCTATATCAGGGGTCGGCAACCCATGGCTCCGGAGCCACATGTGGCTCTTTCATCCTTCTGTTGTGGCTCCCTGTGACTTAGGAAAATAATGAGTATTTTATAAAAATTCAAATTTATTTTAGTTCGTTCATTTTTCATGGCATTTCAAAGGCGCTGCTGGCTCCGTGCGAGGCACGTGCCACGTAAAAAACAGCTTCCTTGGTGGGCTCGTTTTTGTCGGCGAGGGCTGCGGAGCTGATAGCAGGAGGAGACACGCGGGGCGGCTTCAATAAACACTCCGGGTCTGGAGTGATTTTCTGCCGGGGGCTTGGCGTGGCGCGGAACGGGGAGCGGCTTTCTGGTGACGGAGAGTTTGCGCCGGCGTTTTGGACTCCCGTGTGCGGTGATGTGCGTTTCAGAGCAGGGGAGCTTGTTGCGTCGGTCGCGATTGACCGGTCATCTTCGGGGAAGTGGGGGAGATTGAAGGGGAAGAGAGTGTTTCTTGAAAATCCACCAGCCAATCAAAATCCTCACCGAAAAGTACGGGACTTGATTGACATGCAGAATGGCCAATCGGACATCCTCTGACACATACGTCACTGCAGACACGAGTTTAAATGCACTCAGCGCAAACTCTGCCTTCAGAACGTCTTTTTCTCCCCGCGGCACATCATGTCCCCGGTAGAAGTCCAGCAACCGGAGTTTATTAAAGCCTCCCCGCGTTTCTCCTCCTGCTATAAGCTCTGCAGTTCTCGCCCGATAAATACGAGCTCATCAAGGAAGCTGCGAGGCGCGCGCTTCGTACGGAGCCAGCAGCGCCAAATGCCTCACAATATGCCACGCTCCCCGCATTGCACCGTTTACAGCAGAGCATGAATACGATGGTCGCTGCTTTCTGTCTTTGTAATAAAACGCCTCATCTGTTAATACAAAAGTATCTTTATGTAAACTCACTGTGTAGTTTTTAATCATCAGTACATAAACAATAATGTTGAAATAAACATGTAACAAATAAACATGAAGATGAAAAGAAAGAAGTACTTTTTTATTTAATCTTTTCTGGCCCGCAATCTACACTTATGTCCTTGAAGATCGATCGCGATCGACGTAATGAGCACCCTTGATATAATATATACATGCATTATATATATAATGATGTCAAAACGGGTTGTGGCTCCGGGTGCTTTTTTTTCCATTAGGGGCGGTCCCAAATGGCTCTTTGAGTAAAAAAGGTTGCCGACCCCTGGTCTATATAGAAGGTTAGGTGACAGTAGCTTTAGTATCTTTATGATTATTGACCACTTTAATCATGATTCATATTTCTATTAAAATTTAAAAAATATATGCAACAAATTAAAATAAAGACGGTCTTTCCTACAAAATGTTCATTATAACACGAATATGCTGACGAGTCTTGTAAAGAGTGACAAAGACACCCCTGAGCAAACCCAGGTGAGTGAGCAAAGAGGAACCAGGCGGGATCACCGCTCAGTTTGGATTGCAGGTAGTTGTAAAATGCGGGGTCGCTCGGTTAGAAATGCGTCCGGGCGGTTGTAAGGTTCCTCACTGAGTTCCTGAATACGCCAGCTTAGTTGTCTTTATGCTCTTTCACTTTATGGCTAGAACTGTGACAGTGTGGGATTTTTAAATACCGCTGTGATGAACCGGCAGGGAAGACACATGTGTGTCTTCTTAAGAAAAGGGTAGCAGCTGTTTTTTGTTTCCTTTTCATTTTGACGTTCATTCAACCAGGAAGTTTATTTTTCTGTCATGCGTTTCTAACTTTTGGTCTCTGTTTTCATTCTGTACTGGTGTGTTTATGGAGCCACAACACCTGCAATGCAGACTAGACACAAACACACCATTCTAATGACGTATCTAGTATGTTTACATCTTCCCTTACTGAATAATAAAAAAGCCTTTTAGCCTTGAGGACAGAGAGAGGACAGACACAGAGACTAACAGGTTGTGTTTCTCCATCTCTCCCCTTTTGGAAAAGGTTTGAACATTCATGCAGACTCTTGTGTGTCTTTTCATTTCTGCACATTTCATTTTTGGACGTCCAGAACCATCTGAATCAGTGAAGGCCGGACGAGACGGCAACAATCCCTTCCAGTGACAAAAAGATCAGGCAACCAAAGAACTTAAAATGTTTAGTCACGTACCGACTATGTTGAGCTGCAGCTGCGGGTTCCAGCTGCTATCCAGCAGTCTTTGCTGACGACAGAGCTCCTCCTCGTTCTGGACGATGGTTCCTTCAGCAGCAGAACGTTGTTCTCTGACAGAACCTTCCTGAGGTTCTGAAGACATGGTTCCTGCTCCGACCTTCAGCTCCAACTCCCACAAACACCGCCGTCCTCTTCACTGCAGCTCCGATCGATCATCTGCTAGTCTCACAATCACAGCAATCCACGTTGTCTTTCCGTTCAACACTTCTTCACTCATTTACGACACTTTGGAAAATGCTGAGAGTTCCCACACGAACCACGTATCGTCCTTTCTGTCCAGAAACCTCACAAACGTCCCAACAAAACACCACCGACCTCTCAACACAAGCTAACGCTGCTAGCCTGCTAACAAGCTAACGCTGCTAGCGCCTCGTGCTGTTCTTCTTCTTTGTTTGGCTAACAGCATCATGGTGCTTTAGCGCCCCAGCTGGTCTGGAGTGTTGTCTGTCACTCATATGATGTCGATGGTTGCAAAAAAAAAGAGAGAGAGAGAGAGACTCTTGAACTTGTCATAATGTCATTGATAATTTGGCTTTTAGCCTTTTTAGTTTTATTTAGTTCTGAACTAAACCTGATCACATTCGTTTATTGTATTTCTAAACTACAGTCATGAATAAAGACATGTATTAAGTAAACAAAGAAAAAAAAAGAAAAAAAGAAAATTTCAAGTAAAAAGATGCTAAAAATCTGTTTCTAAAGAGAATAATTACGACTATAAATAAACATTAAACTGTATGTAAATGACAGAAAATATTCCTTTCTATATGTGCATTATAGTTAATGTGCTCCCTTTTTGTGGCACCACAGCGCCTCCCTGTGGTCGCTTTTCTTTTGTGACATGCGCACTTCCTTGTTCAGTGAAGCACGTAATTTTCCTTCCTTTCTCTTGTTCGCTACACACGCACATGGACGGTACGCTGGCATGGAGTCAACATTTTGAGTTAGCACCCCCTTTGGAAGCGGAATGAGGTACAAATATTGATGCTGTGTTTCGGTTTTTGTATTTCTTTAAGTAAATGTGAAATTGTTTATTTAATTTATGGAAATATGTTTCGAAGGTCCTTAATTGGTGGTGCACAACGTGTTGGTGCCTGTTATGCTAATTTTGTGAAGCTAATTTTGTGAAATTTGTTATAAGTGAAACTTTAATTTCTTTATTGTATTTTTCTTTAGTTTTCACGGTGCATAAGTACACGTGGTGCTTTGGATGGTTGTGACAAGGACCAATAAAGTATGCACCTGTTGAAGCTCGAAGCGACTCGTCGTTTATGACCAAAGAGGGGCCGCTACACTGTATAGTTAATAACAAAGACAAGCAATAGTTTTGAATTTATTATAAGAGTGAAAAAAACAATAGAGAAATTTACTTAATTTAATTAAAATTAGATTAACAAATTTATACCTCTCAAGGTATAGATTATACCTGAGATGTAACATAATAAAAGAAAAGTTAAAAAATTAAAGATCTTTGGAATGCAAACATTTTTCACCGACAATCTGCAAAGATTTTAATGCTGTTTCTTGTTTCTGTGTCTTTTTCAAAGATTTTTACAATAAAAAACTGGAAAATTTTAAATAAATTCACAGATTTTTCCAGGTTAAGCCAAAAAAACACTATTATTTACAGTAGAGACCAAAAGTTTGGACACACCTTCTCATTCAAAGAGTTTTCTTTATTTTCATGACTATGAAAATTGTAGATTCACACTGAAGGCATCAAAACTATGAATGAACACATGTGGAATTCTATCCATAACAAAAAAGTGTGAAACAACTGAGAACATGTCATATTGTAGGTTCTTCATAGTAGCCACCTTTAGCTTTGATCACTGCTTTGCAGACTTTTGGCATTCTCTGGATGAGCTTCAAAAATGTGGAGAAATGCAGAAATGTGTGCTGCAGATGCCATGTCTGCCACTAGAGGGCAGCACAGCAGCTTCAGTCTTTGTCATTGTTGCTGTGTGAGCCTGAAGGAGCTTCAAAGTGAACTAGCTGCAGCTTGGTTCAGACAAAGCTCCACATTCACACACAGATGTGATCCTGAAGAAGTCTGAACAGAACATTTCAGGAGAACTCTTCAGTCCAGAACATGAGCCTGCATTGTTCCTGAAACTGGGATCAGAGTTCTGCTCTCTGCTCCAACAGAACCACCTTCATGAGCTCCTGGTTTCTTCTGGATCCTCCAACATTCAGACGCTCTCTGACTGAGTTCATGTCTGCACAGAAACCTTCAGGATTCTCTTCTTCCACACGTCTTTCACTCTGAAACTCTCTTCTGAATGTGGATCATCTCAGTCAGACGTTCAGCAGCATTTTTTATTTCTGTAATTATTGGTCTAAACTTTTCTTCCTGAAGGCTGAACTGCAGCTTTCCTCAGGTCTTTCATTTTCTCCATTTTTCCCTCCTTTTCTTGGCTTCCAGCTCACCAGGCATGACCTAGACGGCGCCCTCATGTGGACGGATGAACACATGACAGAGGGGAAGGACAGAGCTGCACAGCAGGGACGAGCAGAGACCTTTGGGTCACGTGGAGCAACAATAAAAACAGTAGAAACTCCAAGAAAACCAGTAGAACCAGACTGGAAAAGCTCCAAAAGTTCAGAAAACCTCTTGAAAAATGCAAAACCATATGAACTCTGAACACTAATGACAAATAAATGGTAATTAAAAACCTTCATGGATCAGAACCAACAGAAATAACAGGTTGATGCTGGTCAGACGTGCACACACAGGACCCTAGGGGGGTTTGAACACCTGCCCTTTCTGCCTCCTATTCAAAAGTGTCCTCTTTGTTTTGAATGAACATGAATACATTTCTGTTCAGCTGCGTCCACACTGACCGCCTCTCTTTCACCGCGAGGATAATTCTCTGCTCGCCGTCTGTCCACAAATGTGTTCCTGAGCTGGACGCCGCCTGTGGGCGGAGCTTCCAGCTAATGTTTTCAGCCTGATGACCACATGGAGCGGTGTCTGTGTTTCTGTCATTTCCACTGCATGAAGACACGGATGATGCTGAGAGGTCAGGTTTCTGGATGATGAAGAGTTCTCCAGAATCATGGGGAATCACGTCTCCATGTCTGGATCCTTCAGATTCTCTCCGTTCAGTCATCTTCTCTCCTGATGAGTCTGAAAGACGGACGCTTCCGCCGTCTCTCCGTCTCTCTGAGCGACTTTGAAGGCTTGCTGTCCCATGTTAACCCCAGAGGAAAACTACAAACCAGAATCAAATCAGGGAGCTTTTTCTGATGGTCTCCATGGAAACCAGAAAGCTAAAGTTCAGGAGATGATCAGGCTGTCTTTCCATCAGCAGCAGCTCTCTGTCTGGCCGCCAGCTCTCCTCCTGGAGCCGCATAGCCAGATCAATGCTCCAGCTCCATGGGCCCTGCAGCAGACTGAAGGGTGAAGCCGCCTTTGGCCACCAGCAGGCAGGACGCTTCCTGAAACCCCGCTGCCCCCAGAGGGAACCAGCAGGTGAAGAGAATGAATGGAAGTTCAGGAGAACCATGGATCCATTCACTAGATTGATGTGTTTTCTACCCGCTGTCACTCAAACCGTCACGCTGCTGAATAACCTTCACGCCGCCCACCGCTCAAATGGCGCTGCAGGACTTCGGATGGCGTCTGGACCATTGACTTAACATAGAAAGTGGCCACGCCCACTGCTCAAATGGCACCGCAGGACCTCAGTTGGCATCTGTACCATTGACTTAACATTGAAAGTGGCCACGCCCACCACTCAAATGGCGCCGCAGGACCTCAGATGGCGTCTGTAGCATTGACTTAACATTGAAAGTGGCCACGCTCACCGTTCAAATGGCGCTGCAGGACCTCAGATGGCGTCTGTACCATTGACTTAACATTGGAACATTGGAACTTAACATAGGAAGCTGCTGCTAAGTCCAAAATCAAACAGCAGAGGATTTTCAAAATAAAGGAAGAGTATTTGTGGTGAGGTCACAGCTTCCTCATTCCGGGTCTGACACTAAATGTTTCTGTTGAACAGAATGTTTTCTGATTGGTTTAGCCTTCTTTCAGCTCTGGATCCTTCAGGTTCTCCATCTTTCTGGATCCAAATCCTTCCAGTCACAACAACTTCCTGTGTTTAGAGGATCAGATGCAGAAGAGAATCCAACATAGAACCGGAGTCACACTGGATCCAGCTGTCAGGAAGGGGAAGAGCCAAAATGCAGAAACTGGACTCAGAGGCAGAAACGTCAAGATTTGATCCAGAAACAGAAACAGGAGAAAATCCATGGAGAAACCAAAAACTGATGATCTGACAATGTAGAGCTGAAAACAGAGACTTCTACTGACTGAAGACAACAGACATGAAGACATGTGGATGATTGACAGGAACCTGGAGGGACTGACAGACAGAACATTCATTCTCAGTCAAACTGTTGCATTCTGGGAATGAAAGCTGGAAGACAGGGCTGCTCAATCCTGGTCCTAGAGATTTACCAACCTGCCTGTTTTCCAGATCTCCAAGCCCTGCTAGCTGCTGATTGGCTCCATCAGATGTCTCCAGATTGTGACTGGACGAACACACCTGGTCCAGGTGATCAGCAGGAAGGAGTGCAGGGAGAGCTGGAGAACAGGCAGGTGGTAGATGTCCAGGAGCAGGAAGGAGCAGCTCTGCTGTAGGACGTCTGTGTTTCCAACATCTGGATTCAACTGGATTCCTGTTGATTCTGCCTGCAGCACATTGTGCACATAGACATCAAGAGCCTCCAGTGTTTGATTCTTCCAAGTCTGGGATCAAGTGAACAAACTCATGTTGACTAGAGTTTGCTGACATCCAAATGACAATTGGATGTCCATGTCCATGTAGACATGTGTGTTGTTGTCATGTGTTGTTGTGGTCCAGCTGAACAAGCTCTTGGTGGTGTTGTTGGTGGAAATGACAGTTTGAAGTCCAACACGTCTGGACTAAACCAAACTCCTTCACAGCAGATTTGACCTTCAGCTGTTTCACATTACAACTTCAATCTGCTTCCAGTCTGCAACCAGTAGAGGGCGCTAAGCGGGAAAAGCTTCACTGTTTGCCCAGAAGAAGAAGCCTCACCAAGCCTTCATGAAGGTCAGACTCCGTGCACGGTGGAGCAGTGGTTAGCGCTCTCAGTGAGAATGTTCAAATCCCAGCTGTGACCTTTCTGTGTGGAGTTTCTCTGTTCATGAAGCTGATATCCATGAAACCCAAAGACAAAATAGTTTTGAATCTGGTTTCAGATCTAGTTTTTATTCAATTATGATGGAAGAATCAGAGACAAACATAAAATGTTCAGTGGTCTTTTCTCTAGGATTCAAATGAAATGGTTCAGGAAAAGTGACGTCACATCCTCCATGTTTCTGGAAGAATTGGTGAAGATATGATGAGCCCTTTATGTCTCTGACTTTCAAGGATGCCATTTTTGTCCCTAGATGTTGGATTCAGTCTGAATTTCAGTCCCACTCCCAGCATTCCTGCTCCTCTTTAGCTCCTCCTCTTCCTCCTGATCAAAGTTTGAAGCCCAGAGCCAAAAGTGCGTCTGCAGCTGCTTCTGCTCCAGCAGCCGCTCCCTCTGCTCCTCCTGCCTCTCCTCCTCTGGGAGCTCCTGCATCCTCCTGACTCCTCCCTGTCCTCCAGCATCATCAGGAGGCTTTCAAAAGGCTTTCTGGAAGGTTCCAAAGCAGAAAGCTTCATCCTTTGAAGATGGAGGAAGACTCCAACACTGACAGACAGACAGACAGGAAGTCTCCTGGTTTTTCTGCTTCAGAAGGTTTTTGGGAAACTGCAGAGTTTTCTTTGTGGAGCTAAAGAGCTGCTGTCAGTCTGCTTTGGTCCATCAGGAATGAAGGTCAGGACTGAGAGGAACCTGAAGAAAGTGACTCTTCATCATCTGCTGCTGAAGAAGACAGAGGAAGATCCACTGTGAGAGCAGCTGCAGAAAGCTTTCTGCTGTTTTTCTCCTCTGAGAGAGTTTGGAGTTCCCAGCAGTTTGAGTGGAGCTGAAGCAGCAGAGCTGAAACAGACGTTCTTCTGCTCCCATTCAGCATGAACGGACAGATCCACTGAAGGCCGGCCTGAAGCTCTGGCTTCCAACACGTCTGCATGGATCCAAGCGTGTGCAGTGTGTGCTGACATGCTGTTCTCTGAGGAACATGTTGGTGTCTGACTGGATCTGAGGACACAAACAGCTGCTGACATCTGAGAGGGTCAAGCTGCAGAGTGGCTCCTCAAAGCTCACGTCTCTGTGACAAACATGATGCTGCTTCTGTCTGTGCTCCACCACTAAAAGGACTGTCCAGAGTTGGTCCTGATCCGGTTCTAGTCTTTCTGGCTCCAACTTCTCTTTCCTGTCAGGAACCCTTCATGTTCTCTGCCTTCCTCACATTTCTGTCTTCTCTCTGGGCTTGAAGCCCAAAAGGAGCTGAAAGCTGGCTGACTTCAGTCTGATCCCATGTTCTGGATCATCCGTGTTCCTGAAACACGCTGCTGGAGCCGTGATCAGAGGAACCCAGGAACCGGAGAACTTCCCAGAACATGCAGACACATGTGGAACTGTTCTGATCATCTATGTGTGTTGACAGTGAAGGAGAGCTTTGTCTTTGAAAAACCTTTATTGACTCTGACAGAGTTTCAGCTTGAATCCATGTGGTTTTCATTCTTCCATTGAAGTCGTCTCCAGAAACTAAAGATCTGCTGAATCAATGCTCCTCTGAGAACTTTGGAGCTTTTCTCTGCATCTGTTCCACACTTGAATGTGCAGAAGATCAAAGCGCCGGACGCTCTGAGCTTCAGCGTTCCAGTCAGCAGCTGCTGAACCAAAGCCAGCAGCAGGTGAGGATCTGGGCCTCAAAGCAAACGGACAGAAAGATGAATGGAAGAAGGGATGGAGTCCCAGTGTTGACGACATCAGCTGGAGAAGCTCTGAGGCTCTTTCAGGTGGGCGTGGCAGCGCTGCTGCTTTCCAGCAAACCAAGCAAACTGCAGCATCTGTGATCTGAGAGGCTGTTGGTGAAGAAGAGCATCATCAGCATAGAACTGTGGGCCGTTTGGGTTCAGAAGAACAGCTTCATGATGTGGAAAGAATCTGTGTCCTTCAACAGGTCCAGAAGATCCCAAACATGGAAACTGGAAGCAGTTTGGATTCCGGTTTCTTCCTGAACTTTGAGGATCCAAATGCTGAAAATGGAAGCTGACAGAAAATGCAGCAGACTTTACCAATGTGCTCAGAACACTAGAACATCCACAGAAGAAGAAAACACTGTTCTAGTGGAACATCTACAACTTCTGTCCATGATTCAGAGGAACTGCAGAAAGATGACTCCTCCCACTTTGGGTTTGGTCAAATGTAGAAAAGAAAAAAACACCAAATCAAAACAATTTGGATCAATTCTGGCAGAAAATGTTCAAACTTTTCAAATTTCAGGAAAAAATCTTCAAAGAAATAAATCTATTTTAGAATCTATGAAGAACAAAGACTGGAAAACATCACAGACTGCTGCAGCTGCAGACCTTCATGTGACTGTGGGAGCTGCAGCAGCTGCAAACATCTGGACTTCCTGCTGCAGCTGCAGACCTTCATGTGACTGTGGGAGCTGCAGCAGCTGAGGAGCTCAGCATCTCTGCAGACTCAGACGGAGCTCAGAGCTTCTGAGTTGTGGAAGTTTAGTGGCTGAACTTCTTGTAGGTCCTGCTTGGTTCAGGTTGTTGCTGGTGGTGGAAAGAGCTCCTGCAGACCTCTTTGCTGTTGGAAGGATCTTCTGTCTGCAGACTCTCTGATGCTCCAGCAGGAGGCGCTGCAGTGTGGTCCTCCTCATGAGTCCTGAAGCTTCACCGTCAGCTGCAGAGCTTCAGAGCTGCTTCTTCTCAGACCACTTTCTTTGGCTCTGATGTTATTATCATTATTATTATTTATTTATCTTAATTTCTTTTCCCCCGCCATCGACATCATAATTGAGCGACAGACAACACTCTAGATCAGTAGGTGGCGCTAAAGCACCATGACGCTGTTAGCCAAACAAAGAAGAAGAACAGCACGAGGCGCTAGCAGACAATGAGTTATATCACTAGAGGAGACACGCCCGCTTTAGAAGCCTGGCCGACGGTGGCAGAGCGCGACGCCATCTTGGTGAGGTCGACAACGCCCACATGACATTGATTTCCATTGATTTTAGTGGCGTCTAAGTAGCTTTTATAAACTGTATATATTTTTAGATTTAAATATATTTATACATATATACAAATATACTATATTTTATGTATATAATGTATATATAGATACATCATTTGTTGTTGTTATAGAAGAGAAACAGTCAGCCTTAAAAGCTCAAACTTAAATGAAAATGC
>CM074508.1:22586545-22608171 GCA_037389245.1 Oryzias sinensis
CTAGAATCCAGCCTCCAAAAACTCTGACAAACACTCACTGTTCCACTCCTGGATGGATGTCTCCATTGTTGGGAGGTAAATTCATTGACTTGTCACTCCTCTTAGACCCCCAGCTGGATCCAGGTCCAGATCCAGGTCCAGGTTGGTTCCTGTGCAGAATGCAGGTTGCTGGTGTGAGTCCTGAGCTCTGACATGGAGAAGATCATGGACAGTTGGAGATGTTCATCTCACCTCTGAGCTGTGCTCTGGTTGTCATGGTTACCATCTCTGCTTCTAGAGGGAGGGGCTCCCTCCTGTGGCTCCTCCCACTGATCCATGCTGCTGGATTCACTGGATCCACATCAGCTCACAGACACCTTCCTCCTTCACCTGCAGAGGAAACCCTCCTCATCATCAGCTCTGATCCTCCTTCACCAACAGATCAGCTGCTCCTCCACTGATTGGCTCGTCTCTTGTGTTTCCTCTCAGGTTCAGGTGAAAGCAGTCAGACAGCAGTGGGAGGCAGAGGAAGCTGCCATCAGCTGCTGCACTTCTGCTCTCCCTCCACCAGGTGGAGACATGGAGCTGCAGCAGCAACATTTCCATTCAGTCACTTTGACAAAGAAACAACAAACTTCCTGTTTCTACACTTCAGGAAACAGGAAGAAAAACAGACAGAAATCAAAGAATGAGGAGAAAAGAAAGAAAAACAGATGTTGTTGATCAGTAATAACCAATGATGAAGCTTTGGAAACAGCAGAGTGATGAGAGTTTGCAGAGAAAAAGAAGATCTTCTCCAAACATTCAGAAACAGTCAAGTTAGTGAAGACAAAGTTCCAGAAACAAACTCACTATAGGTTCTGCAAAGAGATGAAGAGGAAGAAGAGTCTCCCTCACCGTGTCAACGCAGCTGCAGCACTGTACAGGGCTGCATTGGGATCGGGTCCCGCGGGACCCAACCCAAATCTCGCGGGATTGGGCGGTTTGAATTGTGCTGCGGGCGGGAGCGGGCGGCAAAAAAAACCCTGCGGGATCAGTGTTGCCATGAATATCTCATGAATATTTATTAGCGCGGACTACGTTAGGCTGTGCGGCTGTTGGATTCTTATGTAAGGTCCGTAAACCCACCAGGTAGAGACGCCTAATATCCACTGTCATCTAACCTGTTGTTGGGGGGGTGCAACGCTCCACCCCGCCTCTTAGAAATTATGTTCTTTAAAGCCTGATACCACGGTCGCGTGTGGGCGGAGCTACGAGCTAAAGTTATGGTCTGATCCCTGCATGGAGCGATGCCTGCATCAATTCATGTTAGACACGGAGAATGTGGAGAGATCCGGTTTATTATTTTGAAGAGTTCTACTTGGTAATCATGTTTCCATGTTTGAGTTCATAAAATCATCTCAGAGAAAATCTCTGCTTTAACTCCTGCAGTGAAAGCTGCGTCTGAATCTGACGCCGTGTTTCCATCTCTGACAGTTTAAAGTCAAAGCCCCTCCCCCGCCTCTCTACCTGCTTTTCCTCTCTACCTGTTCACCTGTTCACATCCTCTGCAGCTTAGAGTTGTTTTTCCCCGCGCTCCCAGTGTATTCTACACAGATGTAGGGACAGTGAAAATAAGCCACCCCCTTGTTAACTTTAAAACTGTTTGAAGGTGGGCTCATTACAAATCGTGTAGTACTGTAAATGGCCAGCAGGTGGAACGAGCGCTGTCGAGCAAGACTGACGTCATGCGGGAGCGCGCAGAGCAGCATGAAAGAGAGGGAAGAGGGGGGGGGGGTGACCAAGATGGCGCTCTGAGCAGTCGTATTTGGCCGAGCTCTGCAAACCTAACTGTTTTGTGGAATAATACACGGTGAGCAAAGACCCTTTCTTGATTTTTTAGTTGTTGTACCCTTGGACTTCTCCTCAGTTTTATCTTGTACTGACTTTTGGCAGACTTTAAAAATTCACTCCGATAATTATTGTGTATTTGAGTGTTTTAAACATGTCCTTGTGGGATTTTTCTCATGATAGAGAAGAATCCTTGTTTTTCTAATCAAGTGTGAAATAAATGTGTGCACAAACAAAAAACTAAAAAAAAAAAAAAAAGGAAAAAAAAAGAAAGAGAGGGAAGAGAAGAGAGATCGGATGAGCGCTGAGAGTTCGGTTTTCCTAGAAAACACCCACCTGTATGAGCCTACGTACGCTGCTGTACTGGAAAGAACCCGTGAATAAACGCACAACATGTTCAGTGGTCTGCTGCTCAGTTAAAGTGTGCAACACAGAGAGCGCAAAATACGGTCATCATAGGTTGACACGATAGTCAGGGCGCTCTATAGCGCATCACACGGATGAAAGAGCTGTGACTCTATCTGCCAACACTGCGCTGGATAGGAAGGAGCAGGTTTCCAGGCAGAGACATGATGTTAATGGATGAAGCAGAGAAGAACCTCAAACGAGGTTCATCGTGAGACACGCATGGTGTTCAGCGGGGCAGCAGGTGGAGAAGCTGAAGTGGAAATCTGATGTCAGATTCAGACTGTGAGCCTTCCTGGAATCAAACCCTCAAACCTCCCTGTTGTCTACCAAATGAACAGCCACTGCTTCACAGTCAGAGGATCAGGATCTGATCAGGTTTTGTCCGGACATGAAAAGGGGGCGGGGCTTTTTGTTTGAGGTGAAATGACTGTCAGCAGCTGCAGGATGTTTGTTTCCTCAACTAAAGACAGAAAACAGGGGGGTATTCCAGGAAGCATGTTTAAACTAGCCTGACTTTAAGCCTGAACTCTGGCTGAAATCCGCCTGAACTTGCTTACTCTGGGTATGTCGGTTCCAAAAGACCAGATATGAATTAGCGCAATTACGCTTGACTTGGTAACCCTGGGTTAACGCACGTGCACAGCAAGTACATAAAGACATTCTCAATGGTTCACAGATTTCCAGAGTCACCATGGAAACGCGTGGCTGAAGTAATACGGCTGAATCAGCTAAAGAAAGAGCTTCTGCTTGTGTTAGAAGAACAGACAAAGTAAACACACGAGTTTCTGATCTTATTTCCATTTTCCTTGTGATGCATACATATATTAAATTTATTCAACCTAATTTCCTACGTCTATAAAACTCAATAATTGTTTTTACAACTCAAATTTACATATTTATCTAAGTAAATGTCATTTTACTCCAATTCAATTAATATTTTTTCCATCTTAATTACTTATATTTCTTGAACTCTCATATGTCTAAGTTCGAGTCGGCAGATATGCTCATTTATAACAATAGAAAGTGTGCTGTCCTCACAACACGTGACTTGATGCTGCTAGACAGCCAGCGAACAAATACGAGTATTTCCAAGTTGGTTTGAGTTTCTTCTTTAATTTCTCTTCTTCTTGAACAATACTCATATTATTATTTGTAACTGAAATAAACAGAAAAAAAATGTGTTCACAGACATTAGCTTTCCATAACAAGGTATGACAGGCCAATTGCTAATTCACAGCTTGCAAGAAACACTTTAAACTACACAAGAAACAGCTAAACAACTTCCTAAGAAACATAAAAAATGTTTATACCATGGTCCGCTTGAATACTCGATTCTGATTGGCTGCTGGGTATGCATTAAAAAATGATAACCGCACAGTGAAAAAAGAAGTTCCGGTCGGCTAGCTTAAATGTTTTGTATCACTGCGCCGGCTTCTTTAAAACAACCTTTTGCTTCATCATCTGGACAAAAACAAGCGGTAAGCGATTAACTTTCTCTTTGAAATGATGCTTTATTCAACCCATCGGGACGATCAGCATATATATATTGCCGAATCTTGACTGCAGCGGTGGTGACTATATGTTACGTAACATATAGTCCGATTTTTGTGAGAAAAGCGATCCAAATCGAAAAAAAAACAAGAATTAAGAACTAAAACCTGGTTAATATGTATTGCTTTTGTAGGTGACCATGGTATAAGCAGGTTAATGGCCGCTTCGCGTCGGACGGTTCAGGCTTCCACGTCGTGCGTTAAGAAGTAATAACCGCACACTTAGTCGGCCATTAACCCTTACATAATCAACTTACAAAGATGGAAAATTCCCAACGCTCGCACGTACAGAGCCAGCTCAGCACGAACATGGCCGCATCTCCGTGAAAATGTGCTCGATTAAACTTGAGAACGCATGTTGAGAGCACTCACTCTAACACAAATTTAAAATTGATACTTAACTGAAACGACAGACGTCTCACTCTGACAATTTTTCAAAACGATCTATTAAGCATAGATTACATAAGCGAAAATGCTTCTTTTACTAACTTAACGAAAGGCATTACACTCCCCACTTGATATAATGCAATTATATCACAACAAACTTCGACACAAAGTTACGTAACTTTTTCAGTCATATGGGATAAGAACAACAATGTCTGAAACTGGTCTAAGGTAAGTCTTTAAAGTCCCTTCTTTTGCGGTGCGTACTTCCACCTTACGTACTTTACCATCCTTTTCACGTAAGGATTTCATGAAGGAGGACAGTTGTTAAAATGACAGATGTGGGGCATTTGGTGAAATTGTATTTCAGTATGGTTTCATAAACGAAGACATGCTGATGTGCCAGAATATGAAGTATCACATTGTCATAACTATCAAAACTGTCAAAAGAATATGTTGCTTTTCTGCAGAAAGAACCAGCCTCATAAATTTATGACTTTATCCTTTTTCCTCAGTGGGCCCTAGTACTCTGTCATATAAACAAATACACATTCCATATGAATATAAAAACACAATGTGTAACATTACGTTCCTTTGTTGAATAAGGACAAAACAAAGCAGGTAAACTTTATCACTGTGACGGTGTTGCCTTTCTTCTTAATTATATCTTTTACCTCCTCGTATGCCTCCATGAGGATTTGTGCTTCAGACGGGGAAAAGTATGTGGCTCTAGTTGCCATGGTAAATCAGTTCATCTGTGATCTGTGGTGTCTGTTTGAGTGAGCCGTGAGCGCGCACCTATCCAGGATTGGTGCGCGCGTAAGCCTCAGACCTGTAAGCCTCAGAAAAAAAGTAGTTTCATTAAAGCATGTTTAACCATCGAGTACTTGGACAGCCTTGAATATAACACAATACATTTATGATAAAAAGTTGTAAATCTACCAATATAAAGTGGTAGAATTATGAGGAAAAAGTCATAATTTACCAAGGACACAGCCACGCTTTTATAAAAATATAGTAGATTGTGTAACCCTCGCATTACACCTTTGGATCACTGCAGCTAAACTGCAGACGGAGTAAACGCTGCTGCCAGAAATCCACTTCCTGTGGGTCAAGAATCTTTTTCTGAAGACGTCCAGTGTCCTGAAATTCTCCTCAATGTCCATAAACTTATTAAAAATCACTGTTGATTCACTAAAAGACTTCATATTTCCATATTAGTGAAACCGATTCTGAATGAAAGATGAGGTTCTATATATCAGTGTTTTTCAACCTTTTTTGAGCCACGGCACACTTTAGCCTTGACAAAAATCCAACGGCACACCAGCTTCCAAAAAAAAAAAAAAAACCAATGAACCCAATGCATCATGGGAGATGCAGTGCCGTAAATCCGCCGACCGCAGAAAGACCAGCGTCTCAGAGCTTCATGGTTTTGTTCACTTGTTCCACGGATTCTGTGGAAAGCTACACCGCTAAAGACGAGCTTTAGCTGGTATTTTTGTTGGAACTGAGAGACTTTATGAGCTAAATCTGAACAAGGAAGTGAAGACTTTAACCACTTCTGATTGGTCAGACTGATGACATGTGATTCAGCCTTCAAGAATGATTGGTGGAGACAGTTAAAGGGGCGGGACTTTTCCCCAAACAGGTATAGCTGCAGCTAAATCGCTGTACCATGATTCTTATCAAAATGTATTTAATAGAATCAAATACTTACTACTCAGTGTTTTATCAGGGCCTGTTTGGATGAACACAGAGCTGAAATCCTGGTGATGGGAAATGTTTTTAGATCAGTTAATGAGGGCAATTTCCCACGGCACACTGGTTGAAAAGCACTGCTCTACATCTCTCACAATACTACTTAATTTTGTTACCTAGACTTTTCTTAGTGAGCAGACTATTGCTTTATAAATGTAGGACTCTCATTCTCAACTTGTAACTTATGAAATTATAACTTTATATAATATTGACTCTTTAACGAGTTTATTCTGATAATTTTGCTATTTTATGCGGTTAAATGTTTTTTTTTGTTTTAGTGGTGGCTCCAATACTCTGTCATGAAGTTCAAATGACAGAACTAGAAAAACTAGACAGACAACTCTGTGCTAACAACAGAAGAAACACACCCATGAGGATCACAACAACTACAGTTTAGGGTCAATTAATACTAACAGCAGATTTAGCACAATCATTTATGATGATATGAAAAACTAGAATTAATAGTGAGAAAAAGCAGAAAATTCTTTGTTTTCATCCACTAAGGCCTCATGGTCTCTGCTAAATACATTTCTATTCCAGGATGTTTGTCTGATGGAATCTGAGAGTTCCTGAACATGGAATGAGGAAATATGACTCTACTGAGTTCCAGCACACAGTTACCTGCAAGTGTAATCTATTACTTTGGTGATGAGTTTCTCCCAACACTGTTCACACACAGACTTGAATGGAGGAGAACAGGAAGGTTTGGAGTCAGAAATGAAAAAAGCCAACAAGCATCATCTGATTGTTGTTGTGGTGATGAAGAAGAGTCCTCCATGTTGTTGATCCAACAATGATGAAGCTTTGGAAACAGCAGAGGGAGGAGAGTTTGCAGAGAAAGAAGAAGATCTTCTCCAAACATTCAGAAACAAACAGTCAAGTTAGTGAAGACAAAGTTCCAGAAACAAACTCACTTCAGTTTCTGCAAAGAGATGAAGAGGAGGAAGAGTCTCCCTCACCGTGTCAACGCAGCTGCAGCACTGATCACTGACTCACAACCAGGAAGAGTCCACCTGGATGGAGGCGGGGCAGCACAGGTGGGCGGGGCAGCTCAGGGGGGCGGGGCAGCAGGTGGAGCAGCTGAAGTGGAATTTTTCAGTCAGATTTAGACTGTGAGCCTTCATGGAATCAAACCTGCCTGTTGTCTACGTCGTGAACACCCACTGCTCCACAGTCAAAGGATCAGGATCTGATCCGGTTTTGTCCTGACATGGAAAAGGGGGCGGGGCTTCTTGTTGGAGGTTAAATTTAATATTTTTACCCCTATTAAATGCTCACAGAGACACGGAAGTAGTGGCAGAAAGCGGCTTTTGCAGCAAGATGACGGAGAGAGTACCAGGATGTGAATGAACGTGATTACCGATTCTTTTGTGCTTTTCAAAATAAGTAAATCTGATCTCTAAACATCCTCCGTGTCCTCAATGCAATGTAATGAGACACACACAGACAGAAATGTGAAGGTATCTGCTGTAAATCTATGACGTAAATAACAGGATAAATAATCAGCTAGTTATTTAGCATGTAGCCTACTAGCCTTTGAATGTAAAGCGACTGCTAAAGAGTATGTTAATAAAAGACAAGTCCTGAGTATTATTATTCCTATTCGACCCTAAACTACAACATCAGCTGGCTGGCTGTCTACCAACCAGTCACTTGCCCGAATGCCGGCATGAGCAAAGAGCTCTGCGGGGAGCTAGTAGTAGCCTAGCAGAAGCTATCGTATGACAAAGCTTCCTAGGTTTCCTAAATCTAATGATATTTTTCTTATATTCATTGAGGCAGTAATAAATTGATCATTCTTGTTTTTCTTTTTCCTTTCTTGAACGAATGTGGGTCACAGAGACATGGAAGTTACCGCTCAAAGCGGCTTTTGCGGCCGGATGGAGAGCATGTTCATGTGAATGACTTATGACGTGAATAAATATTGCGTTCGAACGATTCGAGGGAACCGAATAGCATTTCGTGCAAACTAGATTCAATTCAATTCAATTCAATTCAATTCAATTCAATTTTATTTGTATAGCCCAAAATCACAACAACAGTCGTCTCGATGGGCTTTGAAGTAAAACATGAACTCAAAAGGATCATGAATACAAAGAGTTCAATAGGAAAATACAAAAATGAACTAACAAACTGACTAAGCTATACTGGCATCCCTGCCCTTAGACCCCCCTCCACCGCAGAGATATTAATCTGTGGGAAAAAGATATATTTATAAATTTAATGTCAGGACACGGGCTCCGTGCCATTGGTCTTTCCAAACATCCAAATTTCTGCTTTCCCTCAAAGGATCTTCTGGTGTTTCACTTCACCTGCTGATCTTCCTCCAACCACTTGAGTCTATTTTTTGTTCCTGTCGTCTTTCAACTCTCTACAGAGACTTTCCTTCTCATCTCTCTTCCTCATCCATTCCTTTGCTGTCAGATCACCTGTCAGGTAGTTGCATCACAGTCGACATGTTGGAGTTTGCTGCAGGAGCTGTGATGCCTTCATGGTTGTCTGTTCAAAGCAGAAACAGAAACATCAACATTCAGACTCTTTGGAACAAGAGTCTGAGAGCAGCTCTGGCTGAAAGAATGTGGATCTTCCAGATGATCTGTGCTTCAGTCTGGAAGAATGTTCTGCAGCAGAACCACATTCCTGAATGAGTCTGTGTTCCTCAGGAACAGGGCGTGTCTGATTCTGCAGAACATCCAGGTTTCCTGCAGCTGGATGGAAGGAGTGCTGCCCCCTGGTGGACAGGAACTCAGCAGTGCAGCTTCAGGATGGAGTGGCTTCCAACAGATCAGATCAACGTTCTGCTCTCTGCTAAAGAGGCAGAACGTCTCCTTCTAAGAAGAATCCAGAGTTCCTGATCACAAACATCAACTGAAGCCCAGATCAGAGCTGATCAGACTGCATGGAGCCCAAGCTCCAGAAAAGAGGAGAGAAGAAGAAGAAGAAGAAGTCGTCCACATGAAGCTTCACCTTAGAGGAAAAGAGGAGCTGCTGAACTAAAGTACTCGAGTACTGAGGAAGACTTTCAAGCTCTGATGGATTCTGTAGAACATTTGGAACTAGAATGTAGAAAGTGCTTCAGTTCCATCAGCTGTCAGTCAAAGCAGCTTCATCTGCTGTTTGGTCGACTTCTTCAGCATTGAAACATTCCTCTTCCTAGTTTCTAGAGCTGAAAGCTGCTCTGTCTGACCTTTGACCTCCACAAACATCCACTCAGAGAAAGACGTGAAACTGACCAAAAACGTCACCAACATGAACATAAAGGCAAAAGCAGAAGATCAAATGCAGCCTTGGATTAAGCTCCTCCCACTTACTAACAAACCACCAATCAGGCAGGTGTGTTCTGTGGAAAAAATACTTTAATTAATAAAAACTAGAATTTCCCGTACAGCAACATTTCCATTCAGTCACTTTGACAAAGAGGCAGGTGAAGTGTCGAAGTGTCCTTGGGCAAGAAACTGAACCCCACCTTGCCTCTGGTGGGAGGTTGGTGCCAGTGTTAAGCAGCAGATAATGTGTGTGTGACTATAAAGCGCTTTGGGCCTTCAAAAGAAGAAGAAAAGTGCTACATAAGTATACGCCATTTACCATTTACTAATGAACCAAATAAATTCCCATTTCTACACTTCAGGGAACATGAAGCATCAAGAAAAACAGACAGAAATCAAAGAATGAGGAGAAAAGAAAGAAAGACATGAATTCTTCCTCTGTTGTGCAGAAAGGAGCAGAGCTGCAGACTGAGCAGATCTGGATTCAGAGATTTGATGAAGACCTCTGGATCTCTGAGGAAGATGCTGAGAGCAGAGCTGAGAAGAACCTCCAAACACAAAGAATCAGAAATCTGAGATTTCCTGAACTAAAGACAGAGAACAGGATCAAGAAGAAACCTGACAGCAGCTGAGAGGAGGGGCGGAGCTTCAAGCTGATTGACAGGTTGTTGATCTCAGTGACTGAGAAAGGTGAGGTCATGTGACCTTCTACTTGTAAGGAAACCCTTTGAAGGTGATTTGATTCAAACTACAGAACAGATGATGCAGAAATGAACCAATCAGAGAGGAGCTCCCAGCTGTGTTCCATCAGAATCCTGTCAGAAGTTCAGAAATGAAGGAGATGTCAGTACTGAGAGGATTGGAAACATGCAGTTGTTCAGCACTGAGGACCTGAGAGCCTCCCAACCTTCTTCAGCAGAGATCAGAGCATGAGGAGCTTCCACAGCCTCTCTGGAATGTCATTAGAATGTGAGCTGAGAGGAAGGTGGAGCAGAGTCACCAACTGTTGGAAGAACAAGGATCCAGCAGAACTCAAAGTTTGTCCTTCAGGCAGATCTGACAGCTGCATTCTGCTCTGTTTGGCTGCATTTCCACTGCAGGTCTTGATGCCCATATCCGATTTTCTGACTATATCCGATTTTTTTGACGACCTGCTTACATCATCTTTTAAAAGTGACCTGTATCCGATTTTTGCATTTACATTATACAATGCTGAAACTATTAAACTTAGATGTTCTGAGGACTACGTAGCAGCATTCCCGCCGTGGTTGTCATGGAGGCAACGCAGCGTCGGAAGGAGCGCTTGGGCGCTCCTGGATGAAGCAGGTGAGGAAAAGGAGGGCTGCTCAGCCGTCTTATGTGCTCTCTCTATGTTTTGAATGAGGAAGTGTTTGCAGACGTTGTGCTAACAGTTTTATCCAAGTGATGAACCTTTCCTGCGTGATAACTTCTCTTTTTCCGACCGTGGTCAGAAACGCACGGGAGATTTTCTCCAGGGGCCGAAGGCGGATTCTCCTTCGGGGTTCACTTTCCCGTTCTGAACCCTCAGCCTCCAGCGGGTTAAGAAAAACTCCAAAACAGTCTTTTGGGGAGACACCTTATTTTTATTACGGTTCTCAGTCCTCCGAACACACAATATATATGAACGCACACTGTCCTCTCCTTACACACACACCCCCACTCAGCAACACAAGCAAAGAAATAAACAGCTTCTAGCCTGTTCCAGACCAACGGCGTCCCGCTTTATTACCGTTTGCGCCCCGACCGGGACCGGACCGGTCAGCGGGTTTTGACTACGGTCTGAAGCCTGAGGCTGAAAGGTAACACGCTGACAGCAAAATCAGCACAAAAGCACCTTAAGTCATGTGATCTCAGTTGGTGGTGTCCTGAGTTGATGTTATGAAGGTAAAAATGTGTCAAAAAGAACGCACTTGTAGATTTGATTTGAGAACTTGTAATATAGAATCTGAATACTTGTGCATCAAAAATCTGCATCTGCGCGCCGCCGCACCGTCGCCTGGAACGTCGCGGAGAACGCGTTTATCTAATCTAATATTTCTTTTCAAATGTTTATCCATATGATTTATAATAAAGCTGCTCAATAGCCCTGGCCCTGTTGTCCTGCTACAACAAAGATTATCATCTTCCTGATCCGGTCCGTTCGCAGCCGTCTAGCTGCTTGTCTGCATTTAAAGCACGAAGAGATCACTTCTCATTAAAATGCAGGAGAAAACTAAGTTTTTTATGTAGAAATGCATTTTTAGTTCACTCTCTGTGTTCATACAAAATGATTGAGAGACTTGCTGTCACATTTGAACATTTATCAGAAGAGTTATTGAAGCAGGAAGTGTGAATCTGTGAAGGTCTTTCTAACTTGACCAAGTTCTCCGAATCCAGCGCTCTGATTGGTTGACTCCGCCTCCTCTTACCCTCCCTCCCCCCCAGTCCCATTATCGGACACAGATCACTTTTGACACAAGTTTGTCGCAAGGAATGTGTCAGAATTCAGAGCGCAGTTGTAGCACACCTGTGATTTGCGGCAGCAGATTGGAGCACACGCAGAAGCACATGTGAGCAGTTGTAATCACAGATTTGAAGTTGTAACTCTAAATGAACACATGCAATTGGAAATTTGTCAGTTCACACCAGAAGATTTTTACACACAGATGCAAATTTTTGATGCACAAGTATTCAGATTCTATATTACAAGTTCTCAAATCAAATTTACAAGTGCGTTCTTTTTGACACATTTTTACCTTCATATGATGTCACTGACGTACGAGTCGCATTTACTGGGAAAAAGCCGATTTATCTGCTTACATGGCACACGCAAATGCACGTATCTGATTCATATCCAATTTATTTCCACATATGAGTGAGGCCTGTATCCGATCTGAGAAAAACGGAATCCATGCGCTTTTGTCCTGCTTACACGTTCACCGGTCATATCTGATCTGTGCCACATGAGAGGAAAAAATTGGAATTGGGTCACTTGAACCATGCAGTGTAAATGCGGCCTTTGTGTGTTTGTGTTGTTTCTGTCAGAAAGGTGACCTGCAGTGACCTTTAGCTGCTGCTTTTTAGAAGAACTCTTTTCTTTTTGAACAGAAGAACAAGTTAAAGACAAACTTCAGTCTGAGCTCTTCCTCTGCTGCTCCTCTTCCTCACAGACATGTCACGGCCATCATCATGAGTGGAGAAGACAACAGAAACACAAAGACTCACCGTGAAGAAGAAAAAGAAAGTCCTGCTCTGTCTGCTCTGACACGAGGAAAACTCTCAACTTCCTCATTTCCTGATTCAGGAACACCTGAGCAGAGCTCCGCCCCCTTATGATTGTGTGTGTGTTAGGCTCCTCCCAGAAACCTGAGAGAATCTTTGTTTACTTAGCAGGAAATCAAAACTCTACAGACTGAAGTGAGGCCAAATATGAAACACAGAGACTTTCTCTACAGCTAATGTCTCCCCAGAACAACATGGACTTCATCCTTTATTATAAAACACTGATGTCAACTTTCTAAATGTGGATCATTCTGAAAGACCTTGTGGATTCACCTGAGGGAAAACCACAGCAGGTCTGAAAAAAATCCAGAAAAAATATTCATGTACTGAAATGTTCTAGTTTACTCAGTGAAAGTGGACAAAAAAAGTTCAGAATCACAAAAAGACTTGAGTTTTTGCTGTTAACTCTGTGGAAATTGTCTGATTTAAAAAGGAGCCCAAACCATTTCCCTCCTCTTCCGTGTTTAACAGTTGGTATCAGTTCTTGTGTTATATGATGTTTGGTTTTTATAAATATGGTGCTGAGCGTGAAAGTTCTGCTTTTGCCTTGAAACTTGTTTGTCAGTTTGTATGCAAATGTAACAGAACTGCTTAATTGTTTTTAGAACAGCAGCAGCATGAGGGGAACCTCTATGGTTGGACTCATTTTAGCACGGGAAGCTGAAATGAAGAAGAAAGAGCCGTCAAACAGTTTTGGACAGTCTACATGTCAGCCGTGTTTCTGCATTTCCTCCATGCATTCATGAACAGGTGACCGAACAAGTGTTTTAGAAAAATCCTGTTCTTGTTGCTGTTTGGTTGAGTTCTTCAGCATTGAAACTTTCCTCTTAGTTTGTTGAGTAGAAAACTGCTCCGTCTGACCTTTGACTTCTACATACATCAACTCATAGAAACAGGTGAAACTGCCCGAAAACATCACCAACTCTGACTTTGTTGCTGTTAAATGTTTAACAGATAAAAGGCAAAAGCAAAAGGTCAGACGCAGCCTTGGATTAAGCTCCTCCCACTCACTAACAAACCACCAATCAGGCAGATTTGTTTTCTCAGAAAAAACTAGAATTGCAGATCCAAACCAGATCCAGGCTCCAACTGGAGGATTGACTTGGATAGCCAAAGGGTTCTACATGGCACGTCAGATTCTCACTCTAGACCTTCCTCTAGACCAGTGTTTTTTAACCAGAGAGTACGTGGGAGATGGTCTAGTGTGCCGTGAGAAATGCCCCTCATTAACTGATCTAAAAATCTCCAGGATATCAGCTCTTTGTTCACCCAAACAGGTCCTGATAAAACACTGAGTAGTTAGGAATATGAGAGATCATAAAATACTTTTTTCTTTGTGTTTATTTGATTCTATTAAAGACATTTTAATAATGACGGTACCACGATTAAGCCGTAGCTTCAGCTGTTTTAGGAAAAGCCCCGCCCCTTTAACTGTCTCCACCAATCATTCTTGAAGGCTTAATCACATGTCATCAGTCTGACCAATCAGAAGTGCTTAAAGTCGTCACTTCCTTGTTCAGATTCTGCTCATAAAGTCTCTCAGTTCTAACAAAAATACCAGCTAAAGCTCGTCTTTAGCGGTGTAGTTTTCCACAGAATCCGGTGTCAGACCGTGGAACAAGTGAACAAAACCATGAAGCTCAGAGAAGAGAGTCTGTCTGCATCACTACATCTCCCATGATGCATTGGGTTAAAGTGACAACGTCTTAGCGCACAATGAGTCTTCCCTCTTAAATGTCTTGAAACCACAACGAAGACACATCAAAGAGTTTTTAAATCTTCTACTTAACTTTTATTACATCTTTTAGAAAAAACAGCTGCAACTTCCAGCTTTTTCTGCCACAAGTATCACAAAAATGCACGTCAGATTACAGAGGGAATGTAGATCAATAGATACTTTGAGTTTCTCCTTTTTTCAATTTTTGGATGCTGGTGTGCCGCAGGATTCTTGTCAAGGTTAAAGTGTGCTGTGGCTCAAAACAGGTAGAAAAACACTGATATGGAGAACGTTCTATTCTTATGAACAGCTTTCCGTGAGTTTCAGCAGCAGGAATCCTCTGCTTTTCATTATCCTGAGAACAGATGAAGCTCCACCCTCTGATCTCCATCAGTCATCTCCAGGCTCCGCCCCCTTTGAATCTCTTTGAACAGTGAGGCTGTTTGTTTCCACAGCGTGAACAATAAAGTTCAGAAGAAAATCTGTCTCCAAACATTTGCTGTGTCTAAGACTTTTACAACATGGATGTTCTAAACCAGGGGTGTCAAACATTCGGGCCGCAGGCTGTGTCAGGCCCGCCAGATGGTTCAATCTGGCCCAGTCATGAAGAGTAAAAAGTACGAGGTTGTTTAAAAAGAAAGCACGTTTCTATATGGAGTCCTATACTGTTTATAATTAAATAAATAAATATTTCATTAAAGTAAATAAATATGACCTCATGAAAATACACAATCAACCAAAAATCTCTCATAAATATATAAAAAGATCATGAAATTGTGAAAAACCTGAATACTGATTTTAAATTAGCCATTATATTATTCAATATATTTCATTTTGCTTTAAAACCTGTTCATTATTTTCAAACAGCATTTTAAAATATTCAATTTTAATCATGTTGAATAATATTATAATTCTATGTCTTTTTTCAGAAGCTCGTATTTCAAAATCAATATTTTCCAAAGTAGCTTTGTTTTTATTTAAATAAATTTTATTTAAATTTATTTTTATATAAAATGTCTGAGGAGTCTGGAGGACCACAAGAGACTCATTGAAATAAATATATATGCAGAGGTGGTGTTGAGGTGAACAGGGGTTCCATAATATTTTCTATTATCTTTTCATTATGCATGACAGGGATTCTACATAGTCATGTATTTTGTATTGCAGAAATCTGCTTGATTCCTGTCTTCAGTAACAGATAATAGGTACCAAGGTCACCAGTAGGCCTGTTTTGGACTTTAGTCTCTGTTTTCTTTCTGTACTGGAGTGTTTATGGAGCCACAACACCTGCAATGCAGACTAGACCCAAACACACCATTCTAATGACGTATCTAGTATGTTTACATCTTCCCTTACTGGATAATAAAGAAGCCTTTTAGCCTTGAGGACAGAGAGAGAGGACAGCCACAGAGACTAACAGGTCGTGTTTCTCCACCTCTCCCCTTTTGGAAAAGGTTTGAACATTCATGCAGACTCTGAGTGTCTTTTCATTTCTGCACATTTCATTTCTGGACGTCCTGAACCATCTGAATCTGTGAAGGCCGGACGGGAGGCCAACAGTGGGTAGTAACGCGTTACATTTACTTAAGTAACATTTTGGTGAATTGTATTTGTGAGAGTAAGACAAGGCAATTTCCTTAGTATAGCACGATTAGTACACAAAGTAAAACAGAAGAAAAAGAAGAGCATGAAGCTCAAAGGTCTTCTCTGTCTGTGTGATGAAGGTGACATACCTATGTGGTGGAGCTGCAGCTGTGGTTTCCAGATGCCATCCAGCAGTCTGCGCTGACGACAGAGCTCCTCCCCGTACTGGACGATGGTTCCTTCACAGCAGTGGCGGTTCTACACTAACTTACTCCCTGGGCGAGTAACCCCCCCAGCGCCCCCCCCCCCCCCCGCACACATACAAAATTTGACAACATCCTGTTGTGTTCCCTATCTTCTAGTTAGCCATTTTACACAAAAAATGTATGAATATTCTAGACTCATATTACAGGGGGGGGGGGTCAAACTCAGTCACACAGGGGCCTAAATTAAAAACACGCTTAAGGTTTTGGGCCGAAGAAGATAAACATTAACTGAACACACTAAAGCTAAACTTTTTTTTTTTTTAACTTTTTTTATTGAACATTTTTTATATTGAACAGACATACAGAGTGTATAATGAAACGTCCAGAAAAAGGCAATGTGTAAAAAATAAACACTCGAATGTCAACCCATCCCACCCACCCACCCACCCACCCCCTTCAACAACCAACTTTTAAACCTTTTAAACTGAACTTTTTGAACATAAATATGAATAAAAACAGGAACACAAGTTAAACCCTAAATAACTTGTAATATTTTTCTCTCCATAGAAATATATTCTGTCAAAATTATACACATATGAACATGCTGCAGGACAAAACAAAGAAAGCCTGGAAATATTGATAAGAAATGACAAATCAAATAATTCTGGTTTTTTTTTGCTCTTATCATTTTTTAGAGCATTATTTTTTAGAGCTGGACTCCTGCTTCATTTTTAGCAATAATTTCTTAATGTGTGACGTCCTGTGTGTCTTTGTGAAAAATTATCAGAGGGATTAGATCTAAAAAATAAAACTTATTGTTATTAATATGTTTAGGTCTTATAAAACATTAAAGACTAAATCTTAGAACTCATCAGTGGGATTACTCAAAAAATATTTGGCATTTCCCTAAATTTGTGCAACACCAACAGCAGAAATCCTCCAAAAAACCTCCATCCATAAAACTGGTCTGCGCTCACCCCCCCCCCCCTTCCCTCTCACACACGCGGCTCCGTCTCTATGACGGGAGGCGCAGCTGCGGCTCAGAGTTGATTGTCAGATAGAAAAAGACTCCCAATCACCTGTTAGTGTGAGTTGCGCTCCCCTCTCGAGTTTTTTGACTTATGTTCCAAAGAGGTGTGGCCACAAGCGTCTGCAGCAGAGGGCGGTGGTCACGTGCACGTCGGGTCTGCTGTGTCGGAGCAAGGAATTCTGGGAAATGATCCCCATTGCCTGCTTTTGTGGAAATTGGGTCGAGCACGGGTGTTTGTTCTGCCTAATTACTTTTCATGTGCCTGTTTTACGTTGTTTGACTCTGAGTTATTTCATCCTTTTTTTTTTCTTTTTTTTTTTGCACCATAAGTGTGAAGGGTAAATAGGAGGAAGACATTCTTAATGGTCTGATGTTTCAAATCAAAAGTGTCATGTGTCGGCAGCTGAAGCAATTTCAAATTAAAAGCTCCAAGCTTCCTCTTTGAACAGGGTAAGAATCACATTATGTGTTACGCATCGGGCACGATAAATGCCGCCCCCTATGAAGTGCCGCCCTGGGCGACCGCCCACATCGCCCACATCAAAAACCGCCACTGCTTCACAGAGTCTGCAGATTTCTTCAGCAGCAGCAGCTAGTCGCTCGCTGATCAACTCTCTCAGAGACTGAAGGGAAGACATGGTTCCTGCTCCCATCTTCAGCTCCAACTCCCACAAACACCGCCGTCCTCTTCACTGCAGCTCCGATCGATCATCTGCTAGTCTCACAATCACAGCAATCCACGTTGTCTTTCCGTTCAACACTTCTTCACTCATTTACGACACTTTGGAAAATGCTGAGAGTTCCACACGAACCACGTATCGTCCTTTCTGTCCAAAAACCTCACAAACGTCCCAACTAAACACCACCGTCCTCTCAACACAAGCTAACGCTGCTAGCCTGCTAACAAGCTAACGCTGCTAGCCTGCTAACAAGCTAACGCTGCTAGCCTGCTAAAAAGCTAACGCTGCTAGCCTGCTAACAAGCTAACGCTGCTAGCGCCTCGTGCTGTTCTCCTTCTTTGTTTGGCTAACAGCGTCATGGTGCTTTAGCGCCACCAGCTGGTCTGGAGTGTTGTCTGTCGCTCACATAATGATGTCGATGGTTGGAAAAAAAAAGCCCTTTTAACTTGACTGGTAGTAAACAGTTTATTTTCAGGAGATAATAAAAAAGAAAATCAAAATAGAAAAAAAATGTATCGAGGAAGCTTTGAGAGCTGTTATGACGTCATCACACTGGGTCTCATTCCAATGTTCAGATTTGACTACAAAACCCATCAGAGACTAACTAAACCTGATCACATTTGTTTATTGTATTTCTAAACTACAGTCATGAATTAAGAAATTTATTAAGTTATGTAGGAACAAATCTTTCGCTCTGAGATTTTTCCATGCGTGTTCTGATAGTCGGGAGAGATAAAAGACCAGGATTCAGCCAGATAAAGTCACAGAAGGTTTATTCCCTAACAAAAGTTCTAAGACAGAATTATAACAGATCTGGGTCCTCATTTTAGAAGGCCTACAAAACGCAAGAAGTTACAGGCGTTTTACATGAAAGGCCATAAGAGAGAAGACAATAAGATTGTGCTCTGCTGAAACTTTTAAAAATGAATTCTGGGCGTTTTCCTCCGTCGAATCTCCGCCCCGGAACACTCGCATTGGCTGATCGATGATCCGTCTCCTCCTTCAGCCAATCGTAGAGGGTCATTCTCCGTGACCAGTTCCTCTCCTCAGGGAATGACTTCAAAGGGACGCCTGGTGTTGCGATAAACTCCGTCCCTTCCTGTCCACCACAAATCAGATTGACGGCAAGAAATCCATGGAGGCTCTGGGTCAAAGTTCAGTCTTTTGTTCTTCCTGAGAACTGGACATCCAAAGAGGTTCTCACAGATATAATCTGTTCCAGAGGTGGTTTGGATAATGGGGTTGTCTTCATCACGACTGACTTCTGTTAAAGAGTATCCTAAAAGATCAACATTTCCCCTCCTCAGCAGAGGAAGGAGTCACAGCTGCAGTCCATAGGTCACATCTCAGGAATGTGAGGTCAAGATGCATCTTCCAGAGTCCAGATTTAGGAGCACACACTTCATTAGTAGAACAATGTAAAAAGTAAAATGAATGCCAATAATGATAAAAATGAGGACCGCAGAAATATAAAATCCTTCAGTTTACAACGAAAAAAAAATTAAAAACAGAAAATTTCAAATAAAAAGATCCTAAAAATCTGTTTCTAAAGAGAATAATTATGACTGTAAATAAACATTAAACTGTATAGTTTATAACAAAGACAAGCAATAATTCTGAAATTCTTATTACAGTGAAAAAAACAATAGAGAAATTTACTTAATTTAATTAAAATTAGATTAACAAAATTATGAAGTATATGAGATGTAACATAATAAAAGAAAAGTGAAAAAATTAAAGATCTTTGGAATGCAAACATTTTTCACCGACAATCTGCAAAGATTTTAATGCTGTTTCTAGTTTCTGTGTCTTCTTCAAAGATTGGGCAAGTTCCGGTTCCGGGTCACAGCAAGACGCGTGGTCGCAGCTCTCTGCGGATACAACTATCTTCAAATGACTTAATAAGTTGATTTTCTCCAAAAAGAGAGCTGACCATGGCCCCTAAGAAAACCCAGGAATATGAAGACCTCAAGAAGACCCTTGATGGTATTCAAGATACGCTTAAATCTTTTATGGATCAGGTTTCATCTAAGCTAACTCCACTTTGGGAAATGATGGAAGAGTTCCGAAAATTTCGGGCTCAAAACGAGCAACGAGAAAACCGGGTCGACATTCTGGAGAAACGACTGGACGATGTGGAACAGCAAGTAAGGATGAATAATGTCATTCTCACTGGAGTACCGATCAAGCCTCGAACGAAGCTGAACGCAGGAGCAAGCTCTGCTAATGCTAGCGCTAGCGTAGCTAGCAGGGCTGTTCATACGGAGAGCTGTGGAGAGACTCTGGATCAGCAAATACATTCATTTCTGACGTCTAAAGGGATTTTCCTGGATCACAATACCATCGAGACCTGCCACCTGCTCCCCAGAAGAAAGGAGACGGATAAACCAGCGATCCTCATCAGGTTTGTGAATCAAAAACACAAGCTAGCTCTGATGAACCAAAGGAGGAATCTGAAAGGTTCTGCTGCTTATCTGAACGACCATCTGACCAGAAGGAATGCTGAAATCTCCAAACATGCACGGCTTCTCAGGAAGCAGAAGCAGATTGAGAACACATGGGTTAAAGGCTGCAGGATTTACATCAAACCACTCGGTCCACCGGACCGGTCCAAGGTTCTGGTTGTGAACACCATGAAGGACTTTGAGAAGTGCTTGTTTACAGTTGTCTAAAACAACGTGGAGTAATAAACCAAAGAACCAAATAATTTCAAGAAATATGACACCTGGATTCATCACTTTCTCCATCGTCTGACGTCACCTGAATCAACAGCAGAGATTTCTGACCTGCAGACAACTTGACCTCAACTTTCACCCAGCTGATATCAGCTGAAGATGGATATGGACCTGAATCTAATGTCTGCAGACATAACATGGAAGAGAACTACAAACTGTTTTGAACCCAGAAGATCGGCTGTTTTTTCAGCAGAAGAAGATATGCCAACCTTGGATAATCGACAGAAGACCCTTTTATTTCTTATTCCATTACAGCATTACTTTATTAAATATAAAAAAACAAAAAAAAAAGAAAAACATATTAAAAAAATAAAATAAAATAAAACAAATGATTAATCACTTATTGAAAATGGTTAAATTGATTGATAAAATGTTTAATGATATTACTTCACTTGCTCCAAAAACTTTGATAAATTGATTCAAAAACCTTTCCTAATGTGACATAATTTTGCACGTTTTTTAACTTTTGATACTTGATGAAATTTTACTATGAAAATCTCTGAAACAGTGTTGTGTCTATTTTACTGATATAGTATTATATTCTAATCACATGAATGACTTTTATTAGTAACATATATTTTAGATAACCGATCGGCATTGCCATGTTGATTTCTAAAAGTTATTTTTAATTTTTAACATAATAATTAAGTATTATGTTGCTTTATCGATACTTATGATTGTCAATTCTGTCTGATAAAAGCTAGGAACCGGATATTGATAAAGCATGTAATAAAATGGTTATAGTATAACGGGGTGGGATTATATAAGTTCGCTTCCTTCCACTCCCTTTCAAGCAATATTTATTAATATATCTAATTATCCTAAGTTTGATTAGTTACTGTATGAATGTATAACTGATGATTATATTGCTTTTGTGTATTGTTTCTACTTGATTGCTTGAAATAAACCATTTCAAATCAAATTCAAATCAAATCAAATTTTTACAATAAAAAACTGGAAAATTTTAAATAAATTCACAGATTTTTTCAGGTTAAGAGAAAAAAAACTTAACATTTTTATTGACAGTACAGACCAAAAGTTTGGACACACCTTCTCATTCAAAGAGTTTTCTTTATTTTCATGACTATGAAAATTGTAGATTCACACTGAAGACATCAAAACTATGAATGAACACATGTGGAATTCTATCCATAACAAAAAAGTGTGAAACAACTGAGAATATGTCATATTGTAGGTTCTTCATAGTAGCCACCTTT
>CM074508.1:22608671-22630388 GCA_037389245.1 Oryzias sinensis
CAATCGTAGAGGGTCATTCTCCGTGACCAGTTCCTCTCCTCAGGGAATGACTTCAAAGGGACACCTAGTGTTGCAGTAAACTCCGTCCCTTCCTGTCCACCACAAATCAGATTGACAGCAGGAAATCCATGGAGGTTCTGGGTCAAAGTTCAGTCTTTTGTTCTTCCTGAGAACTGGACATCCAGAGAGGTTCTCACAGATATAATCTGTTCCTCATGTGGTTTAGATTAGAGTGCTGGCTCCATTTCTGCTTGACTTCTGTTAACCAGTGCCCCGAGAGGTCAGCATCCCCCTTCTCTGTAGGGGAATGACTGACAGTTGCTGTCCGTAAACCATCCTAAGGAATGGGAGGTCAGTGAAGTCAGGATGCACAAAGTTCTGTTAAAGCACACACTTAATTTATGAAACTAAAACTTCAAGTAATATAGGTAAAACAGAAAACGTAATAAAAATAAGACTACCAATACAAATTCCTTCACTATTTTAACAAGTGCCGTCTCTGTGCTGTGGTTTATCCTAAAACCAGATTGATATTTTTCAAAGATGTTATTTCTATTTAAAAACTCATTAAATTGGATTGAAACAGTTTTTTCAATCATTTTACTTAAAAATGGTAAGTTGGATACTGGACGATAATTGTTATAGTTGTTTGGATCTAAATGACTCTTCTTCAGAAGAGGCCTCACCACTGCCGTTCTAAAGGCAGCAGGGAAGACACCTGTCTGAAGAAAGTCATTTACTATATTTAAAAGCTCAAACTCAAAGAAGTCATCAAATGTTTTCAACATGGATGTGGGGATTGGGTCTAAATGGCAGGTGATTGGCTTTAACTAGGAGAGAACTTGACAAAGTGCCACAGCATCAACCAGGACAAAACTTTCCAGTGTTTCCTCCGATCAATACAATGCTATAGATTCATTAAAATCAATACATTTATGAATTAAAAGACTAGATCTAATAGCATCGATCTATCTATCTATACACACAGATATCTAAATGTATATGGATATATCTACATAGATATATAGGGGGGTGTATATACACAGGAATTAAACATAGAAGTTGAGTGCTTTACACTGCTCTTATTTTGAAAAGAAGTTCTTCCTGCTTCGATGAGGGCGACCCACGTGACAACCATTCACTCACAGTTTGAGTGCCTTCACTAGCACCATCACTACCTCAGGCATGCATGCTTTTTCCAACGATGTGGGTCCTCGGTTCTGTTCTTCTCTTCATTCTGTTCAGTCCCGTTGTGTCCGTAACATCAGGTGAGTTTTCTTTTAGCTACTTTACTGGTTTGCGTGTCAAGGTTCATGAAGTCATAAGTTTTGTGCTAAGGTCTCGGCTTTTTGCCCCGTTTTTCGCTGCAAATCATGTCCGAATTCTGAAACTGAGATTGAACGGCTTCACTGAAAAACAGTCGCACTTTGTCTGAATTCATGTTTTTAAGGAAAAAGTAAAAAGTTTGCTCAATGAATAAAAACAGCTGAAGCTAGCTAGCTAGCTACATATCAGTTATGCTATGTAGCTAGCTTGACTGCACTCACAAACGTCGTTCCAACATCTACGGGACCACCTGAAGGTTAAAGCGGGACGGGGGTCTACTTCCAGATGTGATCAGGCTACTTTGGCTGCAATCGAGCGGCTGATCGGTGGCGCAGTGGTTAGCGGTTAACCTCACAGCAAAAGGCCGCTGAAAACCACACATCATAATCATCGGATAGAGGAGAGAAAAAAGAAAACGGAGGTGTGGATCATAAGGACCCTTCAGTTTGATACACCGCTAAACAGGAATGTTTAGAGTCTGGATTCGAACCTTAGGCCTCCTCTGTCTTGCAGAGGCTCTGCGTTTCTCCATCACAGAAACCGTTCCCCATTCATCCCTCTTCAATTAACATTTAAGTCACTTTGTTTACATATTAGAGAAAATCTAAGTTTACCTTCACTGACAAAAAGATATTTACCAAGATGTGTGAGGTCTAAGTCACTGTGGTTCCATCATGTCTATCATTTGCTACACTTGCTTAGCTTGCTGTGACCTACAGAGTGTGTGAATAGTAGAAGTGTCCTAGGGCAAGATACTGAACCCCACCTTGCCTCTGGTGGGAGGTTGGAGCCCCCACCAGTGTGTGAATGGGTCTGTGACTGGAAAGCACTTTGGGCCTTGAAGAAGGTAGAAAGGCACTTTATGAAGAATCCACCATTACTATATTAATTTCAAACACTAGCTTCTTTAATGTTCAATTTTCTCTTTTCTTTCTGTTGGCCTGTTATTTCACTAAATACTAAGGGTGTTGGGGATTCTGTTAAAAGAAAACCCCCCTCTTTTTTCTTCAATGTTGTCTCCAAGAAACTCCCCCCAGTGAGAATGATGAAAAGTTTTAGACCAATCAGGTGGGAGACCACATCTACTATCTTCATGGCACCAACCGGTCAGCAGGGGGCGCTATATTACTGAACAACCAGTTCTAAAGAGATGGTTGTGGTCACTGGTTACTGTTTTTATTAAAGATGATGAGTTAGTTATTCTGGATATGGATCCAACTCTGCAGCACAAAACTAAATCCTGTTTTCAGACCAACTCTGTTATAAACTAAACCAAACATTTCTAACAGTAATCTCATCATTGGAGGGGATTTAATACGGTGGAAGATTTCTGTCAGTTTTTCTAAACCTTCATTATAATCCAGTTGTTCTTCATTTCTGTAGAGATTTCAATGTTTCTGATGCTGATGTTCCAGCGTTCACCTGCTTTAAACCAGACGGATCTGCTATATCAAGGTTGGATTTTTGGTTGACAAATGAAAATCAGCAGAATTAACATCAACAGCTGCACCATTAACAGACGGTTGTGTGATTAATCCTAAAAACAAAGTCTAGTGTATCAGAGGATGAAGTTTATTCTCAGAAATCCAAAAGAGAACTGATGACAGACAGTTCACCACTCAGAGGGACAAATGGGAGTTTTTCAGATTTCAAGAACTCACAGCTAAAGATTGGGCAGACATGGTAAAAGAAAAACAAATGGAAATGATCAGAGAAATTATCTTTATTTGCTGTAAGTCTTTATGAAGTGAAGGTGAGAAACAGAGACTTTCATTCCTGCAAACCTCACTGGATAACAGTCCATCACTAAAGCCAAAGCTGCTTTTAGAGATCCAGAGCTAATCGGGAAGAAAAGGAGAAAAAAGCTGAGTTTACGTCTGTAGACTAGAAATAAAGAGAAGAATATCTCTGTTGTTTGATGGTCAGTCCCTTCATTCAAAACTTAAACTCGTTTATACGATCTTTGTTTGTTAGACCTCTTTCCAACATCTCACTAACATCATTCTGTCAGTTTTACACAAAAGAGGAAACGTACAAGTTAAGATCTTTGTTAAATACCCAATTCTGCCATAAAATCCCAATCCTTCTTAAAAATCCAACCCTTATTTAATACATTTCATAAACACATCTGTTTATATTTTAAATCATTAAAGTTTATGAAAACAAAAATGCAAAAAAAAAAACTTCTGTATTAGACTACTACTGAGCCTGACATGGGTAAAATAATAAATATCTTGTTCCCACAAATTAATATCTACTTCTCTCACGCATTAATTAATTAGTGCGAACAAAATAATTATTCACGTCATAAGTCATTCATCAACACGGATGTGAGCAATAGTTGGATTTACAGCAGATACCTTCACACTTCTGTCTGTGTGTCTCATTACATTGCATGGAAGACACGGAGGATGTTTAGAGATCATTTATTTATTAAAAAGCTCTACAAAAGCATCGTACTCATTAGCAGTCATTTTTCAGTTATTTGGGACTCATGTGTGTCTGTGAAAGCTTGATGGTTTAAAAACAAAGTAAAGAATAAATGAGCATGAATGAATGATCCAGAAAGCAGCTGTGATAGACTGTAGAATGCCGGTTTATCCTGGGTGTTTCTGGACTTCATCCTCATGTCTGGACCTGTAGGCTCTAGAAGGACTCAGCATTGAGGTGGATCAGTGGCTGGACGGCTCAGTTGGATGTCTGTTGGACTGGCACAATGGAGATCAGGGTTAGCTTCTAGGGGTACGATGAGCTTCTTCCAGGGGGGGTCCTTGGTCAAGACCCTGTACACTACTACTGACTATGTAACCACAAATTCAATTCAATTCAATTTTATTTGTAGCCCAAAATCACAACAACAGTCGTCTCAATGGGCTTTGAAGTAAAACATGAACTCAAAAGGATCACGAATACAAAGAGTTCAATAGGAAAATACTAAAATGAACTAACAAACTGACTAAGCTATACTGGCATCCCTGCCCTTAGACCCCCCTTCGCGGTAAGGAAAAACTCCCAAAAACAAAAACGGATTCCGGAAAAAAATGAAGAAACCTCAGGGGTGCCCACATGAAGGAGGGATCCTCCCCCAGGACGGACAGGCGATTTACCAGAACTCTTAGAGAAGAATTAACTTATCTAAATCTACAACTACATATTTAAAGTCCAGCAGACGAGCTTCATCCAGCCGGGGTTGGGGACAGTCAGGGGCGCAAGTCGAGCCGGAGACAGGATCCACAGCCAGGTGTAGGAGCAGAGACGAGGTACTCGGTCAGGAACTGGAGCACGGATGAGCCAACTGGAGTCTGGAAGCACTCCCACTCCCCAGGAGGGGAAAGAGGGAAAGAGGGACAATACATGAATCACTGCACCAAACAGAGGCATCGAGAACTAAATGATAAATGATGATCACAAATAGAGTAGAGATGAAGTGTAGAGGTAGATGAGAAAAGAAAAGTATTGGAAAAGGACAGAAAAGAAGACAGAACCCCAGTGCACCATAGTTACCCCAGCGTCAACTTCTAGCAGCCTTTTAAAAGAAATAGTTATTATTAAGTTTAATTTAAACAATTAACATTAAGTTAAATAATCTCTGAATACTAACTAGTCTGACAATAAGCCTGTCCACAGAGGAATGTTTTCAGTCTAACTTTGAATGTAGAAACTGAGTCGGCCTCTCTTCCATGAGCTGGGAGTTTATTCCATAAGACAGGGGCTTGGTGGCTAAACGCTCTACCTCCAACCGTACTTTGACTAATTCTAGGAACCACAAGCAGTCCTGCGTTTAGTGAGTAAAGTGTTCTGATTGGATGGTAAGGGACTATGAGGTCCTTAATATAGGACGGGGCCATTCCATGTAAGGCCTTATAGGTTAACAGGAGGATCTTGAACTTGATTCTGGAATCAACTGGGAGCCAATGGAGCGAAACTAACACAGGAGTGATGTGATCTCTTCTGCTAGTTCCTGCTAACAATCTAGCTGCTGCGTTCTGAACAAGCTGGAGACTTCTTAAGGAACTCTTAGGACACGCTGCTAACAAGGAGTTACAGTAATCCAGCCTCGACGTAACAAATGCATGAATGAGTTTTTCAGCATCACTCTTAGAAAGTATATTTCTGATCTTAGCTATATTCCACAGGTGAAAAAAAGCAGTTCTACACGCCTGAGATATGTGAGCCTTAAATGATAAATCCTGGTCAAATAAAACCCCAAGGTTTCTAACTGTGGAATTGGGGGCTATGCTTATGCCATCCAGGGAGACTATCTGAGCAGACAGAGCATCTCTGAGGTTTTTAGGACCAAGTATAATGACCTCAGTTTTTTCTGGGTTCAAGAGGAGGTAATTAATTGTCATCCAGGTCTTGATGTCACTGATGCAGGCGTTCAGTTTCTCTATCTGGTCATTCTGGTCAGGCTTCATGGATAAATACAACTGCGTATCGTCAGGATAACAATGAAAATTAATGCTGTGTTTCCTGATTATGTTTCCTAGGGGTAGCATATAAAGCGTAAACAGGATCGGTCCCAAGACTGAGCCCTGTGGGACTCCATAGTTGGCTCGAGTGCACTGAGAGGAATGTCCATTTACATTAACGAACTGATACCTATCGGACAGATAGGATTTAAACCACTGGAGAGCAGATCCTCTGATCCCTATGTCCTGCTCTAGTCTATGGAGTAAAATACTGTGGTCGATAGTGTCAAAGGCTGCACTGAGGTCCAACAGGACAAGAATAGAAAGTAGACCCTTTTCTGAGGCCAATAACAAGTCATTAGAGACTCTAACTAGTGCAGTTTCCGTACTGTGGTGGGGTCTAAACCCCGACTGAAAGTCTTCAAAGAGGCAGTTGTCCTGTAGGTGGCAGTAAAGCTGCTTAACTACAACTTTTTCTAGGATTTTAGAAATAAAGGGCAGGTTTGATATCGGTCTATAGTTGGCCAAGATGCTAGGATCCAAACTGGGCTTTTTCAGAAGAGGTTTAACAACTGCATATTTAAAAGACTGTGGCACGTAACCCGTTTCCAGAGAGGCATTTATCATTGTTAATATGGGATCATTGATTAGGGGAAAAGTTTCTTTAAAAAGTCTAGTGGGAATTGGGTCTAACAGACACGTTGAGGATTTGGAGGACTTAATAATTGATGTTATTTCCGCTTGATCCACAGCAGTAAAGCAGTCTAATGTTACAGAAGTTTCTATGGATGCCTCCATTTCTACCACTTCAGCCTGTTCTGGGCTGATTGTAGGAATAACTTGATTTAACTTATGTCTAATATTTGAGATTTTACTATCGAAAAATGTAAGAAAATCATCAGAGCTGAGAGAAACAGGAACATGTGGTTCTACTGAGCTCTGACTGCCAGTTAATTTAGCAATAGTGCTAAAAAGAAATCTTGGATTGTTTCCATTCTCTGATATTAAGGTTGAATAGTACTGGATTCTAGTGCTTATGACAGTGAGTGGGTTCATTCACACTTTGGGTGAAACCAACATCATCTAATAAAGCTGCAAAAGCCTTTCCTAGGCAGTCACTGGGGTCATCAACATGAATATTAAAATCCCCTAATATTATAATTTGATCAGAATCTAAGACAATAGTCGATAGGAAGTCGGAAAACTCAGTTAAAAATTCTGAATATGGGCCGGGGGGGCGATAGATAATTCTGAATAAAACAGGTTTTCCAGTTTTCCTGTTAGGGTGACTTAAAGACAATATGATGTTTTCAAATGAATTATAAGCATTTTTAACTTTAGGGCTGAGAAGTAAGCTAGACTGTGATATTACTGCCAAACCACCTCCTTTCCCTGAAATCCTGGATTTCTGATAGTTAGCATAAGTGGGGGGGGTTGCTTCATTCAATCTAACATAGTCATCCTGTTGGAGCCAGGTTTCTGTTAAGGCTAAAAGACTAAGGTTGTTATCAATGATTAACTCATTGACTAAGAGGGACTTGGAGGAAATGGATCGAATGTTTAATAAACCGCATTTAATTACATCATAATTCTGCTTGTGAGAACTGCTGTCTGTCACTTTAAGGTTTCTATGACGCGCTCCTTTCATTTGTCTTTCAGCGCATAAGCTAACGCTTGAACCTGCTTGACTTTCCCTGCATGGGTTTTGCACCGGCACTAACCCTAAGGGAGGCTCAGAGGAGCGTTTTACACTGCTGCTCTGCGCCCGGGTCTCGTCTCTGGATTGTCAGGTTAACAGACTAAGGCTAGCAGAAATGTTTCTAGAAAGAAGAGCGGCACCGTCCCGGGTGGGATGGACGCCGTCTCTCCGCATGAGACCGGGCTTCCCCCAAAACGCACTCCAGTTATCCACAAAACCAACGCCGTTTTCTGGGCACCATCTAGAAAGCCAGCGGTTAAATGATGAAAAGCGGCTGTACATTTCATCACTGACCAAGTTCGGCAGGGGACCAGAGAAAATTACAGTGTCGGACATCGTCTTAGCCAGTTTACACACCGAAGTTACGTTTAACTTAACCACCTCTGATTGTCTCCGTCGGGCATCATTACCGCCTGCGTGAATCACGACTCGACGGAACCTGGACTTACTCTGAGCTAACATCCTAAGGTTCCCCTCGATGTCACCAACTCTGGCCCCCGGATAACACCTGACTGTAGCCGCTGGGAGCTCCACGTTTCTAACTTCAGAAGAGCCTATAACCAGAGTTGAGTGTTCAGCGGGTGTGTCGCTGAGGGGGGAGAACCTATTACTAACGTGGAGTCTCGGGTGCTCTAAGTCTTTGCGTTTAGCACTATGTTTCCTCCCAACCGGTACAAACCCCTGACTGTCTCCCGGCTGTTGGGAGGGCGCTGGGGTGCTAACTGGGTTAGCCCTGGCAGCGCGGCCCGCGCTACGAGTAACGACCTGGCTAGCCGGCTTAGCTTCCACTGTGCGGAGCCGCGCTTCTAACTGCTCCAGCCTGGCCTCCAAGTCTAACACAAGACTACACTTAACACACCTACCGCTATCTTCACTAAAGGAGGCAGGATCATCACTAAACATATGGCACATGGGGCAGGAGAGAGAGGAAAAGGTGGAAGGAGGAGTGGTGGCCATGCTAGGTTCTAAGCTAAGGCTAGCGGTGTTTAGGTAAAGAGAAGTGGTTTATTTAGCAAAATGAGAAAGTGAACAGCAAGCGGTTTAACAGTGGTGAATTCGCTAATAAAAGGTACTAGATGTGAATATTAACCCAGATAACCCTTAGAGTAAGCAATAGTAGTCAGGCTAATGCCAAACAAGAGGACAGTAGTCGAGCACGACTAGTGTTGGGTAACGCTCACCTGAAAAATAGGGCCACAAAGGGCCCAAGCCCAAGCCTGGGTCTCCCTGTACCCGTTCCCAGTCTGGATAAAATACTGGGTTGTGTCAGGAAGGAAATCCGGATCATTCAGTGTGAAACAAGCTTGAAGGTGAATGGAACCGGCAACCAAAGATTGTGATACGAATAAACATGTTGTTAAAAGGAATCGTTACTCTTTTGATGCACTTGTTTGTTTTAATGTTACAGTAAAATAAACCCACTGTTCCTCAATCCAGAAAGGTAGTTAACATCTCTGGGTAAGAGGAGTTTAAATATCTGGGGGTCTTGGTCGTGAGTGAGGGAAAACCACAGCGTGAGATTGACAGGCAGATCATAGCGGCGTCCGTAGTTATGCGGTCGCTGCATCGGTCCGTTGTGGTTTAGAGAGAGCTGAGCCAAAGAGCAAAGCTCTCAATTTACCGGTTGATCTTTGTTCCAATACTCACCTATATTCATGAGCTCTGGGTCATGACCCAAAGAACCAGGTCCAGAATACAAGCGGCTTCCTCTGTAGGGGGGCGGGACGCTTCCTCAGAGATAGGGGGAGGAGCTAAGTCACCCTTGGATAGCTCGGAGTAGACCTGCTGTTCCTCCACATCCAGATGAGCCATTGAGGTGGCTCGGGCATCTAGTCAGGATTCATTTCTGGGGAGGTGTTCAGCATGTCCCACTGGGGGAGGCCCTGGGGAAGACCTCAGAGTCCCCCCAGACGAGCTGGAGGGAAGTCTGGACATCTCTGGTTAGATTGCTGCCCCCATGACCCGGTCCTGGATAAGTGCAGGAAGATGGATGCATGGATGGATGGATGGACATTTTTTATTGTTTTATTTAATTGTTTAATGCTTGAAACGCAGCAATAGATTAAATCCAGAGCAGATCTCCCAGGATCCACTGCAGTCTGAACAGGAACTGAGCTGCTCATCCATCAGTTGGAGCTTTCTGCATCTTTGTTGGTCTTCTCATTTTCTCCTCATGTCTGGATGAACTTCAACATCTTCATCTATTCTGACCTTCAGCAAACAGCTTCACTACCCAGAATGCACTGCTGCATTGTTGCAGCTAATGCTAGTTTTCTAGCTCCTGTCCAGTTGACAAAACCGAGTCCTCTGGAATTCTCTGATCTCTGGTTCTTCTGATGCAGGTCTGAGGAACATCAACGCTAAACCTGGAGATGACGTCACTCTGACATGTGGAGACACGAACATCCCAGAGAATCTAGTTCTAGAGTGGATCAGAACTGACCTGGAGGAGGGAAAATGTGTGTTTTTATACAGAAGTAACAACACTGATCACGACAACCAGCATGATTCCTACAAGAACCGAGTGTTTCTGAAGAACCGTCAAAAGATGAAGGATGGAGATCTGTCTGTGGTTCTGAAGAACGTGAAGCCTGAAGACTCTGGAACATACGAGTGCAGAGTTCTACAAGGAAACGGTTCACACAGAATAATGAAGCTGATCTCCACCATCCATCTGTCTGTGGATCCTCCAGGTGAGCAGTGTTTGTGTTCCTGCTTGATGTCAGAGTAAAGGTCTCAGATCAGACGTGTTTTCTGAAGATGTTGTTGATGAGACTCTGCAGGAAGCAGCTGCTCTGATGAGGAAGAGGAGAGGATTCTGTTCTGGACTCATCATCCTCTCTCTCTCTCCTGCAGGACAACAAGGAGGACTGAGTCCAGGAGGGATCACTGGGATTGTTCTGGCAGTTCTTGGTGCTGCTGTTGTTGTTGTTGTTGGTCTCATGATCTACAGGAAGAAAAAAGGTTCAAACAAAAGTTCCAGTGGTTCCAACAACCAGCAGAATCCTGAACAGAATAATCTAAAGTCAGATTCTGATGCAGAGAGAAACACAACACACCCAGAATGTTCAGTTTGAAGGTCTTTTGTGTTCCTGAAGTGGATCTTAACTTCAGTTCTAAGTGGTTCTTTGGTAAAGCCCACCCCCCCAGTCTCTACTTGTTTTTCCAGAATAAGTGAACATGTATTCAGCAGTAGTTTAACCCAGAATGAGCTTCTAGGTTTTAGTGACTTTAATAGTTTAGTTGTTCCTCCCTGAAGTCATCTCTGCTCTCTTTTCTATTCATCATCAACCTCATGTCTGTCTGCTTCACCTCTAGTCTGAGTTCTTCTCCACTAAATCCTACGGCCAAGCAACAATTATTTACTGTTTAAGATGCATGAGACATCTTGATAATGCATGTTTGTTTTTTAAATGAACAATACTATTTAACATGACTCAGGAGCTGGTTTAGCTCGTGCTGGTTTGCGTCCGTCCGTCAAACCAGAGTTCGATTCTGGGCTGTTCCCTGTTCCCTTCTCTAAATTGAGAGGGTTGCGTCAGGAAGGGCATCCGGTGTAAAACGTTGCCAAGTTAACGACTAATCCTCGTAGGAGGGTTTGTTTCGCTCTGCCGACCCCTGATAGGGAAAAAGCCAAAAAAGGAAGAAGATACTTTTTAAAATGACTGACTTGGTCCTGAATGTCTCCATCATGATTCTTTTCTCTAGTGCTTCTCAATTATTTTTTGTTAGGCCCCTCCATAGGAAAAAGAAAATGTTTCGCGACCCCCCCCTCCACACACACACTCGCGTGGTGACAATATATTAGGTTAGTGTCAGTAAAAATTGTGTAAGTATACCTAAAATTGTATCTTTTAACATGAACAAAAGCAAACAAATCTAAATCCACTTTCAACAAATAATCCGTCAGTCCTTAACCCTAGAAACATTTTGACCAACTGAACCATTGGATGCTGAGAAAAAGAATTCAATCAACAAAAAATATTGAATGTAAATGGATCTGAAACATTAACACCAACATATTTAACCTTTTTAGTCTGAAGAAATGGGTCAAATTTAAAGAAACAATCAAGAGTGCGTCTCAGTGAGAGCTCTCTGTACAAGACCAGAGAGAGGGAGGGGCGGGGGCGCCAAACAGCTACGATGTGCTTCCATTACTGATCATAGCATGAATATATATATGTGCACAAACGGCTGTGAAATTAAAATAATACGGACTATAATTAGGTTCCAACTTAGGTTTGGCGCCCCTGTAGCCCAATGCCCCAATGCGACACATCACAGCAGACCCACTTTTTGCCCCCTGCTGCTTTTCTCCGTTCTTCGACATTTCTGGTCAGAGTTACAGAGAAAGGCAGGTGCAGGTGTCCGATCCGTACCGGTCACATGTATCAACATCCAGGGAGGCATTACTGTTCTTTTAAGACTTTAAACTGCCGTTACGACAATAATTCCGTGTTTAATGTCACAGTTAGGATTAGTTTAACTTAAGTGACATAGGACCCTGGGATATGCTGTCCTTAAGCATGGTTTGTTCATGTTCTGCCGTGAAAACCAGGACCAAAAGCCTTCCAGCTGGATTTGGGTCTGAACCACCAAGAGGTGGAACAAATGTCTCACAGGAGCCTTAAACGTTTCCATTCCAGTCTGGACGGTCGTAGATCTGTCTCTAAGCTCTGCAGGAATCTCTGGATCCTGCAGAGTCCACTGGTGCTGTGGTCCAAACCAACAGAACCTTCTTCCTAAACCAAGTCTCCTCTCTGACTGAAACATGCCAGCATTAAGGGATGCCAATCATTCAGATAAGCTCCGCCCCCAGACGGTGCCGTGGTTAACTGCACACAGCTGTTGATTTATTGACTTTTAACTCAATTTAATCATGGCGTCTCTGTAGCACAGACCCCCCCCCTTTGTAATGAACTGTTTTTTTTACTTTAAGCTGCTGATTTAGTCTTTTTTACATTTTGATTGTATATTTGTTTTCTTTTTGTCTGTTACACACTGTGAAGGCCTTTTTCTTTGTTCCTGAAATGATTGTTCTTTGTATTGAATGTAAGGAAGATATTTCTTTGTTTACAGTGACGTAAAGTATATAAAGGGAAAACAAGAACAAACGGTTCAGTGGAACCAAGTTTGAGCACTTTTACTCTTCATGTGTTGATCCAGAAGCAGCATTAGCGATTAAAAGAGAAAGAAATTGGAGAACGAGCTGTTTGAAGACGCAGCGTGATGCAAAAAAATACTCTTTAAATGTGATCCGAATGCACACGGCCTACATGGCTTTGTTTATTCCAATGGAAATGAATGGAAATGGCGATTCACAGCAGCTTTTTCCCAACAGCAATCAGAATGCTGGCAATGGACATCAGAGAGGGAAGACTGGACTGAATCACTAAGTGCAATAAACATTGCTCTCTTGCACTGTTTAGACTACTGTTATTCCTCTGACTATTACTGTCTTTTTATCTATTTTTTAAGTCGTTTATTTATTATTTTATATGCTGCTTGCACTGTGGGGTGAGAGAAAAAGCAATTTCATCTGTGCTCTATGTCTTTATGGATGCAGTACATTTGACAATAAAGCCGACTTTGACTTTGAAGAACTTTTGGGACACTGCAATATACATACTTACTCATATTTGTATTTTATATATACCTTGCACTTTTGTTGTCTAATTTTAACTTTATTCTATTTATTTTTCTTATTTTTGTCCTTTGTTATTTACCCTGACATGTGAGATGCCAAAGAAAAATTCCGATGCATGTGTAAGCAACAATAAAACCTTGAACCTTGAAAGGTGCAATTTTCAGAAGCCGCATGCGGCTCTGTAGCGCTGTCCTAGTGGCTCCCTGGAGCGTTTTCAAAAATGTTTGAAAATGTAAAAAGGTGGGGGAGAGAAATATATTTTTTGTTTTAATATGGTTTATGTAGGAGGAAAAACAAAACACAAACATTAGTAATGTTTTCCAATACTGTAAAAATGTGTAGATTAAGTATTGTTATGCCCAGTAGATACATTAATAAGTTGAGCTGTCAATCAACTGGCTGCGCTGGTGAACTGTCCGCGTCCCAAATACCGTACGACTCTGAGCAGTCTCAGAGAGAAGGAGGCAGAAAGAGAAGCCAGAAGTGCAGTCTCCTTTCTAGCATAACAAACCCATTTACTTTGAACACACACCACATTGAACGTTGCACAGTGCTCATCAACCTCTCCCCCTCCCACACTAATGCAACAAAAAGAAACAACATAACAGGAAGAATAAACTAAGGTGGAACAACAAGACTGCCATTTGAAAAGAAACAGAAACGCCCGTGCCCTAATTAGATCAGGAGACTGTGTCCCACAATCCACTGCTGCTAACAGACCTAAAATGCACATGGCCGCCACTGCAAAATTAAATTGCGTCATAGCCTGCGATACACGTTTCTACCACCAGGGCCTTGTTTTTTTTACTTCTAGTGGACCGCTAAACAGGTGTCTGATGTAAATGAACCACCCTCAGTTCCCTGCATTGATTGATGAAGTTAAAGTGAATATTCTGATCTCCTGCTACAACACAGTCCGATGGCTGTCCAGGAGTGACGTTTAGCGTCACTTTATCGTCTGTTTAGAACACGTGAAAACATTCCTGAAAAGCAAAAACCTGGATACCCACAACTGGAAGATGCTGAGTGGCTGGAAAAGCTGCACTTTTTGGTGGATGTGACTGTGAGGAGACACCTGAACAGATGAATGAAAGTCTGCAGGCGCCGCAAATGCTTGAAGCTGTTCTGTCATTGGAGCACAGCTGACTGTCATGGAGCACGGTCCATTTGATTGTTTTATGTTTGAATCCTCAAAATAAAAATGACATCAACAATCGGATTTCTTTATTACATTTATTTAATTTTATCAAAGCAATGAATTCATTGATATTGTAATGAAGTTAAACTTGCACAACAGAGCAGTCACATGACTCGTTGTTCTCCCAGAATGCACTGCAGGGCAAATAAACATTTAATCGTTAATTATGCTCATTATGTATTTGTAGCAACTTAGTCATTTTGATAGCAGGCTAATATAGATACATATTGCATGTGTTGCCTTCTTTATAAGGCTTAAATAGGGCTTTTAATATTTTGCGGCTCCAGACAAATTTGTTGTTTGTTTTTTTCGTCCAATTTGGCTCTTTCAACATTTTGGGTTGCTGACCCCTGGACTAGGCAAATCTATGCTATTGAGAATACCTATACCTGGAATGGAAATTGACATCTCCATTGCATACAGCACTGGTGGACATAAAAAGTAAAACAGTAAAAACAGTTTGCAGCAAAACAGCATTTAAAAATAGTCATTCTGGCCCTTTCCTTTTCTGTCCTCCTCCCCCCTCCTAAGTGGTGGTTAGAGTTTGATGGCACGGGGGACACTGTTAATGTCATTGTTGGAAAGGCTCAATTTGGGATGAGTAGAGGGATTGGTAAAAGTTTTTAAAAACTGAATTTATTGCAGCTGATTCATGTGTTGTGTTTCCTGTTAGGTCTATGACTGATGAAATAGTTGTCTTCTCTCAGTTTATTTTGAGTTGATTTGCCAAAATTTTCCCAGATTTGTTACTGTGATCAAACCTCTCCAAGCATAGTCTCTGTAATACAAACTGTTATTTCATTTAATTCAATTCTTACTTTCCTTATTTGTTGTAGAGTTTGACCATCCGGAGAGTTGCTGTAGGTTTCCTCTAACAGTCTGATTTTTTGCTCTAAATCCACTAGTTTAGAGTTTTCTTTTCTTTTTTTGTGGGATGAGAAGGCGATTATTTTGCCTCTCATGACTGCTTTACCGGCTTCCTATAAAAGACATGAGGAAATAACTGGGTGGTCATTATTTTGAAGATATGAGGACCATTCTTTAGAAAAGAAATCTATAAAGTTAGGGTCTTTGAGCAACGATGTATTGAACCTCCAGCTCCTTAATGAAGGTGGTGATGTTTTGTTTTTAAGAGTCAGGGAAACTGGTGCGTGGTCACTGATAGTAATGGGGTGGATCTATGCTTCCGTAGCTATGCTCAACAAGGAGCTGTTAACCAAGAAATAATCTAGCCTGGAGTATGATTGATGAACTGTGGAAAAAGAGCTATAAGCTCTTTTCGTGGGATGGAATAAACGCCAAACATCACAAAGACCAAAATCCTCCATATACTGTTTAACAGTGTTTGTGGATTGCCAGATTCTAAGATTTCCTGTGTTATTTAGCCCATCCATCTCTGGATCTAAACACATGTTGACGTCACCTGCAATAATTAGCGATTTGTCTGTATGTTCAGATAGCACAGAGAAGAAGGAATGAAAGAATTTAGGGTCATCTACATTTGGGGCGTACACATTAGCTAAACACAGCTGCATATTTTGAGTTGAAAGAGTGACTATTATAAATCTTCCTTCTGGGTCTATGACTTGGTTGGCTTCGGTAAATTTAACTTCCTTATTTATCAGAATTGCTACTCCTCTCTGTCTAGAATTATAACAGGCTGAATATACGTTGGGAAAATCTGCTGTGGCGAGAATATTCACTGAGGAACTAGACATATGAGTTTCTTGAAGAAACGCAAAATCAGTTTTGAGATCTTTTAATTTGGTCATTATTTTCAGTCTCTTCTCTCTGGTTCCAGCTCCGTGCACATTCCAAGTAACTAACCTTAGGGTGGACATGCTGCTGTTGAGGTGAATGCTAGAAACTGTGTGTTGTTGATTGAGGCAAAAATGAGTATATATGTACACATAACTGTGTGCTTGATGTTGCTATGAGGCTTTATGTGTAATGTACAGTGCATGTGATGTAGTGCTGGACATGCTGAGTGTCTGAGTGTGTTGTGCAGATCAGTACTATTGTAGAGTGGCTGAGTTATGTGGCAGCTTAAGTGAGGGGAAGGGAATAGTGTGTAAAAAAGAAAAAAAAGAAAGGAGTGCAGAGGGGGGGATAATTAAGGAAACAGGGAGGGTAAAAACAGAACAAACCTATTAGAGACAGGTTTGCAACTGCTGAGGAGACTTACAATGATTACAAATCATTACAAATGATTTATTCTTTTTGTGTTGGAAAATTGAATTTTTGCAGCTTGCGATCCTTAATGAAGCGCTGAACCAGCTTTCAAAGCTGCAGGTCAAAGTCATTTGAATTTATGGAGGCAAAAAAACATTGTAATGGTTCAACAGAGCTGAACATCTATGAATTATTTTTTTCCTGACAGAAAAATACTTTTTTTTTAATCTTCAGCCATTTCCAGGTGTTGCTGTTTTGCGCCTCAGTGGGGCATCAGCACGCAGATCTGAACACCATGCGTGTCTCACCATGAACCTGGTTTGAGGTTCTTTTCTGCTTCATCCATTGACATCATGTCCCTGCCAGGAAACCTGCTCCTTATCCAGCGCAGTGTTGCCAGATAGATTCACAGATGTTTCATCCTCGTGGTGCGCAGGAGCGCCCTGATTATCGTGTCAACCTATGATGACTGTATTTTGCGCTCTCTGTGTAGAACAGACTGGAGGAGCGTGGGGGAAAACAACTCTCAACTCTCTGGTGCGTTCATGGGGCTTCAGTACATAAGACTCCAACAGCCGTACAGCCTAACATAGTCCGCTATTATAGATTCTTGAGAAAACCGCCCAATCTGGCAACACTGATCCCGCGGGGGGTTTTTTTTGCTGCCCGTTCCGGCCGCAGCACAATTCAAACCGCCCACAGCTGCGAGATTTGCGTTGGGTCCCGCCGGGTTCAGCGGGACCCAATCCCAATGCAGCCCTCAACTCTGGTCCATCGCCAACAGAAATGAAGTCTTCTCCTTTGAGAACTTGGACTTCCTGTGTCAGACTGATTAAGCATTAAAAGATGACATTCATCCAGACAATAAAAAGAAAAAATGTTGCATATCAGCTCTAAGCTGCCTTTCTTAGCGTCAGAATCCATTTGAGTTAAGTTAACTCCATAAATGAATGAAGAGTTCCTGTCGGAAGAGCATGTGTTATTCTGCTTCATCTGATATTCAACAGACAGAGCCGTGAGTGTTGACTTAAGGAACAAAACAACAGAACAAACAGAACTAATACATGGTGTTCCTCACGGCTCTGTTCTAGATCTTCTCTTAATTTTGACAATCAATTGTGACGTTAATGGTGTCTCTGGGTGATATTATTGGTCAGTTTAGCCAGGTTTGACTCAAATCTATGCAGATGATATTCAGCTGTTCTGCTCTTTTAATGAGACGCTCATCACAAGAAGAAGAAGAAGAAGGCCATAGAACTTAGGCATACAATTCTCTGGGTAGGTCATATGGACTTCCATTAAAGTTTAAGTCAGCTCACAAACCGTTTTGTCTGGCCAGGAATGTAAACACAACTCTCTGATTTTTGTAGCGCTTGTGAAACATGCCAGATGACATCACTGAAAGGTGTAGCTCGTTCTCAACTCCAGAATATCCCAATTATTGAGAACCCCTTTGAACAAGTTGGCATGGATATTGTAGGTCCCTCAGAGAGGAGCTCCTCAGGTAACCGTTACATACTAGTTATCTGTGACTATGCCATCCGCTATCCAGAGGCTTTCCCTCTCACAGCAAGAAATCTTGCAATCTTCCAGTTTATTTCTAGGGTGGGAATTGTTTAAGAAGTCCTGAGTGATTGTGGAACCAACTTTTGTCTAAGCTGTTGCAGGACGTTTATAAGATGCTAGGGGTAAGGGGAATTAAGACCATCCCATATCCAACAAAAATACCAGTTAAAACTCGTCTTTAGCGGTGTAGCGTTCCACAGAATCCGGTGTCAGACCGTGGAACAAGAGAACAAAACAATGAGGCTCAGAGAAGAGAGTCTGTCTACCAGCATGGACACCCACACCCCTGACTCATCATTCTCTGCCATACAGCATCACATACCAGTCCGCATCACCAATAGACTCTCAAATCATTTGCATTCATATCCACGTGCCTCGCATGTTAGATGTCTCCGACCAATTCACACATCAGTCACAAAACCCATGACATGCACACATCAGATTGTACCCACAACGATGAAGATGGCCCTTTTAAATGTCAGATCCCTTTTAAATAAGTCTTTTATCATTAATGATCTGATTTTAGACCCTGATTTAACCTGTTTGTTTTGAACTGAAACCTGGCTTGGCTCTGATGCACCAGCTGTTCTCACTGAGGCTTCACCACCTAATTTTAACTTCTTATTTTCAATCAGGGGAGGAAAGAAAGGTGGAGGTACAGCATCGATTGCTCTTAATACAATATCATTTGAAAATATTTTACTTAGTAAATATTGTTCATTTGAGCATCATGCTTTTCTCTTTGGAGACCCTCCTGTTTTAACTGTCACAGTATACAGACCACCAACCCCTCCTTCCTGTTTTATCGAAGAATTTTCGGAATTTTTATCATCTCTTCATATTAGGTACAATAGGATTTTAATTACTGGTGATTTTAATTTGCATGTTGACAATTATGATGATATCTATGCCTGTGAGTTTTTAAACATTCTAAACAGCATGGATTTTCAGCAGCATGTCACACAGCCGACTTACAACAGAGGACACACCCTGGATCTTGTCATTACCTATGGTCTGTCCACTGGGGTGTCCTCTGTTGTTGACATGGCCATATCAGACCATTATTGTGTGTTTTTTACTGTCACCAGTGAAATCCAGCAGGAAGCCTCAGTGAGAACTGTGAGGAAGCGGTATTTAACTCCTGAAGTGGCTGCAAGTTTTATTGATGTTTTTAAGCAAACTCCTGCTCAGATTTTACCTGCACCCTGTGATTTTCTTGTTGATCATTTTAATAACAGACTTCAGTCTTCCATAGATGCAGTGGCTCCATTCAAAACGAAAACAATAAGAACCACTCCTAAAATGCCATGGAGGACTGACGACATTAAGGGTCTGAAGCAGAACTGCAGGAGAGCAGAGAGGAGATACAGGAAGACGAATTTAATCATTCATAAAGACATTTTAAAACAACAACTCAAAATCTACAATAACTCAGTTAAACGGGCCAGAACCTCCTATTTTTCAAAAATCATTTCAGAAAATAAAAACAACCCCAAATTTCTTTTTAAAACAATTGATATTTTAATAAACAAAGACTTCAACAAGTCCTCCATGCCATCATCTAATGCTGCATGTGAGGACTTTGCAGACCACTTCATGGGTAAAATCAATGCTATAAGATCAAACATTTCATCCATGCAGTACACGGATCTTAACAGACCTCTAGCATTGTTTTTACCAGAAGAAACACTGGGGAGTTTTGTCCTGGTTGATGCAGAGATGCTTGGTCGAGTTTTATCCCAAGTAAACTCTACAACCTGCCTTTTAGATCCCATTCCCACTTCACTTTTTAAAACATTTTATGGATTCTTTGAGTCAGAGCTTTTAAACATAGTAAACTGCTCTCTTCAGACGGGGGTCTTCCCCTCTGCCTGTAAGACGGCGGTGGTGAGGCCCCTTCTGAAGAAGAGTCACTTAGATCCAAAATATCTGGATAACTATAGACCCGTATCCAACTTACCATTTTTAAGTAAAATTATAGAAAAAAGTGTCGCTACTCAACTGCATGAGTTTTTTAAATGCCCAAAAAATTTTAGAAAAATATCAGTCTGGTTTTAGGAAAAGCCATAGTACAGAGACGGCTCTTTTAAAGATCATTAATGATCTTAGATTAAACTACGACTCACAGAAACTTTCTGTTCTGGTGCTACTGGATCTTAGTGCCGCTTTTGATACGGTAGATCACCAGATTTTATTAGATAGACTTAGGAGTCTAGTGGGCCTCTCTGGAAATGTTCTTAAGTGGTTTTACTCTTACCTTACAGATCGACACTTTTATGTAAGTATGGATACGTGCTCTTCAGGAATCCATGAAATAAGTTGTGGGGTTCCCCAGGGGTCGATTTTAGGGCCAATACTTTTTAATTTATATATGTTTCCTCTTGGTGATGTCATCAGGAGAAATGGCGTTGACTTTCACAGCTATGCTGATGATACACAGCTTTACATCGCCGTGTCTCCTGATGACCTTGAACCTATTAACACTCTTTTAAACTGTATTTTAGATATAAATTCATGGATGGCAGAAAACTTCTTACAGCTCAACCAGGACAAAACTGAACTTTTAATCATCGGTTCTGAAGACAAGAGAGAGTTGATTTTACCACATCTTCATAATTTTAAACCTTCTCCATGTGTGAGAAACCTGGGCGTACTTTTTGACTCTGAGCTAAATTTTATCCCACACATTAAAAGTGTCGTTAAGACAGGATTTTATCATCTTAAAAACATTGCCAGAGTCGCCCGTTCCTCTCTCTTGCCAGCACAGAGGTGCTGATGCTTTTATTTTCAGTCGTTTAGATTACTGTAATGCCCTGCTCTCTGGTTTACCCAAAATGTCTCTTTCAAATCTACAACTTCTACAGAACTCAGCAGCACGAGTTCTGACGAGGACCAGGGGGCGGGAACACATTACACCGGTTTTAAAATCGCTGCATTGGCTCCCTGTGCGTTTCAGGATTGATTTTAAAATTCTTTTAATGGTTTATAAATGTTTTTATGGTCTTGGGCCTTCTTATTTAAATGATATTCTTTTAATATTCGCGGACCCTGAGGTCCTCCGGTGCTGGCCTCTTAGTAGTTCCTAAAGTGAGGACCAAAACTTATGGTGAGGCTTCGTTCTGCCATTATGGTCCTCGTCTGTGGAACGGCCTTCCGGAGAACCTCAGGGCTGCAGAGACTGTAGAGGTTTTTAAGAAGAGGCTCAAGACTCACCTTTTTAATTTAGCTTTTAGTTGATTTTAACTGCTAATTTATTCTATTAGTTTTATTATAGGCTATTTTATGTATCTCATTTCATTTTATGCATCTTATTCCCAGTTTTATTTTATTTATTTATTTATTTTATTTTTTAATAAATCTTATAATTTTAGAACCTTATCATGATTTTAGCCCCAGTGTTTCTTGTGGGAGTCTTTTCTGCCAGGGTTGCCGGCTTGCCCGTTGGCTGTTGCTGCAGTTCTTGCCCTTGCTGGGGTGGCTGGGGTTTAATTTTGCAGCTTCACGGCTGTGAAGTGGACCCCGGTGTTGTCCCAGTCTGGGTTGGCACTATGGCGATGCTCCCGTGGCTGGGCCGGCTCCTGGTATGAGGAGATTCCCAAATACCGTTTCCTCACAGCAGAGCCAAGCCATTCTTGTTTTTTTGTTTGCTTATTTATTTATTTATTTATTTATTTATTTATTTATTTATTTATTTATT
>CM074508.1:22631193-22689533 GCA_037389245.1 Oryzias sinensis
TCACAGTCTAGCTTACTTCTCAGCCCTAAAGTTAAAAATGCTTATAATTCATTTGAAAGCATCATATTGTCTTTAAGTCACCCTAACAGGAAAACTCGAAAACCTGTTTTACTCATAATTATTTACCGCCCCCCCGGCCCATATTCAGAATTTTTAACTGAGTTTTCCGACTTCCTATCGACTATTGTCTTAGATTCTGATCAAATTTTAATATTAGGGGATTTTAATATTCATGTTGATGACCCCAGTGACTGCCTAGGAAAGGCTTTTGCAGCTTTATTAGATGATGTTGGTTTCACCCAAAGTGTGAATGAACCCACTCACTGTCATAAGCACACCCTGGATCTTGTTCTAACCCATGGGATAGAGATCAGCCAGCTGAGTGTCCTTCCTCTTAACCCCATCATTTCTGATCACTTTATGATTACCTTCCAGTTTACGCTGGAACATCCTTCTGCCCCAGTGAATAAGAAACAGCTTAGAAGAACCTTAACTGACCGTTCTGTGTCTGAGTTTAAACACACAGTTCAGCCAGTATTTAGTGATATTCTGAGAAAATACTCTGAGTCCAGCTCCCATAGTATCAGTCCTAGTATAAATGACCACTTTGTTAATGATGCCTTACAAGCCCTCAGGAGTACACTCCATGTTGTTGCCCCCTTGAAACCTAAGTTCGTCAGACAAAACCGAGTAGCACCGTGGTTTAACGCTGAAACTCGTTCTCTCAAACAAGAAACCCGTAAGTTGGAAAGAGAATGGCGCCGCTCCGGTTCAGAGCAGTCTCTGGATATCTGGAAACATAGCCTATTAAATTATAAAAAAAGCTCTGCGTAGAGCTAGAAGCCAGTACTATTCAATCTTAATATCAGAGAATGGAAACAATCCAAGATTTCTTTTTAGCACTATTGCTAAATTAACTGGCAGTCAGAGCTCAGTAGAACCACATGTTCCTGTTTCTCTCAGCTCTGATGATTTTCTTACATTTTTCGATAGTAAAATCTCAAATATTAGACATAAGTTAAATCAAGTTATTCCTACTATCAGCCCAGAACAGGCTGAAGTGGTAGAAATGGAGGCATCCATAGAAACTTCTGTAACATTGGACTGCTTTACTGCTGTGGATCAAGCGGAAATAACATCAATTATTACGTCCTCCAAATCCTCAACGTGTCTGTTAGACCCAATTTCCACTAGACTTTTTAAAGAAACTTTTCCCCTAATTAATGATCCCATATTAACAATGATAAATGCCTCTCTGGAAACGGGTTACGTGCCACAGTCTTTTAAATATGCAGTTGTTAAACCTCTTCTGAAAAAGCCCAGTTTGGATCCTAGCATCTTGGCCAACTATAGACCGATATCAAACCTGCCCTTTATTTCTAAAATCCTAGAAAGAGTTGTAGTTAAGCAGCTTTACTGCCACCTACAGGACAACTGCCTCTTTGAAGACTTTCAGTCGGGGTTTAGACCCCCCCACAGTACGGAAACTGCACTAGTTAGAGTCTCTAATGACTTGTTATTGGCCTCAGAAAAGGGACTACTTTCTATTCTGGTCCTGTTGGACCTCAGTGCAGCCTTTGACACTATCGACCACAGTATTTTACTCCATAGATTAGAGCAGGACATAGGGATCAGAGGATCTGCTCTCCAGTGGTTTAAATCCTATCTGTCCGATAGGTATCAGTTCGTTAATGTAAATGGACATTCCTCTCAGTGCACTCGAGTCAACTATGGAGTCCCACAGGGCTCAGTCTTGGGACCGATCCTGTTTACGCTTTATATGCTACCCCTAGGAAACATAATCAGGAAACACAGCATTAATTTTCATTGTTATGCCGACGATACGCAGTTGTATTTATCCATGAAGCCTGACCAGAATGACCAGATAGAGAAACTGAACGCCTGCATCAGTGACATCAAGACCTGGATGACAATTAATGACCTCCTCTTGAACCCAGAAAAAACTGAGGTCATTATACTTGGTCCTAAAAACCTCAGAGATGCTCTGTCTGCTCAGATAGTCTCCCTGGATGGCATAAGTATAGCCCCCAATTCCACAGTTAGAAACCTTGGGGTTTTATTTGACCAGGATTTATCATTTAAGGCTCACATATCTCAGGCGTGTAGAACTGCCTTTTTTCATCTGCGGAATATTGCTAAGATCAGAAATCTACTTTCTAAGAGTGATGCTGAAAAACTCATTCATGCATTTGTTACGTGGAGGCTGGATTACTGTAACTCCTTGTTAGCAGCGTGTCCTAAGAGTTCCTTAAGAAGTCTCCAGCTTGTTCAGAACGCAGCAGCTAGATTGTTAGCTGGAACTAGCAGAAGAGATCACATCACTCCTGTGTTAGTTTCACTTCACTGGATCCCAGTTGATTCCAGAATCAAGTTCAAGATCCTCCTGTTAACCTATAAGGCCTTACATGGAATGGCCCCGTCCTATATTAAGGACCTCATAGTCCCTTACCATCCAATCAGAACACTTCACTCACTAAATGCAGGACTGCTTGTGGTTCCTAGAATTAGTCAAAGTACGGTTGGAGGTAGAGCGTTTAGCCACCAAGCCCCTGTCTTATGGAATAAACTCCCAGCTCATGGAAGAGAGGCCGACTCAGTTTCTACATTCAAAGTTAGACTGAAAACATTCCTCTGTGGACAGGCTTATTGTCAGACTAGTTAGTATTCAGAGACTATTTAACTTAATGTTAATGTGTTTAAATCAAACTTAATAACTATTTCTTTTAAAAGGCTGCTAGAAGTTGAAGCTGGGGTAACTATGGTGCACTGGGGTTCTGTCTTCTTTTCTTTTCTACTTCTACCCTTCCTCTCCTCCATTCCTGATCATAATTTATCTTTTAGTTCTCCATGCCTCTGTCTGGTACAGTGCGATTCATGTATTGTCCCTCTTTCCCTCTCCCCTCCCTGGGAGTGGGAGTGCTTCCAGACTCCAGTTGGCTCATCCGTGCTCCAGTTCCTGACTGTCTACCTCGCCTTTGCTCCCGCTCCTACACCTGGCTGTGGTTCCTGTCTCCAGCTCGACTCGCGCCTTTGACTGTCCCCACAACCACAACTGGATGAAGCTCGTCTGCTGGACTTTAAATATGTAGTTGTAGATTTAGATAAGTTAATTCTTCTCTAAGAGTTCTGGTAAATCGCCTGTCCGTCCTGGGGGAGGATCCCTCCTTCATGTGGACACCCCTGAGGTTTCTTCGTCTTTTCCGGAATCCGTTTTTTTGGGAGTTTTTCCTTACGGCGAAGGGGGGTCTAAGGGCAGGGATGCCAGTATAGCTTAGTCAGTTTGTTAGTTCATTTTAGTATTTTCCTATTGAACTCTTTGTATTCATGATCCTTTTGAGTTCATGTTTTACTTCGAAGCCCATCAAGACGACTGTTGTTGTGATTTTGGGCTATACAAATAAAATTGAATTGAATTGAATTATCATCCAAATGCTCTCTAGCAAACTTTAGATGGGCCTGCACACATCTAGCACTGCAGGATTTGTGTCCCTGGCGGCATTGTGTGATACTGATGATAGCCTTTGTTACTTTGATTTTAGCTCTCTACAGGTTTTTCACTAGGTCCCCCTCCTGTGGCTCTGGCATTTCTACTCACCATTTTTGTGATCATTTTGACCCCAGGGTGTGAGATCTTGTGAGGAGCCCCAGATGGAGGTAGATTATCGGTGGTCTTGTGCACACACAAGACAAGGAAACACACACAGGAACACCACCAAAGAAATACGATGGTGGAAAGAGCTAAATGGTCCAAATGCTGTGGCTCTCTGTGTTTTTGTAAAATACCTATCATGTTCTAAGATTGTTGTGGTAACCTGGTCTAACACATCCACGTGCAGTCCAGGTTTGTTTTGTAACATCATGTATAAGGTAAAAATGTTTTGTAAAAAAAAAAGTAGTTGCACAGTGAGGAAATAAAAAGCTTTATGTTCTTAATTTGTTATTTATTCATTTTTCGTCCTCAAAGTATCGATAAGAGTATCGTTAGAATACCGGATTGATAAGCAGTATCAATAAGAGTAGTAGTACAATTAAAACCTTAACGATAGCCATCCCTATCCATGACATAATGTCAAATGTAAGAGGAACATTATTTTGTGGATAAAATAGAAGTTCTGATGAGGTAGGCTCCAAAAGTGCTTATATTAGAGCAGGGGTTTAAAACTCAATTGACCTTGGGGGCTTCAAGCCCAGTCAATGTCACGCCTACAAGAGTCACATACCCCACTGTGATTGGTTGGTTCGTCAGCTCCGCACACTGAAAAAGTGTAATTCATACAAAAGTGGCGGGCCGCACTAACATTAAACTTTCATATTAAGGCAGGGGCCGCAAAATATCATCTGGGGGTCCGCAAATAGCGCGGGCTATTCACACACCCCCAGCTCTATGAGCAACATCTGGTGGTTCCTGTACAGCAAAAGATCATAAGACAAACCTTTCCAATGTGATCGTTCCACCTGGCATGACCTGCTGTTCTCTGAAGTACAGCAGTCCAATATGCAACCAACAAGAAAAGGCTGAAAACAGTTTTCCAACTTCTAAAGCACAGAAAGGACAGCCATCGTTTTCTGCTCGTCTTGTTCATTTGTTAGTTGCTTTGCATAAACGTACCTGCTAAACTAAGCCAACTGAGTCTAAATCTTTTTAGAATGAGTGGTATTTTTAATTAACCTTTCAGAAAATGCTAGCGATCATTGGATACATTTAGTTTTTGCAGATGATCTTTAAGATCAGCGAAAGATTCCAGATGTTCCACATGAGAAACTGCTGGACCAATGAAACAGTCTGCAGCCTTTTCACCTACTTTTCAGACAAACTGAAATCCTGCTTTGGTTGGATAAATCTTATTGGTTTCATTGATCTCCTCCCAGAATTAAATTGATGAACAGCAGAACCATTAAAAGTAAACAGAATTAAAAACGAAACGAGCTCAACTCTCAGAAATACATGAAATGTTTATTAAAGCTAACTTAAAAAAAAAAAAAGAATGATTTGTTCTACAAAAGAATATAACAAATTTTAGGAGCCGTTTTCGTGTGGATCTTCTTCCATGTCCTTCTCTTCCTGGTCATTCTCTTCATAACCTTCTTCCATGTGCGTCTCCCCAGCTTCAGTGGTTTCCTCTTCATCCTCTTCTTCCTCCACCTCGGGCAGACCTGTTATTGAATAAATCCAAAATTAAATCCACGTCTGACGGATGTAAACGAATATTGAAAATACATTGCTCAAAAAAATAGAACACTCCATCGTACACCAAATTGAATTGAAGATTTTCCTTAAATGCTTTACTCTTTATACAGCATAGTTGCATGTGGTGACAACAAATTCTTACAATAAATGAAATAAAATTAATTATTTTTTTTAGCCTATGGAGGTCTGGATGTGGAATCATACTCAAAGGGAAAAACTCACAACAGGCTGATCTGACTTGGATGTAATGACATTTGAGTCAGAATGAGGCTCGGTAGTGGGCGTGGCCTCAATGTCAAATGGCGTCCCTGCAATGCCTGGGTAATGCCCCCCCCCCACACTTGGACCAAAGCATTAACCGACTCCTGTGGTGCAACCAGGTGTTTTGGATAGACCGAGAGGACGTCCCAGATCTTATCAGTTGCATTCAGGTCTGGGGACCGGGCCGGGCCGGGCCGGTCCATTACATCAGGACCTCATCTAGCAGCAACTCCTGACACCATCCAGCCACATGAGGTTCAGCATTGTCTGCATTAGGAAGAACCCAGGGCCAATCACACCAGCATCTGGTCTCTCAAGGGGTCTGAATATCTCATCTGGATACCCAACGGCAGTCAGGGTACCTCTGGTGAGCACATGGAGAGCTGTGCGGCCCTCCAAAGACATGACCCCAAACCAAACCACCAAACCAGCCTGCAACTGGTGGTCTTTTGTCACCTGTTGCAGAACCACTCCTTTATTTGAGGCGTATTGGTGATCCCCTATTATTTCTTACTGTTGTCTATTTCACTTGAACAAAAACGTGTGAAATTGATCGTCAGTGTTGCTTCCCGATTGGACAGTTGGTTACACAGAAGTACCACTGAGCTGTTTAGGAGTTCCTTTTATTTTTTGAGCAGTATAGAAAGGAGCATAAGAGTTTGAGGGGAAGCTCAAGGAGCTCCGTTCAAATAGAAGGCCAGATAAAGCTACAGGAAACTCCTAACTTCTTGGGTTTGGTGATGGTTTCCAGGATCACCTTAATTTAAAGTCAAAGTACAGTGACTGTAGATGAAAACTGAATCGGACAGGTCCCAGCACATTGTCTTTATTCATGACAAACATCTGCACTTTTCTAGGGTTTGATCAAACATTGTCTCTGCTGTAGCAGGTCAGACGCTCCAAACCAAAGTCAACCACATCCTCACCAATGGATGAGGTACACATGTTGATGGTTACACATACACGGGTACATGTGCGCCCGTATTAGCTCTGACCTTGTCTGTCCTCTCGGCCCGGAATCTGCCCCGCCTGGAGCATGCCCCTCAGCCTCTCCACCTCAGCCAGCGACGAGGCGTTGCTGATGGCGTGCTGAAACAATCAGAATGTAAAAACACCGTCGACAGGGGGAGGTCCTGGAGGATTTGGAGGAGCAGGGCTGAAAAGCTGGTCTACAATTACCTTGATGGCTTCCACCTCTGCCTGAGACGGTCCAGACCTCTTCTTCTCCTGCTGCTGGGCAACTCCAGGAATGAACCTGAAAACAAAGACACCCCATAAGAAAGAAACCAGGCAGAGCTATGCCAGCTTCCAAGACTGGAGTATCACACCTGGGAGAAAATCCAGTACAGTAATCCCCCGCCCATTCGCGGGTGGCCGCAGATGACGTGACGTCACAAGCGTGAGGCGCAGAACAGCGCTCATTCCGCGAATTTTGAAAAACGATTTACTCTGTACTTACTGTAAAGTATTGTTTACGCGTTTAAGATGCCATCCAAACGCCCTGCATCATCTCCAGCTTCTGGAAATGAACCCAAACGGCAGAAAAAGGTTCTGACCCTGCACAGGCTCTGGGAGTTTTAAAACAGCGTCAATTATCCACGGATTTTCGTTATTCACGGGGGGTGAGGAACGTAACCCCCGCGAATACGGGGGGGTTACTGTATTCGTTTCACCTCATTTCCATCTGTAGAATGTTAAACTTCAGTTTATAGATGATTAGTTTTGTGATCCTGAGCATTGGAGTTTAACCCAGGGGTGTCAAACACACGGCACACGCCCCCCCCCCCCCCCCCCCGATGTTTAGTCCAGACAGTTGTGAAGAGGAAAAATTCTATAAGGATGTTCAACAAAAAAGCATATTTCTAGCCAATTTCTATGGCTAGTTTTTTGTTTTGAAAGAAAAAACTGAAACGTGCAATTTCACCACTAGGGGGAGCAAAGGAATAGATTCGCAATTTGCAGGGGCAGTAAAGAACACAGAAGATAAACCACCTATCAGCTGGACTGCAAAAACAACCGTCTGTGTCTTTAATGCGTTAACACAAACATTTTAATATGTTAACGTGAACGTCATTTAACATGTAAACAAAAGCGTCTTGTAACACGTGAATAAAAAAGTCTTAACATGTGAATGAATATCAGCTGCAAATATTGGTCATCAGCCAATACTAATAATCAGCATCCGCGCAGGAAAGACGATCTCAATGGATCTCTAGTCAGGAACCAGTTTGTCGGGAATCAGCATGCCGGACTGAACAACTGCTGGACTGAACGGCGCTCCTCAGACTATAGGCATTCAGCCATGTTCCAGCCTGATGGACAAACCAACGGTCCTTGCACCTCCAGCACGTTTGAACACATCGGATAAGCTTTAAACAGACGTACATACCAACAGATGGATCTTACGTTTTAGTTCGCTTGGCGATGTCTTTGGCCAACTGGGCGCCCCGTTTTCCTTTGAATAACTTCTCGGCCTCCTGACGTTCCTGAAGCAAAACTCAAATATTTATTATCGTTGATTACCTATTTTTAAGGTCATTCACATCCTACCTTTAGCTTGACCTTCTGAAAGTCCAGAACACGGATGTGTGGCAGTTTGCTGATGACGTAGAGCCGGTAATGCTTCTTGTTTGTGACTGGGTTCCTTAACAAGCTGTAAAATGACGGAGGGTCAGGCAGGCCAGAAGAAGGGCACAAATAGCAGGTGAGCTCTGCACGTACCTGAGCAGAGTTAGGGTCTTCACTGAGGCCAGAGGGTCCAGGTCGCCCTGCAGTGGACAATAGAGAGGGGGAGACTGACTACACAGAAGCTGACTGGGGGGGTAGTTCATTTTCAACCCCAGAAACTTAGTTTAGCCCGTTCCCAGAGCGGCGTGGGGCTGGGGGCACTCACCAGCTCCTGGATGTTGTTGTTGGTCAGCACCAGCTCCCTCAGACCAGGCAGACACTGCTCCAGGTTGTCTCCTAAACGACTGCACCAACACATCAGAAAGTTAACAACATCCATCACCAGAACATGAGACAGGGCTGCACACAGGATGTCTGGCTCCACCTCTTCTCCCATTGCGATCAATAAACCCACAGATAAAGGCTCATGGCTCTCTATACAACAACCTCAGAGAAAATTATTCAGTCAAGAAACTAGATTAGATTCATTTAATGCTAGAGGAAAGGTTTCCTTTCTTTGGACTCCTGATCCTAAATTCAAGGCGAGGTGAAATTACCAAGACTTCCAAAGTTAGTCAATGAGATAATGGCAAGAATCCAAAACATGACCGTATCTTCAGGCTATTTTTGGTATAATTTCATAACAAAATTAAAACTGGAGACAGATTTAGAATGAGGGGCATTTTCTGTCAATCTGCGCCCCTCTAGTACGTTTGTCCTTGTTTTCTTAGAATGTTTTTACTTAAGTCCATACCATTTATGAATTACTATAGACCATTTCTTTTTCATAAAATCCACAGAAAAGAATTTTCATTATCTTTTGCTGCTTTAGAGTGCAGGTGACTGTTTGCTATCACATGGTTTTCCTCTGATATTTATCCACCAACACAATGTCAGTCATTCGGGGTGAGTCCCATCTCTTAGCAACTGGTTCATTTGGATGGCCGTGGTGCAGCGGCAGGGCTGTCGACCCATGATCGTAAGATTGCAAGTTCGATTCCCGCCTTGCACGCCCCTGTGTCGAAGTGTCCTTTGGCAAGACACTGAACCCCACCTTGCCTCTGGTGGGAGGTTGGCACCAGCGTTCGGCAGCAGAGACGCCGTGTGTGAATGTGTGTGTGCATGTGTGTTTGCATGGGTGAATGGGACTGTGACTGTAAAGCGCTTTGGGCCTTCAAAAGAAGGTAGAAAGCGCTATACAAGTATACGCCATTTACCATTTGTACTGCCAGGCACTCGTAGAGTGCGGTAGGGTTCTATACCCAGTAGGCATGTATCATGTCAGGCCCGGTGCTGTCCAGTTCTTCATGTCTGAGACTTTTTCTTGCATGTCTGCCACTGTGATGGTTACTGGATTCTGTTCAGGGAGGTTGCTATGTTCTTTTCTCAGAGAGACCAGCCACTGGGCATTGCTGTTATGTACTGACTCTTTCTCCCATATACTTTTCCAGTACTGTTCAGTTTCCAGCCTTGGTGGGTCTGCTCCCCTGTTCTGACGCTGCCATTGAGCGTACACGTTCACAGGTTGAGGTGCAAACACGCTGTTTATCCGTCTGGCTTCATTATCTCTTGTGTACCTCTTTTTTTTTGGCAGTTTCCAGTGCTTCGGGCATGGGCATCTGGCTGTATCTCTAACCCTAACCCCAAAGGGATGGACATGATCAGCAACAATACTGGGGTAGGCTGTGGCGTTGGAACCATGCTCTATTGGTTCTAAGAGGCTCAAAATGTGCCAAAAACACCACCACTCTGAAGGCAGGATGTTGTCTATGCCAGATTCTGACCCCACCATCCGAATGTGGCAGCAGAAATGGAGACTCATCAGACCAGACATTTTTCCATCTTCTATGGTCCAGTTTTGGTGAGTCTGTGGTAAATGTAGCCTCAGTTTCCTGTTGTTGGCTGACAGCAATGGTACCCGGTGTGGTCTTTTGCTGCTGTAGTCTATCTGCCTCCAGGTTGGACGTGTTGTTCTTTCAGAGATGCTCTTCTGCAGACCTCGGTTGGAACTAGTGGTTCTTTAAGTTCCTGTTGTCTTTCTATCAGCTGGAACCAGTCTGACCTCAGACATCAACAAGCTTTCTGGATACTTTCTCTTTTTAGGACAATCCTCTGTAACCCTATGGTTGTGGGTGAAAATCCCAGTAGATCAGCGTTTTCTGAAACCCTCAGACCAGCCCGTCTGGCACCAACAACCGTGCTACGTTCAAAGTATTTTCTTATTCAAATCGTTAATAAGAAGCAGACGGGGAAAAATGTTGTTATGTATGTTGTCATGTATAAACTACAGATGGTGGCCAGTCTTCCTGCTCCGCCCCGTTCTGATGCCTCCACTGTCAGACAAATAGGTCCATCTAGATCTAAACTGTACGGCTGGATAGCTCTGATATTGATCGTCACTTTGGTTAAACTGCTAATGTTAGGTTGGAGTTATGATGGGCTGTAAGCTAGCGGGAGAGAGTGAAAACAAGTGATGGGAAATGAGGGTGGGCTTACTGCACAACAGCAGTCCACACCACAACTTAGAGGTAAATTTGTAAGGAACTCCTGCCGCTCTGCAGAAACGATGTCCTATTAAGCGACAGGTTTCTTGATTTTGGCTAAAAAACATCATAATCGTAATGAAAAAAAACACTGGGAACTCTGAAAATATATCAAGAGGATTGGAATGGGACTTTAAAACGAAACAAAAAAAAGTAGACAAAGTAGTGCTGGAAAAAAAGATTCAGGAAAACCGTGAGATCATGAAAGGTGAACCACAATATAGGGTATACCTACAACTTTGAATGTGAGGCCTTCTTAAAGTGGTATTAGGGGATTTGTACATTTAAGATGTTAAGAAGGAGGAACTGACCGGGTGAAAAGACAAAAATATCTAAAAAGCAGGTTGGAAAAAAAAACTCACCAGATTCTGTTGTTGTTCATCAAAAGAGTTTTCAGCCGCTTCAGCAAAGGAAAGCCGTCCAGTTTCCTTACTTCATTATCTGAAAAGTCAATGGTGTCAAACTGGTCCAGAGTGGCTCCGAGGTTCTCCAGAACTGGGATTTTGTAGCCTGTGAACCAGAACAAAACCAGAAATTAAGGCTGGGTATCGCCAATAATTTCCAGAATCGACTCAATCAAGTTTTGAATTTACATAATTGACATATTTAGACATTTGTATAGAAATACAATATAATCTATATACATTTCATATTAATCTGATGCAGTTCAGATAGTGTAAATATCATCAGTGAAATAATAAACCGGTGAGATTGTTAACACCATACAGTGTTACATGAATTCTCAAATGGAGAACCTCCAACAAAAAATGAGCAGATCATCATTGTTCTGCCTCTCATTCCTCCGCACAGCCATCAGACCGAACAACACTTTGTTACAGTGACACACTACAGTACCAGGGGTGTTCCCTCTTTTCTTTTCTTTTCATTCACTTATTTATTTACAAACTGTTGCAGCTGTTGTTGATTTGTTCTTCAACGGTTGCTTTTGCTGTGTATTTTCAATATATTTTTGTTTAAATTCACTTTATCCTCTGTAAATGCCACTTCTTTTTTGCTGTTTGTAATTGAGGATGTCTTCTCTTTGCTGCCGAAGACAAGAAAAATTCAACTTTGTGGGATACATAAAGTTGATCTTTTCTCTCCTGGAGTGCGTTTCAGTTTGGCCACTAGGTGGAGCTAGCACCATAGCATTACAGTTTATTCCAGAAGATTGGAGCAAACAAAACGCTGCTGTAGACCATTGGTCCCCAACCTTTTTAGCGCCACGGACCGGTATGACATCACACAAAGTTTTCACGGGCCGGCCTTTAAGAAGTAGGCGGAGAACTATTTTATCAACGCTACGCTGAAGGAGGAACCGAATCGTGACCAGACGAACTCTGAGCTTTTATTTTGACACGCACAGCATTGAACATCGCACAGGTGTCATCCTCCTCTCCCCTTCCCACACTCATGGTGCAGAAAGGAAGTACTGTCTGTTAAATGTAGCTCTCTCTTTTGTAGTGGAAGGCTTCTCTTCTGTCTCCTGGCTGGGCCTTTTCCCAGACAAAGAAACTTTCCAGACGTTTGTTTTTTACTCATTTTGCTAGTTCCTGGGTTTTATTTTTGCGGTAACCGGTCACGTGACCGAAGAGAAGAGTGCCTTGGAAAGAGTGACACAGAGAATTGGTAAAGTTATCAAAATAAAACGGGGTTGAGGACCGCTGCGCCTCAATATGTTTAAAACTAAAAATACAAGTGAATGTGTCCATTTTATGCAATTTCAACACTTTTAAAGAGCAATAAATATGTGGATTCTTTTCAATAACATTGTTATGCTGTTGCTAATAAAATGATGAGTAGTTCTGAGCATTAATGTGATTCTGGTTCTGCTGATGGTCTAGTCTGGTTGATATGTGGTGAGTTTCAGCTTCATGCAGGCGTTGAGACGTTCATCTGTTAAACGTGATCGTAGGTCTGAATGTTCTTTAGACGTGAGACAGACTGCTGACATGCAGACGTAGAGCCAAACATTGTCAGTACAACAATACTCCCATGCTACAATGTGTGGTATGTGACGGGCAGCGTGTTCTAAGTTTTGACAACCAGTGCGCGATTCACCTTGCTGCCAGAGCCCCAGGGACGGCAATTCGCAGGTGTCAGGCTGCTACAAACTCTGATATAACAGATAATAGTAAACCAATAGTGGCGTAGATTTTTCTCTCTCCAAGCACCGCTACTACTGGGCGCCCCCCTGGCATCGCATCGCGCCCGAGAAGGACTGGTCTAATGAAAAAAGAAGTATAATTAAAGATTTGTCTACGAGCCACATGTGACCATCAAAAGAGCCAGATATGGCTCGCGAGCCATAGGTTCCCGACCCCTGCCTTGCTTTAGGACTACAACTGTTGTAGTCCTAAAAATATTAAAGCAAATTCAGAATAAATTATAGCAAAAATCAGAAAAACTATAGAGAAGTTGACAACGCCAACAGTGTGAGCATCCAGCAGGTCACCGTCAGATTTTGCTGCTTTGTGTCCGATGTTGTCTGGATTGGTTCACAAACAAAATAAATAACCAAACAGTTCATCCTGGACAATATTTCACACTTCTCTGTAACATTTGTGGATGAAGTCAGGAGGAAGAACAGATGGTGATGTGGGGATAAACATATAAACTAAACGGATCATGTCTGGGACATGCCAAGAGTGTGCAAAGCAGTAATCAAAGCAAAAGGTGGATACTATGAAGAACCTACGATAAGACATATTTTCAGTTGTTTCACACTTATTTGTTATGTATATAATTCCATGTGTTCATTCATAGTTTTGATGCCTTCAGCGTGAATCTACAGTTTTCATAGTCATGAAAATAAAGAAAACTCTTTGACTGAGAAGGTGTGTCCACACTTTTTGTCTGTACTGTATATATTATAAGAATATTCGGAACACTAAGAGTTAACACTGTTAGAATCCCAATAAAGAGCCTGTAATGGGATCCAATACCTCCCTGATTGACATTCAGCGTTGGGGGGTTGGATGTGTGTGTCTGTGGATCGCCACTCCCCCCGACAAACCCAGGTGAGACACACTGTGATGGTTCTTTAGATGACATCATCAGGTCTTTCTACTTAATGCATCAGTAAATTGGCCCTTTTGAAGTGCTGTCTGAATCTACAATTACAAAATCCAGAGCCCTAGAAATTTCCCAGAAGTCTCTGCGAAAACCCAGTGTGCATCTATGCTCACTAGATTGGAGAACATAGACCACAATGCATTGCATTTAAATAATTGCTGTGGGGAAAACAATATTTCATGTATTTCTTTAATAAACCATCCAAATTTTAATCATCAGATCACAGTGGATTCATAATAAGTCTTTGTGAAATGCTTCTATTGATTAGGTTTTAACTTTGTGAAATAGAGGAATAATAGGGATTTAGGGGCAGGAAGACGAGTGAGTGAATGAGAGGAACCCAAGAGGAAGAGTGAGGTTACAGGAAGAAGAGATGAAGAAGGAGGATCTGAAGGATCTAGGCTCAGCAGTCCAGAGGAACACAGTGGAAAAGAAGAGTGTAGGCAGGTTGGAATGGGTGTAGAAAAGTGTGGAGAGAGCAGCCATGTTGTTTCCTAGAGACACTGAGGAAGACAGGAAGCAGAGATGAAGATGCTGAGGTTCTCTCTGGGAGGGACCAGGATGGATCAGGAATGAGGACAGAACATGGTAGAGGTTCTGGAGATGGTTGGGACATGTCCAGAGGAGAGACTGAAGGAGTCTAGAGGAAGAGCAGAGAGGAGGATTCTGGATGAAGGAGGACATGAAGGTAGCTGCTGGTAGAAGATGCAGGAGACAGACGGAGGAAGCTGATTGGCTGGGGAGACCCTGAAGGGAAACGGCCAAAAGAACAGAAGAGTTGACTTTGTGAAGTCAGTGACGTCATATTTGCTGTTAATGAATAAAAAAGGAGTGAGCATGGTGTCCGAATTGCTTTAAATCCAGGAAACTAGACAGTCCCACTAGAACTTGCAGGCCTCGACTCTCGAGGGCCGGTGTCCAACATGTTCCAACCAGGCTGTGTTGACGCTCCTAAACACACCTGATCCAGGTAACTAGCAGCAGAAAAGGCGGGCTTAAGACGAAGTCTCTCCTAAAATCCGCGTTAGAGGACATTTACCATCATCTAAAGACGAACTTTAGCGGCAATAAGTAAGCCCAGCTAACACGGAACAACATGGACCGTCTCGGTTCAACTTACCCCGAAGATCCAGCTCCCTGTCCCGAACCGGGTTGGTATACTGGGCCGCTTGCTCGATGAGCTCAGCAGAAAGCTTGACCATTTCGACAGAAGAAACTTCCTCAGTTAGACTTTAATGCACAGCTCTACGTCGGAGCTGCGTCGCACGCTGCCGCCACACAAAGATCTGCTTCTTCGCTCGGATCCGGTCCCCCAAGACGGCGTGTGCGCCCCCTGTTGGACGGAGGACGAAGCGCCCAGCCGTTTGCGCCTCCTGCTGGTCAGATGACGAAGCGCCCAGCCTTTGTGTTTTTAGCCCAACTCCTGTTAAAGGGGATAAAACAAACACCTCAGGGGCCTGTTTCAGAAAGGAGGTTAAGTGTAAACTCTGAGTGCCTTAACCCTGAAATCAGGGAAACCCTGGGTTTTCCGTTTCAGAATGGGAGGTTTGTTAAACCAGAGAAAGCAGAGTAAGTCAAACCCGTTTCTGAAAGAGAGGTAACTTATACTCTGAGTCAGTATCCATGGTTACTTATGCTGTGAACCTAACCTGGTCGGGAGCAGGTTTTATTCTCTAAACTCAAAGTTTCTGCCGGTCCCCTCCCCTTTTTAAAGACGAAGCGGTATGTTTCGCTTTAACCTTCATTGCCCACATTTCCGTCACACAGAGACGGTCTAAGTGACAAGAATGGCTTGTCCTTTTTTGGAGGACCCAATAGACGAGGAGGCTGCATTAATTCGTAGAGAATTACATTTACCTCGTACGAGGATTTTGAGAAGACTGGATTTTTTGTCATTTCCCCATACGTTTTTGTTTGAGCGTTACCGTTTTTCGTTGCAGTCAATCACATATATAAAATGAAAACAACATTAGATATTGCTATGTAGATGTTTCATATGTCAAATATTGTCAACAAAGCCTACATCCATGACATGCTCACATTTGACCTGATTGAATTATGTTTTTATACTTCATTTTTAGCTGCTGCCATGTTCTTTTAATTCCTGCATGATTGCATCTACATGAAAATGAAATCAGGGACATTGAATTAGATTAATGTAACAATTACTTTTTGGAAACACAATTTGTTAGCACTGCTTACTTTCTTAATCCCATACAAACCTATACCACTTGATCAATACAAGGGTAGACAATAGTTCACTTTTAAAAACACAGTTGCATGTATTAATATTAAAATGACCAACGTTTGCTAGAGGGGAAGGTTAACAAAAAAGTCCTCTAAACATTACCGACGTTAAATGCATTTTCCTCCAGATTGGTTCTGTACACTATGCAGCATTTCATGCATTTACACCAGGAATAACACTTCAAAAGTACACCTAAATATCACCATTTTTTATTTCACTCCTTACGCTATTTAAAAAGTTATTACAGCCAATATTTTATAACAATGATTTAAATGCAAACTTATGCATTAACTTGAGCAGCTATGTTTTCCACGCTAACTGTCTCTGTTTTGCAGATGCAGCGGTGTTGCTTTTCTTCTGGAATATGTGCTCATATTCACTGTAACTCTGCAGCAGCACGTCAAGTTCAGCTGGCGAAAAATACGCAGACCTCTTTTTTTCACGGTTGCCATGGTGACTCGTGATATCTGCGCTCCATTGATAATGGCTTCTTATAGACGCGGTGCGCACGCTCACCTCCGAATCAGTCCACTCAGAGTTGATTGATCTAACTCGGATCAGCTTCTCTGAAACAGAAAACTCAGAGTTGTTAATCTCCCGATTGACCAACTCAGAGTTCAAGTTCAACCTCAGAGTTGGTTGAACCTCCTTTCTGAAACAGGCCCCAGGGCTCCTTTCAGTTAGGTCCCTATACTAAACAGACCTCTCCAATGCCTTTGTTCTCAATCTTGGTTTTCTAACTATTTCATGTCCTTTTAAGTTAATATGACTTTTCTGCTATTGAATTTAACCTGTAAAGTGATTGGTAACCATCTCACGTGTGCTTTGTACATAAATTAGAGAATGTTGTAAACAACTCTTTGTTTGAAATAAAACGACAAAAACTAAGTCAGTAAATTTTAGCATTTTCAAATGACTGAATAGTCTTCCTGATGCGTCTTTATATTTACTTCCTGTAACGATTCTTAATGACTTTTTTTTGTAATGTTAAGATTGTCGTCAAGTATATTTTATAAGTAGTGCCCAAAATTTCTAGAGTATTTGATTTATTTTTTATTTATTTTTCACTTCCACCTTCTGAAGTTCAAATCACCCAACAAGCAACCATCAGAAAGTTCACAGCTATTAAAAAAGCAAAACAAATAATGAAGAAACAACATCATGTTTTAGAAATCAAAACAATATTCCTTAAACTATAACTTTACCAAAAAATAGAAAGAAAAATAACAAAATAACAAAATGAAACGTTTTAGAAAACCAAAGTAATTTTCAGAAATCAAAATGAAATGTTAAAAAGGCCAGAAAGAAGACTGGAAATAGTAGGTAGCACTGTTCTTTTCTGGATTGAGAGGTCTGAGGTCTTTCCAGGTATCTGTTGTAGCCCCTCCTCCAGCTTGGGGGTTACTGCCCCCAGTGCTCCAATTACCACAGGCACCACAACGGCTTTCCTCTGTTCTTTATCCACCACTACAATGTCTGGTTGGTTCTCCATTACCATCCTATCAGTCTGGATCTGGAAGTCCCACCCAGAGGGCTTACATGCACGTGTGTGTATGTGTATATATATAACAATTGCATATTACAAAAACACAAAAATGCAGCATTTATGCAAATATAAAGTACATTACAGTTCTGAATACAGAACAAATTTGTTACAACCTGCTTGTTCTTGGAGTCAGGCTGTTTTTCTCTGACGTCAAGTGTTATTTTCAGGTTTTGGGCAGGAACCCATCCGTGTGCGGATGTGTGTTTGTGGTGGACTGCGACGGCTAGAGAAGGAGAAACGTCATTTTCCTTCTTTTATCCTGGAAAACTCTGGGCTGGGTTCGGCCAAGATGGCGTCTGCGTAGGTGCGTACCTTCTGAGCTCCTGCAAAAGTAATCGGACATAACATCTATTTCATCCTAAAGACCAAGAAAACAGCTCAAAATTTTTCTGGAAGAGAAGGATCTTTTGATTTTTTATCTTGATGTTCAGTCGAAAAAGAAAGAGAATGCGAAAAAGCTGCAGTACCGAAGACCACCTCGTGTCATGACTACGCCAAATCGTCACCAACTTCGGACATGGAAGCTTTCCCTCCTCTTCCTTAAACTCCAAGTAAGCCCCCAGCTGCAAAAAAAGCTTTGCTGGCAGCTGGACAAAGCTCTTCTGATTCAAATGAAGTCATTGCTGTTTTATCTGAGCTGATAAACAAGCGAGCCGACTCATTGGAAATGCGTGCAGATTCCTTGGAAAGGCTAATAAATGAAAACTCAAAGAAGATGAAAACACGCTGAAGATTGAAGGCATAAGGAGAAGCTTAGAATTTGCATGCAACGAAATAAGAGACACACAAAAGTCTTTGAAAGATGTTGACCAACGTTTGAAGAATGAAGAGAAAACCGTGGCAGCTCTTCAGGCCCAGGTTCTGGAACTGGAGTCATATTCAAGGAGGTGGAACCTGAAACTCTTTGGTGTCACTGAAAGCCCTGATGAAGATGTGAAAGCCAAGGTCACTGAGATATGTCAGAACATCGTTGTAGAAGACTTGCAGCAGGCTTTTTCTGCCATTGATGTTGCACATCGCCTTGGGAAACCCAATCCAAGCAGCACACGCCCCAGAGCCATCATCCTCCAGTTCTCCCAAAGATCCTACAGAGATGCAGTCTGGAGAGCCGCTAAAAACAGCTCCTTTCTACGAGAGAAAAAGCTCCGCTTTGCCGAGGATCTTTCCACAGCTGTCAGAGAAGCCCGGCTGAAAGTGTGGCCCCTCATCCAAAAAGCCAGAGAGGAAGGAAAACGAGCCTACTTTGTGGGCAGCAGAGCCTTCATCAACGGTCAAGAAGTCAAGTAATCAGGTCACTGGTGGTTATGTGATACTCTGACTTTGTTGCCAACTCACTAAAACAGGATGGTTCTGACTGAACTTCTAATTTACCGAGGCCCACTTGGAAACACAAAACCTGAATATTTTGATGTGGGCTTAGTTCAGTTTTTCCTCTTTCGGGAATGTTTTGAATACCTTCAGTATTCACAAAATATTGTTGAGCTATTCTGTTTGACACATTTACTAATGTGCAGGTTAAGCTCAGAAAATACGTTTCTTTTTCTTAGTGTTTGAAAGTATGTTTTCTTGTTCTAAATATTTCATTGTCTATTGTTTCCCTCAACGCCAGGGGGTTAAGAAGTAATATCAAACGAAAAGCTATATTTTTATTTCTTAAGCAGCTGAATACAGATCTTTGATTTTGTCAGGAATCTCATTCTGTTTGTTCGGATGTAAATTTCTGGTAAACACAGTGGGGGGGGGGTGAATTATGGTTTTCTCATCACTCTGAAAAATCAGCAGGAGTTTTAACTCTAAAACATAAATATAACGGGAATGTTCTGCATACAGAATCTGATGCTAAAGGGCACTTTGTTGGGCAAGTTATTAATTACAATAATAATATCATAATTATTTTCAATATATACGGCTACAACTCGAACACAGAAAATAAACAACTATTTCTTATAATTGAGAGTACATTGAAAAAATGGCTTCAGAAATTTCCAAACTCTGCAATTATTGTAGGGGGAGATTTTAATCTGACTTTAAACCCTCAAATTGATCGGTGGCCGCCCTTGAATCATAATCGCAAAAATATATTTTTCGAATCTTTTATGGAACAGTTTAAACTGGTGGATATCTGGAGACTCAAACATCCCAATATACCATCTTTTACATGGAGTAATAAATCTAGAACAGCCCTCTCTCGATTAGACTTTTGGTTAATTTCTAGTGATTTACAAGATAAGGATATTTCAGTCAATGTCTTACCGTGTCCACTTAGTGAGCATCAAGCTGTCCGTATAGATATTGTTATGTGTCCCTCTCAAAATATCAGTAAATCTTATTATTGGAAATTAAACAACTCGCTGCTCAAAATTACAGAAGTGCAAACAAAAAATAACGATCTTCTTTCAACATTTTTTAATAAAGCCAAATGGGAGAACTCTTTCTCAGTTAATTGGGAGTTGTTTAAACATGAATCAGCCAAGTTTTTAAGAACATTTGGTGGCAACTTAGCTAAACTAAGAAAGCAACAAGAGCATGACTTAATCACAGGCATCTCAGTACTATCACAAAAACCTCCAGACAGCCTGTCAATTGAGCAAAAACTACAAATGATCAAACTACAGGAAGACTTGGATCAAGTTTATAAAAGAAAAGCAGAAGGAGCTTTCATTAGATCCAGAAAACAATGGCTTGAGCAAGGAGAACAAAACTCCTCTTATTTTTTTAAAATGGAGAAGCATCAAGGACAAATAAACACTATTAACGAGCTAAAAATTAATGACGTAAATTCTACTGATGCTAAAATAATCTCCAACTATTGTTCATCATTTTTTAAGAATCTGTATTCATCACAATATTCTGAAATAGAAGCTGATATCTTTCTGAACTCTTTAAACAATACCAGAACAATTAAAGACTCTGAAAAAGAACTTTGTGATGAACCAATAAGTCTTGGAGAAGTCTGTGACTGCATAAAGGTGTTAAAACCAAATAAATCTCCAGGAACTGATGGATTCACTTCTGAATTTTATACTTTATTCTACCAACAGATGGCGCCCTTTTTACTGGAAGTTTACAACGAAAGTATTTCTAATGACACCCTACCCTGGAGTATGACCCAAGGACTTATTACCCTTATCCCAAAACCGCACAAAGATTACTCTAGATTGATAATTGGAGACCCATCTGTCTTCTTAATAATGATTATAAAATTTTAGCTTTAGTTTTTGCTAAAAGAATTAAATCTGTTCTTAACTCAGTAATAGATGAATCACAATCAGGCTTTTTACCCAACAGACATATCACAAACAACATTCGTTTGGTTTTGAATATACTCGATTACTCTTATCTAATTGCAGATGACTCTTTTATGCTATTTCTGGACTTTTTTAAGGCCTTTGATACAGTAGAACATCACTTCCTGTATCTGTAGCTCCTTACAAACATTTGGTTTTGGTGACTACTTCTGCAAAGTCCTTCAATCTCTTTACAACAAAGCCAGCTGCTCTATTAAACTTGAACATGGTTCATCACCTAGGTTTGATATAAACGTGGGATCAGACAGGGTTGCCCCATATCTCCATATCTATTTCTTCTTGTAGCTCAGCTTCTCTGTGACCACATTAGATCCAGTCCATTAGGAGGGATCTCCATCGCTGGTGGATCTATTGTCGTAAGTCAGCTCGCCGATGATACGACTCTCTTTCTTAAAGACAGCTCACAAATTCCACTAGCAATAAATATAATTAAGTTCTTTTCCAAAGCATCCGGTCTTTCATTAAATCTGAAAAAATGTGAACTCCTCCCAATTAAATCTTGTGATTCAGATTCACTCTTTAATATTCCTGTAAAGACATCAGTCACATATCTTGGTATAATAATATCAAAAACTGAAAATGATAGAAGTAATACTAACTTTTTTCCAATTATTGATAAAATGAAAAAGAGGTTTAACCTCTGGCTTTTACGTGACCTTTCCATTAAAGGTCGAATTCTCCTCTCCAAGGCTGAAGGGCTCTCCAGACTCATTTATGCCGCTCAGTCTCTTTATTTCAGCAACATCGTTAGCAAAACTGTTGATAAACTGCTGTTTATGCGACTTTGTCTGGAAAAACCAAACTCATCATATAAGGAAATCTGTTCTAATGAATGATTATACTAGTGGGGGTCTGAACTTTCTGGATTTCAGTACCTTAAATATGACTTTTAAAATTCATTGGATAAGAAAGTTTTTGAAAAATCCAAACTTTCTGTGGAACTTCATTCCCAGTTATATTTTCTCCCAGGTTGGTGGCCTCGACTTTTTCCTGCTCTGCACCTAGAAGCCCGACAAAGTGCCCATCAAACTGTCTTCATTTCATAAACAGATGTTACTTGCTTGGTCCATGATTTATAAACATAACTTTTCTCCTCACAGGTTTTACATTTGGAACAATAGATATATTCTTTACAAAAACAAATCTATCTTTATCCAACAGTGGTTTGATAATAATATCAGACTAGTTAGTCAATTATTCAATCAACAAGGTCAACTTTACACTTACATCGAATTCCTTCAGTTCTACCAGATCCCTGTTTCTATGAAGGACTTTTCGGTGGTTTTTGATGCCGTTTCCCTCAACCTCACCTATCTTTATAAAGGAACTCCTACTCCATCTGCCCCCCAACCACAGCTTCATGTGACGGACACTGCTGTCGGAAAACTCTGCTTCTCTGCTTTGACAAATCAAAACAAAGCCATCCGGAGACGGTTCCAGCAGGAGCTAAAAACGGAATCCCCGGCCAGAACTTTCTGGACTTCACTTCATGGTCAAAAGTGTTGGGAAAAGGTTTGGCTTCTGTCAAACAAATATCTTATAAACAACAAAGTGAAAGAGGTTTCGTTCAAGATCATTCATAGGTTTTATCCAACAAATCAGTATATGCAAAGGCTAAAAAGGGACATTGATAAAAACTGTTCTTTCTGTTCCCAGTCTGAGGAAACGTTGGTGCATATTTTCTGGACCTGCAAGTACACTGAAAGAATATGGGACAAATTGACAAACTTGATAAAAACTCAAATTTATCCACATTTTAATTTAACATGGAAAAACATCTTATTTGGTTATGTTAATTATGATAAGACATTTTTATCTCAATTTTATTTAATAAATCTTCTGATTTTATTAACCAAGTATTATATTCACAAATCTAAATTCAGCAATAAAGCTCCTAATTTTCTTGATTTACTAGCCCAAGTTAGATGTTACTTACATTCCATTTCCCCCAGTACAAACAAAAAAGCTATTAAAACGTATCACCTTGCCCAGCTGTATAATTTAATATAAGTTTATTTTTTGCTTGTATATCCCCTGGCGTTTATTTTGAACATTCGGTGTACAGTTTATTGTTCTTTGTTCTTTTGCTGTATGTCACTTTTGTTCTGCATAAATAAAAAAAAAAAAAAACTCTGGGCTGGTGAATAGTGTCCTCCGTTCCTATAGGGGGCGTGGCTTAGCCAGGCGAAGCTCAAATCGCCGAAGAGAGGAAAGCGGAAGCGAAGCGCCACGTCATTGTTGAAACTTGCAAGTCGACTTCTCACCGGCGGGTTATTCTAGTTCAGGTTCTAATGTAGTTTGGAAACGGCTTCTAGACTTTCCGCCGTTTTTCCGAAATGGACGGGGCGGAAATCTTTGACGTCAGTGACCAAAACCCGCGTAGATCCCTGAGGAACCCGGATTTGAGCTCGTGGACCGTCACTGGTAACTTCTGGCATGATCGCAGTCAGTTTGTTGACGTTACCGGAAGTTTGTGTTGTGAACGTGTTGATCTCCCGGCAGTCGAGGAGGTTCTGGCCCGATTCGGCTGGGCGCTGCTGTTGCTATGCTCCGCCCTCTACCTGCTGGTCAAGTTCCTGAAGAGGAGACCCCGGGGGGGCTCCGAGGAACCTGCTCCAGAACCGGGTGAGGCCGGGCGTGTGGATCCAGACTGTCTGGAGGAGAATTTTAGCAGATTTCCGAACTTCTGTCCTGAACCGGAACCTTCTTTTTTTGTGAAGAAGGGAGAGTGGAAGCTTTGGAAGCAGCCAGGAGGAGAATGCAGGAGGAGCTGGACTCCAGAGCGGCTCAGTACAGAGAGAAGATGAGACAGGTGAGGGGGGGGGGGGGGGGTGTTAGGTGAGGGGGAGCAAGCTCACCTACCTGCGTGTGTCTCCTGAAACAGCAAGAAGAACAGAAGAGGAGACAGAAGATTGAATCGTGGGAGAACATGCAGACGGGGAGGAGCTGCAGAGAAGCTAGGAGCTCTCAGGTAAATCCACCTGTGAGACACGACCTGCAGTGTTAAGAACCAAAAACTGACAAACCATCTTTGGAGCAGCTCCACCATCAGCTTAGGTTCTCCTGAGTTTGTCATGAGACTCCAGGACGTCTTCACGCCAACATGGCGGTCCACGTCACACACTTCAACATCTCACCTGAGTGTCTCACCTGCAGGCCAGTGAAGAGACCGGCCCTTCATCTGTCCCCAAACCCAAGAAGGATAAGAAGTCGCTACGCAGTGCAGGTACGTACCGTGATGGGAACCAGCTTCCATCCTTCTGCTGAGGGTTTGGCTGGTTCAGTCTTGACCTTTGACCTCCAACCGGGTTAGGAGTCTTTGTGGATCTGCAGACGTTCAACCTGCCATCTGCTCATAGATAGGAACCAGTCCAGTACACTTCTCCCCCGTTTAGATGCCCCAGTGGGTCCAGTTCTCTGATATAATCTTCTTCCTCCTCCTCTTCCTCACTAGGAAGCTGATGGATGAAGAGGGAACTCCTCATCCTCCTTCCTTTCCTTCTGCTGCCATTAAAGAATTAGCTGGAAGAACCATTTGGACATTTATAATTTAGGGTTAGAACATCTAAAATTTAAGAATTTGTAATTAATCTGTTGGAATCTAACCTAATAGTTGCTGTGAAAAGCATTGTCATGTAAATGTGTTGCAGTGAAAGATCCCCCCCCCCCCCCCCCGTCTGGCGTTGTTTGGGTCAGTCCTGTTCTAACTACAAAGTCGCACATTGATGACGTCACAGCAGTGCCGTGTACGCTGACCACAACAGTTACAGATTAAAGATGACATCAACGTAATAAATCATTTGTAATCAACAGGATAAATGTACCCCCCCCCCCCTAATATTTGGAATCAGGATTTCCAGTTCATACATTAGTTTCATGGAATGTTGGACAGCGGGTGTTGGTGTCACCAGGTGGGGGGGGGGGGGCAGATTATGACTGATCTTTCTGTTGGTTTTCAGATTACAGCCCTCTGGGTGGCCAGGGGGGGGGCTCCTGCTCCTGGAGACCTGGGAGGAGGGGGCCATCTTCAGGAGGATGAGGCTAGAGTCGGAGGACCTCTGTCCTCCAGACGTGCACGCCGACCGCCCGGACCGAGCCGGACGCTGCATTCTGTGCAGCTGTGGGCGTGGTCACTGACATCATCGGACTCTGTGATCCTCAAAGTCTGCAGGCTTTTTATGAAGCCACTTCTGCCAAAGGTCCTGGACCAGCAGGAGTGTCTGATGGTCCGGGTTCGGGTGCCCCCCTCCTCTGTTTATGTTTGTGGTGTTTCACTGTGAACCCTTTGCTTCTCTTGTTACAATAAAATGGAACAGACCCCTGAACAGCTTCTTCCAGCCTCTGAACCGTTTGGTCTCTTTCGGGCTCTTTCGCTGCTGGAGCCTATCCCAGCCACGCGTGGGACGTCCTGAACAGGTCGCCAGTCTGTTGCAGGGCCACGCTCACACCTAGGGACAATTTACAGCATGTTTTTGGACGGTGGGAGGAAGCTGGAGTCACACATGCACACTCCACTCAATCACAACCTGGTTGTCATTTCTGGGTTCTGCTCAGTAGTTTCTGAGATCTGGGAAATCCATGTTTCCGATTATTCTTAAACGCAGCATCTGGCAGAGCGTTTCTACGGCAACACCACTGGATCAAACCAGCGAGCCAGGCGCGAATGTCCGCAGTTCGCCGGTGGAGGGCGCATGCGCATAATCCAGGAGCTGCTACGTAGGCATCTGAAGGAGGAATGGGGGGGGACAAGTGAGCCCGCTGTCCCACGCAGGAACCGACACGTTTAAAGCGGATTATTGTTCACGCACGCGCAATCGGACCCAGACGAGCAGACTTCGGGATGGCGGGTCGCAGTCGCAGAGCTTGGTTCGGGGTTCTGCTGGGTCTGGTAGTGGGCTTCACGCTCGCGTCCCGGTTGATTCTTCCGCGCGCGAGCGAGCTGAAGAAAGCGGACCACAAGCGGAAAGCCAGCCCGGCCGCCTGCGGCTTGAGCGGGGCTCCAAAGAGGGAGATCGGCGGAGTCCTGTGGGCCTCCCCGGCGAACGACCCCCCTTCGACCCACAAGTCCGGGTCCGGAAGTTTCCTGTTCGTCGGCGTCATGACCGCGCAGAAGTACCTGCGGAGCCGCGCGGTGGCCGCGCACAGGTACGTGTTCCGAGTTCACGCACATGATGTACTAAACCGGGCCGAGCCGCCATCCAAACCGGAAGAGTTCACAGAACCGGAAGTGTTGTTGTTCAGATGGTGACAGCCCTATAGGGCTCAGGACTAAGGTGTGGTGCAGACGGCCCTTCAGGTTTTACATGGTTGGTCCACCTGGGGGGGGGGGGGGGGGGCAGATCTGGGTCCATTTTAGGGGTCTTTGTCTGTCAAGGTGAAGACCCAGAGTCCTATGTTTGATTCAATGGAATAAATTCCAGTTGTTTGGTCACTTTCTTCCTCATCAAGTAGAGGTTAGGGGGCGGGGGGGACTGACCTCACACCACCAACCAAAGTTTGTGTCCCTGCATGAAGAAATAGCATCAACTGACCCAGAAACACACTCAGAATCTCCTGAAACGCTGAGGAAGATTATGACAAAGAAAGATTATCATCTGGATGAAAGAATGATGGATGAAGGCGGCGTGTTCAGGAAGAGGATGACCTCTGATGGAGGAAGAGGATGACCTCTGATGGAGGAAGAAGATGACCTCTGATGGAGGAAGAGGATGACCTCTGATGGAGGAAGAGGATGACCCTCTGATGGAGGAAGAGGATGACCTCTGATGGAGGAAGAGGATGACCTCTGATGGAGGAAGAGGATGACCTCTGATGGAGGAAGAGGATGACCTCTGATGGAGGAAGAGGATGACTCCGGGTTTTAAGGCACGGGCTCTCCTAATGTTGTCAGGGACGCTACAGTACAGCCCATTGCTCTGAATAAACAAACTCTTCATGTTGAGCAATTTTCTGTAATAAATGTTTCTCAAAGCCTCAGAAATGTTCAGAGGTTTCTGATGAGGAAGGATTCGGTAATAGGACATTCTTGGGCTCTTGGCGAGGGCCGGGAGTAGGTGGGTGGGTACTCGGTATTACTGGTGTCTCTGGTCCCTAACTCTGTGAATAAGGGGGAGTACTGTAGATGTTCATCTGTGTAGATGTTTGTTCCTGCCAGATGTTTTCAGATGTCCGTGTGTTTGCAGGACGTGGGCACAAACCATTCCTGGGCGGGTGGAGTTCTTCTCCAGCGAGGGCTCCGACACCTCCATTCCTATCCCATAGTGGCTTTAAAGAACGTGGACGACTCCTACCCGCCCCAGAAGAAGTCTTTCATGATGCTGAAGTACATGCATGACCACTATCTGGACCAGTACGAGTGGTTCATGAGGGCGGATGACGACGTCTACATCAAGAGCGAGAAGCTGGAGAGCTTCCTGCGAAGCCTCAGCAGCAGTGAGGCAGTCTTCTAGATCCAGACTGGAATGAGGCAAGAGATGAGTTGGGGAAGCTGGCCTTGGAACCGGGAGAACTCTGCATGGGAGCCAAGGTGTTATAATGAGTCGAGAGGTCCTCAAAAGGATGGTGCCCCACATACGGGAGTGTTTGCAGGAGATGTACACCACCCATGAAGATGTGGAGGTGGGCCGATGCGTCAGGAAGGTTTGCTGAGGTCAGTGTGTCACAGTCCTATGATGCGATGCTCTTTTCCTAGTTTGCTCTTCTTCTGCCATTAACCTCTGTCAAACAAACTGATGATGGGTCAGAAATGGTTGGAGCCCAACTGCTCTCTTTACTTTAAAGCAGTCATGTTCTCAACATCCCTGTTCAGATGTTCCTGATGAAGGAACCTTCGCTCTAAAATCCTCGTTTAGGGAGTTTATTAAAAAGCTGCTCAGCAAGAACATAAACAAATGTGACATTTAGGAGCCTCAGGGGATGTGAGACGTAAACGCCTACAACCAACACAACAAAGATGTCGTGTCTTTATAACTGTCCTCTTTAACCTTCAAAAATTAAAGGACTAAAAAGGGGCTGAACCTGCAAACCACAACAGCGTGCATTTTAACCAGCACCTGAAAAAAACAGCGCTTTGTACTAGGCCCTATACTGCACCGGCCCCCTCACTGCACCGACCCCCTCGCTGCACCGGCCCCCCTCGCTGCAGTTGTGCTGTGAAGGGGGCCCAGCTCGGACAGCAAACGGGAGTCTCCAGTATTTAAGGAGGAAGGTTTTATCAGAACAGCAGGGCCCGGATGGTCTTGGACCTTGACCCTGGACTGCAGCATGCATCGTCCTGCAGGTTGTGCATTCGGGCTTTGGATTTTGGTACAGGTTCTGTCCCCTTTGGCAGCACCAAGAGGACTCTGAATGTCACAGGACGCTCTGCAGAGGGCTGCTCATGTGACATCGATCAGCGCATCGCCTTCACGGAAACGTCTTCTTTCGCTCCGCATTGACAGAAAACAGACTAATGGTTTTCTTCACATGTGGTTTCTGGTCTGTCCTCTAAAATGTCTAACATGTTCTGCTCTGTGCTGGACAAGCAGCTCAGTGGTACAGATAGTGTCTGTCCTGAGACTCGGAGGTTGTGGGTTCAATTACATGGTTGGATCATACTAAAGATTTGTTACAAACTAACTTTTCTGGCTTTGGGCTCTCACTCATTAGATTCATTTTTCTAAGCTGCTCTTTTGTCTCTTTACTAATCAATATTGACAAAAGGATTTTCTTTGGAAATGAAAACTTGATGTTGAATAAAAATGATTCCTTTGACTCTAGATCTGAAGAAAACCTGATCTATTTGTCCGGAATCACGATCCAGCAAAATGTTGTTTACATTTTTCACTTTGATCACTTGCATCAAATGTGGATCAGTTTCCACATTTCCAGACATTCGTGTTTCCATGGTGACGCTGCAAGCCTACTCTGCTGTATATGAGCAGAGTCTGTCTGCTGGCCTCCTGCTGCGGTCAGTTAAAACCATCTGAACTCAGCATCACACCTGCTGTTTTCCTCCGGTTCCTGATGACCACGCTGCTTATGACCGCTGGCACGCTCACTTTGGGATTGAGAATGGATAGGGGGGTAGAGCGGCTGCACGGGTCACATGGTTTTATAAACCTGAATGTTTTCCGGGGACCGTGCAGAGATGAGGCTGTTGGTTTTCTATCAGAAGAAGCTGAAGTCCTGATCCAGAGACCCTAAAGGAAGAGGTGGTGGGACCTGCTGTCTGCTTAGTGTCACCCACGTGCAGGTTCTGTTTCTAACACAACTAGTTTAACTAGTTTAACCCTTTGACAGGAGAGCTGTGGCTCCAGATGCTCTGTAAACTACCGTAACTCTTCAACCGTTAACGCAATAACTTTAAGAGAGTCGGAAGTTTCGCCTCAGATTGCGTTGGAATTCCAACCTTTGTGTAAACGGTTGAAGACTTCAGAGGATCGACACTGGAGCCACGGTCTGCTGTTGAAGGGTTAACGTTCTAAACCAGAGAGGTTATCCAAAAGGTTTCTGGAAATCAGATCAAGAAGGTAGAAGGCAACCACACCCCCCCCAAAATGAACTGTCTTGTGTCTCCACAGATGCAGCAGCTCTTCTATGAAAACTACGAACCCAACAAGAAGGGTTACATCCGAGAGCTCCACAGCAGCAAGATCCATCGGGCCATCACCCTGCACCCCAACAAGAACCCCCCCTACCAGTACCGCCTGCACAGCTACATGCTCAGCCGCAAGATTGCAGAGCTGCGCCACCGGACCGTGCAGCTCCACCGAGAGATCGTGCAGATGGGGCGGTACGGAGCGGCCGAGCCGGGCCGAGAGGACATGCAGCTCGGCATGCCGCCCTCCTTCATGCGCTTCCACCCTCAGCAGCGAGAGGACGTCCTGGAGTGGGAATTTCTGACAGGAAAATACCTGTTCTCCTCCTCAGACAGCCAGCCCCCCCGCCGAGGGATGGACTCCTCTCAGAAACAAGCGCTAGATGACATCATCATGCAGGTGATGGAGATGATCAACGCCAACGCCAAGACCCGGGGCCGGGTGATTGATTTCAAAGAGATTCAGTACGGCTACCGGCGGGTCAACCCGCTGTACGGGGCGGAGTACGTCCTGGACCTGCTGCTGCTCTACAAGAAGCACAAAGGAAAGACCATGACCGTTCCCGTCAGGAGACACGCCTACCTGCAGCAGACCTTCAGTCGGATCCAGGTCCGGGAGGAGGAGGAGATGGACGCCGGGACTCTGGCCAGTCACATCAATAAAGAGTCAGACTCGCTGTCCTTCCTGTCCAACTCCCTGAAGATGTTGGTGCCCTTCAAGCTGGCCGCTTCCGGGCTGGACCAGAGGGAACCTAAAGAAAGTAAAGTCAACATCTTAGTACCTCTGTCGGGGCGCTATGACATATTTGTCCGCTTTATGGCCAACTTTGAGCGTGTGTGTCTCATCCCCAACCTGAACGTGAAGCTGCTGGTTCTGCTTTTTAGTACAGACAACAACACAGAACGGGTCAAGCAGGTGGAGCTGATGAGGGAGTACCACCTGAAGTACCCGCGCGCTGACATGGAGATCAAGCCCGTAGCAGGTTCTTTCTCCAGGGCGCTGGCTCTGGAAGTGGGCTCCACCCACTTTACCAACGACTCCTTGCTCTTTTACTGTGACGTGGATCTGCTCTTTTCAGGAGACTTTCTGAAGCGATGTCGGACAAACTCCGCCCTGGGGGAGCAGGCTTACTTCCCCATCATCTTCAGTCAGTACGACCCCAAAGTGGTGTATGCTGGGAAGGTCCAGAGCAACAACCACTACGTCTTCACCTCCAAGACGGGTCTGTGGAGGACCTACGGCTTTGGCATCGTCTGCGTCTACAAAGGAGACCTGGTTCGGGCAGGAGGGTTCGATACCTCCATTCAGGGGTGGGGCTTGGAGGACGTAGATCTTTACAATAAATTCGTTCAGTCAGGCATTCGGTTGTTTCGCAGTACGGACACTGGTATTGTGCATGTCCACCACCCAGTGGTCTGCGACCCCAACCTGGAGGCCAAGCAGTACAAGATGTGTCTGGGCTCCAAAGCCTCGTCGTACGGTTCCACGCAGCAGCTGGCGGAGCTGTGGCTGGAGAAGAACGACCACGGCTTCAGGAGGCTGGTCAGCAACGACTCAGTCAGGACAGCATAGAGGCAGCTGGAGGCCGTCTGCCACCCCACCGCTCCGTCAGCTGCGTCCGAGGATGTCATCACGCTGCTGAGAAGGTGACGTGTTCATGTGGCCCCGCCCACACAAGGAGGAGGTGGGCCCACAGCGCTCTGGACAATGGCCCCGCAGATCTTCAGGATGGCGTGAACGCTGTCTGTCTGCTTTTCTATTTCATGAAAGTTTTCCTGTTTTTATTTATTGAGATGACCAAGACGCTTAGCGGGACGCCCTGCAGGCCCGGCTCTTGAACTGGGTTTGTTCAAAGAGCTGAAGATACTGCTGTGCACGTGTGCACACATGCACTCATTTTCCAAGTCCTTGCTCAGACTTTGGGAGGAAACTCCTGAGGCTGAAGCGGCTCTGGGGTGGGGTGGGTTAATGGCTCTTTTTCTAATTAAACTCACTTGTTCAAATAAAGGTGGTTCATTTCTGTCTGTGCGGTTCTGGTTCTGTTCACAAACACGTTGATAAAGGACAGTTCTGCCGACGTCACCCAGAATTTTCTGGGAAATTCTGATCCGGTCCAAATGGTTCCAGGACCCGGTGACCCTGTCTGAATGTTAGACTGAAGGGTTACCGCTGTCCCCCTGCACGAGGCTGCACCGAACAGGGGGATCCTCCACAGGCCAGACCATAACCCTAACCGGCACCTGTAGATTTGATACAGGACAACATCACGCCAGCCATGTTGTACTCCTCTCCTCGCCCGCTGCAGACCCCCGAAAGGATGGAAAATGACCTCCCATCAAAGAAAGGGAGAGGATTCTTCTCAATCTGCATCTGACCTGTGGCGCTTCCGGCTTCACGTACTCCTGCAGACCTGCGTTCATCTCTGCCAGCACTGATCAGCACGACTGTGCCGTCTTTTAGGATGCCCCCACCTCTCCACCCACGTCCAACTGCACGGAAGGAGGCCCGTTTGTGGTCTCCTTCCCTGCAGTTGGACGTGGGTGGAGAGGTGGGGCAACGGGCAATAACACATGCAGAGCCACGAGACGTGCAAACTAGACATGAATGATCTTTGGGTGAGAAAAAAGGTGTAATGATAGGAGACTAACTTCTACAGCCTTCCAGCCTGTGCTTGTGCACGTGGACAGCTGTCCTGCATAAAGCAACCTGCTAAGTTCTCCCTAAAAGGTCATTCAGGATCAACAAGAAGAAATTGAAGCAATGCACCGATTCAGAATGTGCACCTCGATTTGTGTTTCCTGAAGCCAGAATCCACATCCCTGTTATTTTCTCAAACATTTCAAACAAATCACCATAAAATAAGTAACCCTTGTGCTATCCTAGACACTTTAACATTGGGAGGTGGGTCATCTAGACCCGCTAGACAGTGGGTCATCTAGACCCACTAGACAGTGGGGTCATCTAGACCCACTAGACAGAGCTCTGAACCTTTTTTCTTCAATGATTTGTGATCTTCACTGGTGTCCATGGATTACATGAAATCTTTCCACCTTTATCCACCTTTGTCATGGTAGGGGGAACACCTCAATGGAAGGGGGGGGGGGTCATCTAAGACAGAACATGGTTTAAAGGGTTCAAGTCCAAAATAAAAGCCAAAAATGAAAATGTTCATCATCAGAAATGCCTGCAGGATCCTTTAGTTCTTTCTTCCTCTATCTCCATTAAAGCTCTTTACAAGCCTCAGAATTCCTTTTCTCGTGTAAAAATCCACGCCATTTCAGCTGTGCTCAGGAGTTTCCAGGACCAAATCAGTTTTTCATCTGGAGCAGATCTGTGACCCGAGCTGCTCTGTTCTTCATGACAAACATGAGTTTAGTTTACAGCAGGGGAAGAGCGGCGTTTAGGACACGGCGGCCGCAGTGTGGAGGCTTTCTGAACCAAATAAGATGTCAAATAAAAAAATATAGAAATAAAAGTCAGTTGCGGGTCTCAGTCATGGTATTAGAAAACTGGACTGAGCAAAACCCCAACCGCCGCCATGTGGAACCAGATGACATCACTAAGCTGTGATTGGTCCTAGTCGGTCTGAGTCTACATTTCTATTAGGGGTGTGTATAAGCAAGAGTCTGGCGATACGATACGTTTCCCGATATTCTAACGGAACACATTTTCTTTCTACTACCTGGGTTTCAATACGTCTTCCATTGTAATAAATAGTAATAAATAATCAAGTTCTGTTTATTTAATGACATAATATTAAGCACTGCAACTGTATCTCATATATAGGCTGCTTTTATCCAAGAAAATTCATAGGGCTTTTATTTTGGTAACTTAAAATATAGAAAGGGAACAGTCAGCTTTGTCTGATTTCCACAACAAAATATTTTTCAGTATAAGTTAAAAAAAAACTGGAATGAATGTGCCTATATCAATAAGGTTCTAATAGTATAATTAAACTAAAGTGTTTATTTTCAATATTAACGTAGTATTTTTTGCAGTACTTTTAAACGGTTCAGGAGTCTGAACTGTACTTCAAAAATAAAGAAAAAAACATTAATTCTTTCCAGAAACAGTAAAGTGTGATGACGAGGCAGCATGACAGGATGAAGGAGACGCTGTATTGTGGCTAAGATGCTTTGTTTACATCACAGTCTGCACTGCAGCCACGCTTTCTCAGATGTCATCAAGTTAAGTCAGTTAAAATGTAAAGAGACAACATGGATGTTCATGTTGTCAGTCAAAGCACTTCTGTTATGTTCTACTAGATGGCAGTGTGAGACACCAGATGCTTTTTTGCGATCAGAGTACAGTGATCCCTCGCTATAAAACGGTTTACTTTTCACGGTTTCGCTACTTCACGGATTTGCATGGTGCATTGTGTTCTGCATTCTGATTGGCTAAAAAGTCACTCCGCTTCTTCTCTACCCGTGCGTCAATAACGTAGCAGTTCAATGCCAAATTGACATTACGGATTTTGCCTATCACGGGTTCTTTTTGGGACGTAACCCCCGCGAAAAACGAGGTTTTACTGTATACCGTTTAGGACTCTCTTTGACTGTTTTATATTGCCAATACGCATCGAACGTTGGCTGATATCAGGCATCAGGCATTTATAACCAGAATAACTAAAAGAGCCAGAATGGTTCTTCTGACCAATAGAATGAGGTACTTCCTGCTTGGAACACCAGGGGGCGGAGTGACTCAGTCCCGTTCTCATCTACAGTCAATGGTCCCAGAAAGGTAAATCAGGTTTTTGGGAGGGGGTTGTTGTAAAAAAGTCAAGTTAGTTTTAATGAGTTACTATAATTTATCCCGAAGAAGAAAGCTGCTTTCAGGAGTTGATCTTTGACTCGGTTCCCGCTAAAATGTTACTTCTTGGGTTTAGAGACGTTCACACCTCAGGCTTCAGTCAATAAAACTATTGTGTTTTTGGGTTTGTGCGACTGTCTCACTGTCATTTTCTCCCGAATGTTCCTTCAATCACATATTAGCAATAGCAGCCTGTTATATTGTTGTATATTGTTGATATGGAAAGTGATCAAATCACATATCACATCAGATGTGATTTGATCACTTTCCATCAGGGTGCTCTGGTCCCTCAGCACCTGACGCAGACCTTGTATGGCCTGGTGACGTCTGAGCCGGCGTGACACGTGGTTGGGTAATTTTCTCTCATGTTGTGAGGTAGGCATTAGTATTAAGGGTCTTGCCCAAGGACCCTCACTGGGTGATGTTAATTCCCCGTCATTGTTATGGTAATTGCCCCATTACCATTAATTGTTCATTCAGCTCAATGGCAAAAATAAGACCTGGGCAATAAACAGCTACGCACTGTCGGTTATCAGATACCCTGCAGGAATAATAAGATGGCCAAAGGAAGAGATACAGGCCATGGATGTTAAAACACGAAAGCTCCACACCATGCATGGAGGGTTCCACCTAGAGCCCTGCGCGGGACTTCTTCATCCCACTCCCACCCGCAAAACTCTGAGAATTTAGTCGCGCACAGTAATAGAGATGCATTGATTTTGTATCGTCTCCCGTCCCGCGGGAAAAAAACACGTATTTTTATTGATGATATTCATGTACGGATGAGATTCATGTCCCTCCTCCAGCCTCATCCTTTCATGCATTCCTCTTGTGTAATTTGCAACTTAATAATTAAATATATTTTCACAAATCCTGTTCGGTTAAAAGTGTGCGTGTGTGCGCGCAGACAGACGGCCTGAAGCTGAACCAGCTGGTAAAGATGCAGGTCAAAGTCATTAGAATTTACGGAGGAAGAAAAACATTAATGGTTCAACAGAGATGAAAATCTATGAATTATTTTTTTTTTAGCTTCAGCCTTTTCCCGTTTTTGCTGTTTTGCACCTCAGTGGAGCATCAGCAGGCAGATCTGAACAGCATGCGTCTCACCGTGAACCTTGTTTGAGGTTCTTTTCTGCTTCATCCGTTGACATCATGTCCCTGTCAGGAAACCTCTGCTTCTTCCTTATCCCGCGCAGTGTTGCCAGATAGATTGACAGCTCTTTCATCCTTCTAGAGCGCCCCGACTAACGTGTTATGCTATGACCGTATTTTGCGCTTGTTGCGGCTAAACAGCGTTGAGGGCCGCCGTGAGCTAAGCTGCGGCTTCTTTGTCCGACTCGCGTTCCAATGAAAAGTCCCAAACGTCTGCCTGGCTGCGAAGTATTTATTTTCTTCTGCAGGTTTCCAATCAATACAGTCACAATGATTGATAAATTAAATATTCCAGCAGTGACAGGCTTCCAAAACCACTCAAGTGACGCGGTCAACAAATTATGTGATCACCGCGGCTCACCCCACTTCCTCATCCATTCACACGCCTCACCGCCAGTAAGTGAGCACCTTTCAAACTTCATGCCACACACGCCCCCAGTGACACACCCACAACCTGGCTGATGACGCAGCGCTTCACCTGTGCCACCTTCAGTTGGCTCATACAGCGCTCTCTGCGTAGAACACACTGGGAGCGGGGGGAAAAAACAACTCAGCTGCAGAGGATGTGAACAGGTGAACAGGTAGAGAGGAAAAGCAGGTAAAGAGGCGGGGGAGGGGCTTTGGCTTCAAACTCTATCAGAGATGGAAACACGGGCGTCAGATTGAGACGCAGCTTTCCCTGCGGGAGTTGAAGCAGAGACTTTCTCTGGGATGATTTTATGAACTCAAACATGGAAACATGATTACCAAATAGAACTCTTCAAAATAATAAACCTGATCTCTCCACATTCTCAGTATCTACCATGCATTGATAAACACATCGCTCCATGTAGCGATCAGACCAGAACTTTAGCTGGTAGCTCCGCCTACACGGGACCGCGGTGTCAGGCTTTAAAGAACACACTAAGAGGCGGGGTGCACCCCCAACAACAGGTTAGATGACAGAGGCCATGGGGCGTCTCTACCTGGTGCGTTCACGGAGCTTCAGTACATAAGAATCCAACAGCCGCTCAGCCTAACGTAGTCCGCTAATATATGTTCATGAGATATTCATGCCAGCACTGATCCCGCTGAGTTTTTTTTTTTGCTGCCCTGTCACCCCCGCAGTACAATTCAAACCGCCCAATCCCGCGAGATTTGGGTTGGGTCCCGCGGGACCCGGCGGGGCCCAATCCCAATGCAGCCCTCTAGTTCTATCCCAAATCAAGCACCCTGAGACTGTATGCTAGCCGCAAGGAAGGAGGCCGAGGACTAGTGAGCGTGGAAGCCACTATCCAGGATGAAACATCCAAGATGCATGAGTACATCAAGCTCAAGGCCCCAACTGACAGTGTGCTCAGTGAATGTCTCAGGCAATGGAGAGCAGAGGATACAGTGCTGGAGGACAGATCCTCATGGGAGGACAAACCCCTGCATGGGATGTACCACCGGACCATAACTGAAGTGGCTGATATCAAGAAGTCCTACCAATGGCTAGAAAGGGCTGGCCTACAGGACAGCACTGAAGCGCTCATCCTGGCAGCTCAGGAACAAGCCCTGAGCACCAGAGCAATAGAGGCTCAGATCTACCACACCAGACAAGATCCAAGGTGTAGATCTACCACACCAGACAAGACCCAAGGTGTAGATCTACCACACCAGACAAGACCCAAGGTGTAGGCTGTGCAAAGAGGCACCTGAAACAATCCAGCACATAACTGCAGGGTGTAAGATGCTGGCAGGTAAAGCATACATGGAGCGCCACAATCAAGTGGCTGGAATAATATACAGCAACATGTGTGCAGAATATGGACTGGAAACCCCAAGGTCAAAATGGGAAACACCTCCGAAGGTGGTAGAGAATGAGAGGGCAAAGATCCTGTGGGACTTCCAGATCCAGACTGATAGGATGGTAATGGAGAACCAACCAGACATTGTAGTGGTGGATAAAGAACAGAGGAAAGCCGTTGTGGTGGATGTGGCAGTGCCAAGCGATGGGAACATCAGGAAGAAGGAACATGAGAAACTGGAGAAATACCAGGGACTCAGAGAAGAACTGGAGAAAGCCTGGAAAGTGAAGGTGACAGTGGTGCCTGTGGTAATTGGAGCACTGGGGGCAGTAACCCCCAAGCTGGAGGAGTGGCTACAACAGATACCTGGAAAGACCTCAGACCTCTCAGTCCAGAAAAGAACAGGAACAGCTAAGATACTGCAGGACCCTCAAGCTCCCAGGCCTCTGGTAGAGGACCCCAGCTTGGAGGAGAAACCACCCGCGGAGGGTGAGAGGGGCGTTTTTTTTTTTTTATGTAGCTGTTGAGTTTGTTTTGAACTTTTAGATTGTGAGGTTGGCTTGGATTCTGAAAATCTCCTTTATTATTAGACTGACTCAGATTTAGCTCTTTATTCAGATTGTAATCAGATTACATTTGGAGGACACTGTTCATGTAAAAACAGGTTTTATCCAGACAGACAGAACTTCCATTGAAACCTTTCAGGTCTTTGGAACCAAAGAACAAAGATGAGTTCTGAGCCAAAACCTGCTTAATCTCCACATTCAGGAGGTCAGACGAGGGCAGACCAAACCAGAGGTGGTCAGGACTCCAGATTTAGACCATCTAGGTCCGGTTCAGAAGTGACCCACGTCACTCGGCTGCATAAATGTCTACTTTCTTGTCCTCCTGCCAAACTCCAGGCAGCTCAGCTCTTCAGAGGTGCGGTAAAAGATGTCCAGCTCCCGGTTGCACCAGGACCTCCACACAACCAGAGACCACTCCCTGTTTTCCTTCTGGAAGCCACAAACCACTGCATTTTTGGCCACAAGTGCTGCTTCCTCCAGAACCCTGAAAGACACACAAGAGCAACCGGTTTGTTTGGGGTGGCTAGGGGGAGATGGGGATGGGGTTAGCATGGGAGGGCCCCCGTTAGAAACTCCACTAATGAATGGGTTAGGGTCTCCTTCAGAGTGCAGCTTCAGACAAGGACTGCATTCCTCATCAAGTCCTTCATCCCCACTAGACTATTCTTCTTGTTTGCTTTGTTCTGAGTTCTGTTGTACTTCACAGAACACACGTGTTATTGTACAAGTACTTCATAAACAGCTGTCCTGGATTCACATTGTCAGCCAGGTGAGCTGAAACCCCAGAGTTGTGGTTCTGCTGAAGCGATGAACTAAAGACTGTAGGTCCATCAGAACGTGGTCAGGAAACATCCAGCAGTTTTCTTCAAAGTCCACCTGAACTCCATCTTTTACTGTTCCCATTGGGCTTCTAGCCACATTCAAGAAACCTGAGTCGTTTTCTAGGACATAGTTTCTGCAGAGCGGCAGGAGTTCATCAGAAATCTTTTGGGAGGGAGTGCTGGCGTGGAGCAACCCCTTCCCCTCCCCGTCGCCGAGAGCTCCGTTTGCACGCTCACACACAATCTTATAGCCCCGAGCGAGGAGATCAAATACAGCTTTACTCTGAAACTGTCGTCCATCACGAGAAGAATAAAAACGCCGTTTTCAAACCTCCCATTTGACGTTGCAGACCTTTAAAGGACTCTTTTTTAAGGGCGGGGACATGAAATCCACAGAAAACTCTGGCGGATTTACGATTTTATCTGCAGTCTTCAGCACCATAGAGCCCCAAATCTCCTTCCTGCTGTAACAGGAAGTTCCAGGGATTTTGAATCATTTTAAAACAGACAGAAGAAGAAAAAAAAGAGGACAGAAAGTGACGTGATCTCACCCCAATGCCAAGTCAGTGGGAGGGCGGAGGACGGCCATGACACAGCCCCTCAGTTCATTGGTCTCTGACTGCATCTCAATGATCAGCACATCCCCCCCACGCCTGTAAAACACACAGCAGCTTCAGATCATCACAGGTTTAAAGACTGGTGGTGAGGATTTCTTTATTCAAATGGTTGTGAATACGGAACAGTTGGAAAAAAGGCCGTTTGGAAAAGATCGTATTTGTGAGGTAGAAAATACGCTGGGCGGAGCCAAAGACAATGGTACTTTCTCTTTTTGTCTGTCATAGTTGAAGTTTACCTATGATGAACATTGCAGACCCCTCCGCTTCATAGGTGGGAGAACTGACTGTATACTCTGTACTAACCTAGAAGTGACCAACAGATTACATGGGAGACCCGTGTTCTGACCAAACAGGAAACACTGGAGGAGAAAAGTCTCTGAGTGGAAGAAACCATCAGCAAAACAGGGGGGTGGGGGGCGACTGTCTGCAGTCTGAGAGGACCGGGCAAAGACTGGGACAGACAAACATGAAGATTAGAGAGTATCTGAATCCATCCGTTCAGAATGATACGACACTCAGAAACGTCCTCAAACGTTGGCGAGCCACAGCGGCGTTCTGTGAGCGGGTTTGGTGCTGCGGTAAAGCCGCAGTCCTTTCTGTGAGATTCAGCTGGTTTTCTTTAGGGGGGGGCGTAAACTCTCCTTATCCGTTTTAGTCTGTGGTAAAAGCAGAACCCTTTAGGAGAACTTTGATCTGGTTTCACGTCGCGGATAGAGCTAAGACTCGTGGACGAGCAGTCACAGACTGATGAAGACAATCCAGTATTTTTCCAAACATCAGAGGATGAACAAACTGAAATCTGTCTGTATTCTTTCTGTGCCGCCTGGAACCGCGTGAGTCACGGATTTGTGCCGGCAAACACCTCCAGTACCAAGTCTGGTTCTGCCTTCAGAGGGACGGTTTCTCTCCAAACACTGAATCAAACATGCTTCCATGTGTTCTGTCGTTCACCTTTACAGCTTCTCCTCCAGGTTCCATCATCCGACCTAATGAGAATGATTTGGACTAAAGTGGATCACAGGAACCACGATGACTAAAGTGAGGTGTGAAGCTTCATTAATCAGGAAGACACTGAACATGGAGGGCTTTAGAGCCACTTCCTTCTGAAATCAGAGCTTTTTCACAAACCTGGGGATCCAAAGAGTCCTGTTGACCAGCAGTAAGGTGAAGGCCTGAAGCTGCGGGGGGGCGGCTTCTGCAGGGGGAAGACTGGACTCCAGTTGGACAGAGTCCCTGAGGTCGCAGCCCAACTCCTGCGGCTCTCCGGGCGAAGGCTCGGTGCAGTCGGAGTCCTTCCGCTCCGTGGTGCAGGTGGAGGAGATGGAGCAGTATTCTGACAGCGAGTCCTGGATCATTTGAGTTCCAGCTTCTTCCTGAAAGATCCGCCTCATTTGTCCGTTCCTCTGCTCCGCCTGCTCGTTGTGGTTTGAGCTGCTCCGCCCGGTGGAAGGCGCTGAGGCAACCGCTGCTGGCCGCTGCACCTCAAAGCCCCCCCGCAGAGGGTTGCTGTCCCCACACCTGAAACAGAGGAGCAGCAGAGTCAGCTCTGGACAGGAAAACGGATTCATGGACTTTTCTCTTGGAATAACGGTTGATTAGTTCTAGGAATGTTTGTTGGCCCGTTTGCTGCAGAAGCTGCTGATGGTTAAAGCGACAGGACTTCAGTCATCTGAGCCATTTCCCACAAACAAACCAGAGGAGGACAGAACTGGTTCATGGACGTAGTCTTCATCAGTTTGTAGCAAAGGTTTTCCAGGTTTTTCATGAACCTGTTTCCTCCTCAGCTCAGCTGCTCATCACAGATGTGGCTTCATGTTCCAGAAAAACTGGCTTTCCAAACACAGGAGCCGTTAACAAAAAGCATCTTAACATTTACAACTATGCCAGCTCACCTGGTCACTGCAGAGTTCTTCTGAGTCATCAGACTATGAAGACCACCCTAAACCTTCCATAACTTCTGGGCTTTGTGTGGACCCTAGTCCTGCTGGAAGCCTCTTCCCACAAACCAGGACAGTTTTTGTGTATTGGACGCACGAAGACTCCACTCACCAGTAGGTGGCGCACAGCTGGTAGGAGGCAGCATGGTAGAGAAGCAACTGGTTGGTGTGATCATCCAGGGTCCAAACCGCTTCCTCCCCCCACAAACTAAAGCTTGATGTCATGGAAATGATGGAGGATGGACTTTGGTACGGCTCCAGCCTTTGAACAGCCTTAAGACTCACAGTATCAAGGACCAGAACACCAGGACCATTGGAGAACCACAGCTGGAACCACAAATGAGCCGGAACCAGAGCCAGACAGTCAGGTTTCAGGGTCATATCAAAGGTATCATCAGGACCAGACAGAGTCTAACAGGACCTCTCACCTGGGAGCCACTGCTGACCAACACCATGGCCCTTACGGGGTAACACATCTGCCTTGGATCGGAGTCCTTCAGGCCAAAAGTGGTCTTGTTGAGGGTATGACAGCACAGGTAGGCCTCCCCCTCCAGAGGAAGGTCCTCCACTAGACTGTAGACTGCCAGCAGGCCATCAGACATTCCCCCAAACACCTTGGCTAGGCTCTAGCAGAAGATAGAAGAAGACGTCTGCAGCTTCAGTCTCAACCTTCAGCCTCACAGAGCTTTGCTTCAGTTACAAGCAGATTCATTTTAGCAGAGTTTGACGTCTGCATCAATCAGCTGGGTCCAGGTTCTGCTGCTGGTACTGAGCTCTGAGCTCCACATATGTGAATTTCAGGTTGAATAATTTGAACCATTTCATAAACATGATGGAGATCATTTCCAGGGTTAGAAGGGTCAGTTATAAAAATGTATTTATTAAAGACTTCTGAAGCATCAAAGAAGCAGATTTCCCCTAAAAATCAAAGCTTGGGGCAGGTGAGAGCTCACCTGTTCCCCGGCTGGAACGTGGCAGAAGCAGGTGATGGTGGCCGGAACGAACAGCTGTTTCTGGGGCTGGCTGAGAGGACACATGTCCTTCAGGCTGTAGATGAACACCTTCTGCTCCTGTAGGTCAGGGTTAGGGTTAGACAACAGGACCAGGAGCCTTAGTGCTGTGGTTGTGCTCGTACCTCGGTGGCCATCCACAGACTGTTCTGGATTCTCATTTGAGAGCTGATTCTGCTGCCTGGACAGGACATCCTGTTGACCTCCACCTGGCCCTTCTCCACATTCACCACGCTGTAGTTCCTGCACGGCACACATCAGGGCTGCAGGTGGAATCAGATTCCCCCAAACATCTTTCTCAAATGCCAGGTGGGGCCGCAAAGGCCCGTGGGATTCGATTTTTTGTCCACAATAAACCGGTTTCTGTGCCGGTTTTCCATAGAAAATAATGCAGGAACCTCTTTCTCCAGAAGAACGCAGATTCTGTAGCATAGAAGCACCAGGCAGAGAGCTGGAGCTCACCTTTCCTCATTGTCTCCGCTCCAGAACACAGCACTGGGTCCCTGCTGTAGCGACAGGAAGAGTTGGGAATGGCTGCCGCATGTCAGCAGGTACTGTAGGCAAGCAAAACTGGGCTCCTGCATCCGCCTGATGCACTGCGCCGCCCCGGGCCTCTATGTGGACACACAAACAAATGGCTTCACGGGTCTTTTCTTGTCATTGCTCCATCTGTAGGACAAAAACGTGTGACTCTGGTCCGGACCAGCCTTCACAGGAAATAAAAGACGCATCAATGTGAGACACAAACAAAACTTGAACCTTTTACGATTCCTGTGGAGCATCCCACAGTTCCTATAATTATTGCACAGAAAGAGAATATATACACATAGCACTGCTTTCAGTTTGTCAATGGGGGGCAATGATCATTCAGAGCTCAGCAGTCTTGCTGTTCCTCAGTCTGGTGGTCCTGCTCTTAATGCTCCGTGGCCTCCTGCCTGTGACCTCCTCCTGGCCTCCTGGTTTCTTGCATCTGGCTGCGTGAATGTTGGTGGTGGTCGGCAGGCCTCGGTGCAGCTCTAACTACCCTCTTTGCCTCAGAGCAGCTGCCGAGCCACACCGTGATGCAGGAGGACAGGACGCTCTGCACCATCCCAGCACCTGAGCCTCCTCAGAAAATAGAGGTGCTGATGTGCCTTGCTCATCAGGCAGGAGGTGTTGATGCTCCAGGTCAGGTTGTTGGAGGCGGGCACGCCAAAGTTACCTGAAGCTGGAAACCATTTCCACTGCCGCCCCTCAAATGTACAGGGGGGAGCCCATCTGGGGGTGATGGGAGAGGATCTTCACAAACTCTGGTTTGTCTGTCAGGAAGTCCTGGACCTGGTTGCACAGAGTGGAGCTCAGTCCGAGTGCAGGTTTTTGTGTGCAGGAAGTGTTGTCCTCCTGTGCTTTCATAGCGTTCCCGTTCACTCCGATGGTGATGGACAGGGAGCCGTGGTACCCCGTCTGCAGGTCAGCTGGATTTTTGCTCCGTGTCCAGGGAGGTAATGGTCTACAACTACAAGAGACTGCTGAGAGTGGACACAGTTCAATTCAATTTGATTTCTATAGCCCAAAATCACAACAGTCGTCTAAATGGGCTTCATATCGGTAATTGTATAGTAAACATACAATCACAAGGATCATGAATGCATAGAATTCAATAGGAAAATTCTAAACTAAACAGACTAAACTAAACTGGCATCCCTGCCCTTAGGCCCCCCTTCTCTGTAAGGAAAAACTTCTAAATAAACGAATTCTGGAAAAAAAGAAGAAAGCTCAGGGGTGTCCACATGAAGGAGGGATCCTCCCCCAGGACGGACAGAAAATGTACCAGAAGAGGAAACGATGGACTTGCAGTCTTCAAGTTTTATTCACCCAGGGACCCCCAGACTCCTCCCTACACCTCATCCTTTTCTCAAAGGTGGAGTTCTCCGTGTCTTCATTGTAACTGGTTGGAAGTGTCTTCCTGGTACCTGCCACAGGTGTGTCTTGATAAAGAGTGAAGGAGCAAATATTTCTTCCAACTCTGACAAGGTGTCAATAATTTTGTCCAGTCCATTTTTGAATTCTGCATGACTTCTTTGTCCAGTTTGACCTTTCTTTCTGTTTTTCTGTTCTAAAATAAACCCATAAACCCGATCATCAAATCCTTTGCAATTTTCTTCAATTAAGAATGTTTTCCAAACCAATGCTGGATGTAGTCGTCTGTGGATGGAATCACCTGCTTCTGAACACAAGCTGAAGGTCTGCTTAGGCTTCTGCATGAGCTCCTCGTTTTTTTAGCTCCCCTTCATCCTGCAAAGGTGCTGATTATTTGGCCATGACAATTCATATTTGTCCTTAAATAACTAATGCTTCCACTGCAAGAAGACGATGGAGGATTTCAAACACGTCCTCTCTGCTTTCAGCTTTCCCTGCAGGGAACCGTTCTGTTGTAGCAGACTCACCTTCTCTGGCCGGTTGTCCCAACACTCCGTCATTAAGCTTTGGAGACTGTGAAACTGGACCTGCTCGGGGTTCCCCAGAACTGGCCGGATGCCTTTGGAGAGCTTCTTGGCTATCTGACACTGGTGGTGACCTAAAGCTGGCCGATTTCCAGACAGCAGTTCATATATCACCATCCCATAGGAGAACATGTCCACCTGGAGACAATTAGGAGAACAAAGGTCTCATCTAACTGGATTACTTCCTTCTCAAAGACGTTTTGCTCAAGAATGTAGACCCAAACTAGCTCCATCAAAAAAACTAAACGGTTTTTAATCCAAAGTTTAAACGTGTTTGTTTCTGTTCCCATTATTACTGCTTTGTCCCTATAAAAACAAGGGGAGTTAGAGCTCTGTCAGTAAAGAGAAAACACACCATGTTAGACCACTAACTAGGTCTTCTCATAATCATCATCACACTGTGAAAATCCTGTCAAATGCATGAAATGAACAGAATATGACAGAGGAGAACCAGGAGTCAGCAGGAAGCTGAAGTGATGGACAAATGTTAGTCAAGATCTATGGCTGTGACTTAAACTGTCTGTAGAAACCACACACGCAGGAATTGTGTTGGTTAGCTGTTAGTGTTTACATCAGGTATCATTCAGACTCACAACAGCAGTTTGTGACAGACACATGCTCCATTGTGTCAGGTATTGAATTAGCTGCACCTAAAAGCAGACAGGGATTCGGTTTCAAGTTGTGCAGTTTATTAAACGTAGAAATTAAGGACTGGGTGGCATTGTTCATGGATGGGTGATCTGGTGAAGCGGCAAACTGGTAGATGGGCAGTTGGTCCAGAGTGTACCACCTGGGGGAGGTTTATGGCATGGTGGAGAAGAATCCAGAAGGTCTTGACGTGGCTAAGCTTGGTTTAGCTTGAAGAGACTGGAGTTGACTTGACTTGGCTTAGCTTGGCTCAGCAAGGCTACGGCAGAGATGGTGTATTCTTCCATAGAAAAGCAGACAAACCGACAATGGCTAGAGGCCGTGGATGACAGATAAGGTTTGTCTGATTAAATGCAGAACAGGTGCAGATGACCCAATCCTCAGACAGGTGTGCAAGGGCAAAAGACTCAAACAGTGGATTTTTGTTTTGAAAATGAGGAATCACCTGGCCAGTCCTCTTGTTTTTTCATATGACTTCATACGTTCAGATGCTCAAAGTTCTTCCATGTGTCCATCATTTATTCATTCATTCTTGGTGATGGTTACTACTGATGTACCACAGTTGCCCCGGGGCAGACGGACAGAGGCATGGCTGCCAGTTCGCACCTACTGATACTGGCCATCACCGGGATCATTCATGCACATTCACACACCAGCCACACTGGAGGCAGGGAGGGTGAAGTGTCTTGCCCTAGGACAGGGGTCGGCAACCTTTTTTACTCAAAGAGCCATTTGGGACCGCCCCCAATGAAAAAAAAAGCACCCGGAGCCACAACCCGTTTTGACATCATTATATATATTATGCATGTATATATTATATCAAGGGTGCTCATTATGTCGATCGCGATCGATCTTCAAGGACATAAGTGTAGAGTCCAGAAAAGATTAAATAAAAATGTACTTCTTTCTTTCCATCTTCATGTTTATTTGTTGTATGTTTATTTCAACATTATTGTTTATGTACTGATGATTAAAAACTACACAGTGAGTTTACATAAAGATACTTTAGTATTAACAGATGAAGCGTTCTATTACAAAGACAGAAAGCAGCAACCATCGTATTCATGCTCTGCTGTAAACGGTGCAATGGGGGGAGCAGGGCATAAAATGAGGCATTCGGCGCTGCTGGCTCCACACAAAGCGCGAGCCTCGCAGCTTTCCTAATGAGCTCGCATCTACCGGCCGAGAACTGCAGAGCTGACAGGAGGAGAAACGCAGAGCGACCCCAACAAACTCCGGTTGTTAGGAGTGGTCCTCTGCCGGGGACACAATGTGCAGCGGGGCAGAGAGCAACTCGACAGAGTCTGAGCTCAGTGAAGTTAAACCCACGTCTGCAGTCACGTATGTCCGATTGGCCATTCTGCATGTCAATCAAGACCCGTACTTTTCGCTGCTGCTGCGGTGGGGGTCTTGGGGTGGGGATGGCTGGGCGCTCTCCCTCCTTCACACATTCCACCATCCATTTTAGAAGAACATGAGCACTCACCTGAGCACGGGTGTTGGCTCACCTTTGCACTGGCGGTTTGCGTGACTGAATGACTGAAATGTTTCACACTAGTTGGTTTTAAGGCATAAGTATGCGTGTGAACACTATCTGTTTTGTGTACATGTCGACAGGTGGACATTTTTGCAGCTAGCAGGTGTGTTTGACACTTGGGTGTGTGTGTGGACAGGCTCCGCCCTTATTGTACTACATTTGAACCTTACCATAATGATTAACAACCAGTAAACTTGTTGCTTTATGCTGCTTCATGGTCTTATCCCCCTTCCCCTCCTACTATCACCCTCCTTCCCCCCCCTCTCTCTAACGTCCCTCTCTCTTCTTCCCCTCTTTCCTTTTCCGTCCGGTCCAACACCAAAGATCTTCAAACATGTCTGAAATTTTCAAGAGGCACTCTCTTCCCCTTCAATCTCCCCCACGTCCCCGAAGATGACCGGTCGATCGCGACCGACGCAACGAGCTCCCCTGCTCTGAATCACACATCACCGCACACGGGAGTCCAAAACACCGGCGCAAACTCTCCGTCACCAGAAAGCCGCTCCCCGTTCCGCGCCACGCCAAGCCCCCGGCAGAAAATCACTCCAGACCCGGAGTGTTTATTGAAGCCGCCCCGCGTGTCTCCTCCTGCTATCAGCTCCGCAGCCCTCGCCGACAAACACGAGCCCACCAAGGAAGCTGTTTTTTACGTGGCACATGCCTCGCACGGAGCCAGCAGCGCCTTTGAAATGCCATGAAAAATGAACAAACTAAAATAAATTTGAATTTTTATAAAATACTCATTATTTTCCAAAGTCACAGGGAGCCACAACAGAAGGATGAAAGAGCCACATGTGGCTCCGGAGCCATGGGTTGCCGACCCCTGCCCTAGGATAAAACAACAGTTGACTGGGGGGATTGGGGATCGAACCGCCGACCAATTGAACCGTCGCTCATTGGACGACCTGCTCAACCGCCTGAGCCACTATAGCCCAGAGACACTTGTTTAGGTGTTTCCTGCTATTTCCTGTTTCCGGAATTGCTTTTGTGTCGTGTTTGTCGTTGTGCATTTTTGGACTGTTTCTCCACATGTTCTGGCTTTTTTTGTTATTAAATTCTTTGTTCCTGCTTCCCCACTTTTGGTCTTTGGTTCCACCTGCTGGTCAGTCTGTCCATTACATATTATTAATGAAAAACCCAGCAGGAAGGTTCATTAGTGTCCCTTCTTTCTATGAAATCTATTCAAATCAAACATATTCTTATAAGCTTTTATAGACTTAGACCAACTTTCTTGTATTTGAACAAAAACAAAGCAGTGAGGAAACAAAACACAAGAAGGAGTTTGACAACAAAATGTTATCGCTAGACTCAACAAGATGCAGGAGTTTGTGCAAAGTGACTGTGTAGAATAATTTACCCATATGATCTGTATGAAGGAATATAAAGTGCAAACTATTTTGCCCACATTAACAATAAAAACCTCCATCTACAATCTGGTAATGTGGAGTTTCGTAGCATGCTGATGTTGAGCAGTCTGGGGTCCTGGGGAAGCAGATCCTACTGAACATTGTTCTAGATTACAGGCAGGTGAACAGACCAGACTTGTCCGTCCATCAGCTATTCAAACAGAGCTGAGGCCCTCTAGTGGTGAACAGATGTTACTGTTACAATAGGGGGTTATGTAGCTTCAGACACAGGAGGTACATATCTGTATAAACCCTTTTTGGATTTAAGGCTACAATTTTTTAGACAGTCTAGGAAAGTCTATGTCAGGGTACTGGAGAGGAGAGTCTGTCCGATAGTCGAACCTCAGATTCAGGAACAACAGTGTAGTTTCCGTCCTGGTTGTGGAACAGTGGAGAAGCTCAATACCCTCTTTAGGGTGCTGGAGGGATTGTGGGAGTTCGCTTCTCCAGTCCAAATGTGTTTTGTGGATTTGGAAAAGGCGTTCGACCGCGCCCCCCGTGGCATCCTGTGGAGGGTGCTCTGGGAGTATGGGGTCCGGGGAGCCTTACTGAGGCCTGTCCGGTTTCTGTATGACTGGATCAGGAGTTTGGTTCGCATAGCCGGCAGTAAGTCAGACCTGTTCCCGGTCCACGTTAGACTACGGGAGGGCTGCCATTTATCACCGGTTCTGTTCATAGTTTTTATGGACAGAATTTCTAGGCGCAGCCAGGGGCGGAGGGGGTCTGGTTTGGGGACCACAGGATTTCCTCTCTGCTTTTTGCAGATAATGTTGTCCTGTTGGCTACATCGAGCCAGGACCTCCAGCATGCATTGGGGCGGTTTGCGGCCGAGTGTGAAGCGGCTGGGATGAGGGTCAGCACTACTAAATCTGAGGCCATGGTCCTTGACTGGAAAAAGGTAGTTTGCAATCTCTCGGTGGGTGGAGTGTCCCTGCCACAGGTGGAGGAGTTTAAATACCTGGGGGTCTTGTTCACGAGTGAGGGAAGACCGGAGCGTGAGATTGACAGGCGGATCGGAGCGGCGTCTGTAGTTGTGCGGTCGCTGTATCGGTCCGTTGTGGTGAAGAGAGAGCTGAGCCAAAAAGCAAAGCTCTCAATTTACCGGTCGATCTTCGTTCCAATACTCACCTATGGTCATGAGCTCTGGGTCATGACCAAAAGAACGAGCGGCTGAAATGAGCTTCCTCCATAAGGGGCTGGACGCTCCCTTAGAGATGGGGGGAGGAGCTCGCTCACCGGCGGAGAGCTCGGAGTAGAACCGCTTCTCCTCCACACCTAAAGGAGCCAGTTGAGGAGGCTCGGGCCTCCTGGATGCCTCCCTGGAGAGGTGTTCCGGGCATGTCCCACTGGGCAGAGGCCCCGCGGAAGACCCAGGTCACATGGGAGAGACTACGTCTCTGGGCTGGCCTGGGAATACCTCGGGGTACCCCCAGAGGAGCTGGAGGAAGTGGCTGGGGCGAGGGAAGTCTGGGCATCTCAGTCTGCTGCCCCCACGACCCGGATAAGCGGAGGAAGAGGGATGGACTTTTTTAGGTAATATTTGTGAGCTTTTTTTTTTAATCGGATGGGAGGCAGAGGGAGAGTGGGATATTAGAGATGGGGGGCAGGAGGGTATGAAAAATTAAAAAAGGGGTAAAGAGGTTGAAAGATGATTTAAGAAACACATAAAGGGGCGGAGTTACAAACAAAAAGAGGCAACAAGCTGCTCAGAGTTCCAAAACTGTTGCACAGACAGAATGTTTGTTTGTTCAGATTGAGGAAGTCGTCACCTTCTCATCGTAGACGATCCCGGGTTTGACCTCAGGAGCCTGATAACCCGGAGTCCCTTCAACCCCCAGAGCCCCCTCATGGTAGGACTGACGGGAAATGCCGTAATCCGAGAGTTTGATGTTGACAGGGTCCAGTTCCTGCAGAGAACCAGGGAAGACAAACCAAAACCAGGTCAGAATTAGATCAGAACAGAGCAGAACCAGACCCAAATGACATCAGAGTGAAACTGGAACAAAACAGAACCAGACCAGAATGACAACAGAACAGAACCAGACCAGAAAAGCAGAGCTGTGACACTGCAGGAAGTAGAATGTTTCGGCTAGATGGTGGTTGGTTCAAATCCCTGCCTGTGTAAAGTGAACCTGTTTACTGCGTGCAATAAGTGATCCTCACAACAGCAGATAGGCCGACACCCACCTGCAGAGACCACACCAGAATGTTGTCAGACTTCAGGTCACAGAAGATGATTCTCTTCCTGTGCAGGTAGGACAGTCCTGCTGCTACCTGATAGGCCATCTTAAAGGTCAGCATGTGGCCAAGAGGCATGAACCCACAACCTGGAAAACAGACACAGGTTATTTCCCCACAAGAAGACAAACAAAAGTGGAACAATGAGAGCGTTCTTGCTCTTGCCGAGCCGGTTCTCCTCCAGGACGGTGTTGAGGCTGCCCAAAGGAGCCAGCTGTAGGGCAAAGCACAGCGGGTGGATGCTGATTCCCAACATTGAGACAATGCAGGGGTGTTGCAGGGAGTGCAGCATGCTGGCCTCCTGCCGAAACTCGGAGAAGCTCCGACAGGCGTTTGCAGACTGCAGGTGCTTCAGCATGGTGTCTACAACAGCCCCAAAAAGGAAAGAGGAACATGGAACCACAATGTGACAGCAACACACATTTGAGGCCTCAACATGACAACGTTACAATCCAGTCATTTCCTTTTTATGAGTTAAAAGTAAAAAAAAAAAAAAAAACATTTCTAAGAACATACAGATGGAGAATGAATGGAAAAGAAAATGTGTTTATCCAAATCATAACAATGGAAAAACATTTTCTGTTTAAACTAAGATCACACTAATATTTCAAGTTTCCATGTGTACATTGAACACAACATGTAAAAAATCTCACTGCAGAGTATAAAAAGTGGCGGACCTCTAAACTAAGAGCTGGCTGAGCCTCCGTTTTTACCTTTTCTTGTAACTGTAGTCATTTCCTCCAGTTATCTACACACCCACCCACAGCAAAACTTTGAATGGTTTGATTTCTTTCTAAACTCTGCTGTACTCACATAAACCGCTCTAAACATGGAGGAATAGATCTCAGTTCCACTCCAGAGGAAATCGGACCGAGTACCTGTGTCACTCATGGTCTGCCGCTGATCCTTCTTGAAGTGAAAGCGCTTTACAGCAATCGGTCGGCCCTGGTACTTGGCTCTATAGATGGTGGTACCGCTGCCACCTTGGCCGAGGATGTGGGTGTGATCCTCAGAGAGGTCCAGCTCACGCTTGTCCAGAAAGAGCCTAACACCCACACACAACAAAACCCCGTTTCAGCCTAAATATATATAGGATCTCAGTTTGAAGACTCAGGATCTACAAGTGCAATCACCACATGTGCTAAAGGTTTCCCTGGAAACGGTCAGGTTCAGTGATAGTTAGGTAATGATGGATTCAACTGTCGTTGATAGGCATTCGACGATGATAGGTTTAGATGACACATAAGAATGTGGACAAAAGATGATGATGTAAAGCCTTCGTCCCAACCGTCCTGCAGGTGAAAGTGGTCAAAGCTGTACAGGGCAGGTGACCTGCATGAAATATTAAGGTCAAAGACCGCCCAGTAAACCCATAGAAGGAAAATGTTCCTGCACATTTTACCAGCTGGTCGTAGTGAAAACGTCTACAGTACGTAAGGGGAAGTAAAGCTCACGTCTGGAGTGAACCAACGCCATGCGCACATCAATTAGTGTCGGCCGCCTCTCTTTGGACTTGCAGCAAATTCCTTGATGGATGCCTGTCAAAAATGGTGCTCATAAGCTTAATGCCCCAGTCGCTCGCGTGTGGGAGGAGCTACTGTCAGATGTTTTTAGGCTGATTGCTACATGGAGTGGTGTCTGTGTCTGTTTTTATCCACAATGCAGGAAAAACCCAGAAGGTGTTGAGAGATCCGGTTTACAGCGTGTTCCAAATGATTGTGATATTTTCTGTGATTGTGTAAATCCTCCAATGACAGCATCAGTTTCAAGTCACCAACCATTAGAGTTTCAGTGGAATGTTCTAGAACAAACCTCCTAAAGAGAACAGCATTTCTTTCTCCACTAAAGCTTCAAAGTCTCTGTTCCACCACAGATTCTAAAGAACTGAAATGCTCATCTGCTGCATTAGGAGCTCCTTTTTCCTGAAATCTAAAGCTTTTCCATCCAAAGCGTCTTCATGGCTCAGGTTCCATGTGAACAGAGGAGCTCCTATGGAGCAGCTTCATCATTCTGGCAGCCATCCAACCTTTTGGAGGTTCTGCTTGAATTTCTCTGCAGGAAGTCAGAGGGGCTGTTTGGACGTGAACTGCCCCCCACCCTCAGAGACATTTCTTTAAGGATGAATGGAAGTTCAGGACAAGAACGCTCGGATCAATCTCCACATTGGATTTGGACTCCACCTGCTGATGGAGTCACTGAACATGTCACATGCCCAAAGCTGAGTCCCTGATTGGTTGAAGTGGCAACCTCGTCAAAGTTCAGTTTTGTTTTACCCTGGACATGCCGCGCCGCTCAAATCGTACTGCTGACGGGTCACCACGTCACCTGCAGGTCAGATTACGCCACAGGACCTCTGACCTCTGACCTCGACTGTACTGATTTAACACTGAGGCTGAACGCCCGGATGCAGGAATTGTGTTTGGTATGAACGCAGCTCAAGGGAAGTAGGTGAGACACAGGCATTTTTATCATTATTTCACCCCCCCCCCCCCAAATCCTGCAGACTGCTCAAGAGCCCGTTAGTGCTGTTCATGTGATACATGCACGCTCCTCACTGCAGCCTGACTGATAGAAATGAGGACTGAGACAATCAGAGTGTAGTTTGTGTGGACGGAGGGACGCCGTACGACACCCCTACCTCAGAAGTGCGTGCAATTTTCCATAACCATTAAAGTTCCGTACAACAATGTGACAGCACTAGGAGGGAAAGAGTACACAGGATCATGTGACTGAACCGGCCTTTGGACTTTACCGTGAAGGGAAGTCGGTCATGAAGAGTTCTGGAACCAGCTCCTGCAGAGGAACTGGGTTTTCCGGGTGCCGAGGACAGACGATGTGGTCCTCTTCCACCGCAGCCAGAACACAGTCCTCGATGTTAAAGTAATGAACGTGTTGTTCATGCCCCCCTTGCTTTTCAAGCTGGGAGGGGCTGAAGGCTTGGCCCTTCTCCCATTTCTCCTGGCAGGGGGAGACGCAGAACGAGCATGGGACGTACTGCTCCACCAGGAGGCTGCCGTCACTCTCTGTGCCTGTCAAAGCTGGTAGAGTATTGAGGAAAGGTCAGAGCTCTGTGACCCCGGAAGCATTGACCTGAAGGTCCAGTTATGAACACCACAGGCTGCTGAACACTAGTGGCTGAGCTGTACGCAGCCAAACATCCCACAGTAAAGGCAACACTGACCAGGAAACCACTGCTCAATCAGGGAGGTCACATGGTCCGTGACGAAAGCCATGGCTGAGAAATCTCTGGCCTCCGACTGGCAGATGATCTTAATACCTCCACTCTTGGTTTTCTTCCAGTTTACATATGACGCCTCCACACTGCAAAGATGAAAGTAGCAGTAATGTCCACGTGACCACAGAGAACCAACATGCTGACAACAGTCCCCTGCTCAGACTGGATCCAGCAGAGACCTCACCTGAGGTAGCCACCATTAAAGGTGACTAGAAGCCCCTCCTTCCAGTAGATGGTGTGGTTGCGCCGCACTCGAAAGGTGCTGCAGCGACTTCTCTGTTTTCCCGCAGCAAAGCTGTATATGGCTGAGCTTCTATGATACTGGCTGCTGGTGCTGTTTGACTGACGAACACAAGCCAAAGAGCATGAAGGCGAAGCTCCCAGCAAACATGAGGATCTGAACCTTCACAAACCTGCAGATCCATGTCGGTAAGGCTAATGAGCATCCTGGCTATGAAGCGGTCCCAAAAACCAGCAGGAATGAAGCTCATTTTGAAAAGGCGCTGCAGACTGTTGGCGGTCTGCTGCTGGAAGTGCTGAAGATCCATAGCTGGCTTTGGAGGCAGGAGATGAGGGAGCAGGTAGCTGCAGGAAACCACATCACTGTCAGTCAACTGCAATGTTTGTCACTACAGGCCGGAGACATCCCATAATGCACTGCAGTCCTAGCAAAAGCATGAGACAGGTCTAACGGCAGAGATGTCCAGTTTAGTTTAGCCTCTACCTACTGAACTCTGGGATTTCATGTTTATTATACAGTTAGCGGTTCGAAGCCCATTGAGACGACTATTGTTGCAATATTGTGATGTTTAAATAAAAATGATTAAACAACGATCTTTCATGACTAGATCACATCAATGGAACCCTCTCACAGTTTTGTTGTTTTTGAGAGATAATTGATTTATTTCATTTTTATATTAATCCCCTCTCCCTGCTCCTGCAGCGCCTCTCGGTCGGCACCGTTCTCGTTAAAAGGTAACAAAATACGATCTTCTTCTTTTAAATATCTTTGTACATCATTGTTTGTGTGAGGACAAAAAGCAGGAGAGACTTGCTGTCAGTTTAAATGTCTAAGAGCTTTTGAGTCCTCAAGTCCGAGTCTGTGAACTTTACCGGCTGTTTTTGTTAACCGTTACCTCCCGCTCAAACTCCTGAAATGTCGTGATCCGTTTATGACAGCAGTGTCAAACTCCAGGCCTAAAGGGCCGGCCTCCTGCTGGTTTTCCAGGAATCCTGCCTCACCTGCTGTTGATCACCTGGATCAGGTGTGTTTAGCCAATAGGGAGCTTCAATGGCCGGTTGGTTGGAAAACATGCCGGACACCGGCCCTTGACACCTGTGGTTTGTAAGATGCAGATGTCTACGAGGACATTTACTTGAAACTACAAGACTGAAATACACAACGCTGATGAAAATGATCAATAATTATCCTGATCAAATCTGAAACCACGGAATCAGGCTGATTTCTAATCACGTGATCAGATCGGGACATCCCTAGTTCTTATATCTGTCAGTAAATGTATGTTTTGTGCTAAAACAGGATAATATTTTCCTGAACTGAACCAATAAATATCACTGACAAAGTTATGAGGACCACTTTAAACAGGCAGCGGAGGAGACGGACGGACTCCACCCCCAACGGGACTGAGGCGGGGCAAAGGACCAGTCAGATGAAAGGTGGATGAGGATGTGAGTGAGTGGGAGGAGACTGGACCAGTATGGCGCCCTTAAGCAGTGCAGCTGCTCCAGAACAGACGTGATGAGGAGCTCAGACCGGCTGATGTGGTTACCAGGCGCCCGCCTGATGAGGAGGAGGGTCTTACCAGCTATCGGCGACCGGAAGTGCAATTTCAAACTTTGCCAGAAACTGAATGAACTGTTCCTCTGTGGGTGGGGTGAAGCCTATCTCCTCCAGCAACTCCTGCACACATTGGTGTTCAGGTCAGAGTCCCATCAGCATCAGGACTAAGACAAAGACGGCACTTCCTCACCCTCAGGTCTTCGGCTCCAATCACACCGTTCTTGGTCACAGAGTGGAACAGCTTGACCAGGCAGTCGGATAGCCACACCGGACACAGGAAGTAGAGCGTGCACAGACCGCGGCTGGTGTCAGGAAAGTGCAGCATGGTTCCCGTTTCAATCAGAAAGCTAATAGCTGTATGAGAAACAAAGCATAGGAGACGACAGTGATGCTGGAGACGCCAAATCTACGCCTACGGCAGCTCTGGCCTCCAGCCTGAATGCTTCCTCTTGGAGACGGTTCTCCACAGTTTTCATCTGAAGGTCCTGTAGGATCTGGTACTGGGCTTTCAGCTACAGGCTGCGTTTGGTTATGGCTGGATTCTTTGCTACTCCAGGCTCAGTCTGGACTTATGGTGAGCTCTGGAGAAACTGCTATTTCTTCTAGCTTCACTGGATGTTGCCAACAAATCAAAAAGTACCGGTTTGGTGGTCTTCGTAGTCTGTGATGTCACTGTCCGAGTTCTGTTTCATAATAGCATCAAGCTGAGCCTCGGTCAGGTACTGGACCTGCCTGTCAGCGTCCCGCCGCTGCTTCTCTTCCCTCACCGCCTTCTGAAGAATCAGGTAGCTCTTTGGAATCTGGAAGCAGGGGATGACAAAGCGTCTGAGTTCAGGCCGAGCCCAGAGAAAGGTGGGTCGCTGTGGAGCGGACTTACCAGCCGGCCCACCAGCTTCCTCCCATAGACTGAGCTGCTGTCCTTCATGGAGAGCGCCACCTGCTGGATCAGCATCTTCAGAGCATTGACACCTTCCGACGTCTTACAGGACACCTCACTAGGAACACACAGACACATGCACACACATGCACAAACACACACATAGAAACATGCATGCACAAACACGTACGTGCAATCACACATGCAAAAACACGTGCACAGACACATGCATAGCTGAGTGGTAGTATAGTCCAACTAAAATCTACCAAATCTAATCAACATAAATCCTGAGTTTTGCTGCTTGTTTGCTTCAAATGGCTCTGCCCTCGTGTCCCAGATTGTCCTTACTGTGCCCCCCACCCCAGTCTGGGCAGGAGGGTGACGCTGACCTTAACCAAAGGACAGAAGGTACAGTTTCTAATCCCTCAGGTGATATTTAGCTGAGAAGAAGAACACAACCGCTCTTACGACCAAGAAACCCTAATCCTAACCCTTCCAACCTTGAGCAGTCAGAGTTGTTTTTTGTTCCGGTTGCCAAGTGAGAAGGACTGGGATTTGTATCTCTAGGCTTTGAAAAACGGCTCAGAAAACAGAAAACTAATCAGGATTGCTCACTCCTGACATTATGGCTCTAGAAACTCAGATTCAAGGTCTTGGACATGTTTTTCAAATTGGTAGCCTGATTTCAGGCTCTTTTTTTTGGATTTATCTTTTGTTTGTTTTTAAAAACCATTTTTATTAGTGCTCAAACTGGGGCCTATCTATAGGCTGTTTGTACTGTCAGGCATGGGGAACCAGAATAGCATAAAATGTTCAAATCGAATCGCTCAGAATGACTGGGGTTAGCAGAGGGACTCTAGTCAAAGTGGCTGACAGCTTAGATTTGAAACTGCGGACAGTATGATTTATCAAATCTGTGGTCAAAGGCAGACACAGAAGGTCACCACTGCTAAGAACAGTCAAACATCAGTCCTGCTAAAGAAGTTTCAAAGTTAGTGAACAAAGACCTGCAACAGTGGGTCATAGCGTCACTTGCTATTCTTCAGGGTAAACCATCAGGCTGATCGAAGGGTCAGGAAGCAGAGTTCAGGACAAAACATTTCCACAGGTCTAGACTTACTGTAGGTGATTCAAGGAGATGTCTGGATAACCTGCAGCCCGAGCTCCCGAAGGGGAGCGGCACAAAGCCAGGACGTGAGCTCTGAGCGTTGCCAGTCTCTCTGTGCGAAACTTTATCTCAACAAGATCCAGATGAGTTCCTACGACCAGCACTGAAGAGTTTGGGGCTCTCGCCTAAAAACACATGGAGTGTCAGCAGAACATCATGACATGGTAGCAAACTGCTCCAGCTACACGTTCATCTTTTATTGGGCAATTATAGTGCCCCAGTTTGGGTCTGCAGACATCCCTATAGGACAGGAGGAGATGGGGCTCACCTCTATGTTTAAAAGCCAGGTCTGCAGGTTGGCCACCGCTTCTTCTCCTAAAGCCAGATTCCAGACCACCACATACAGAGACTTGTCCGTGAAAAAGCACTGGTTAACTGTGCTGGTACTGGCTGCACCACCCAGGTCCCACACGCTGAACTCCAACAAGTCCTTCTGGAAGCATGAGCATAAAAACAAGTCAGAACCAGCAGGACATCTGAGTGCTGAAGCAACACCCACCTACTTTTAAATATCTGCCTGAACATTTCAAGACTCGAACAAAGAACATCCTATTACACTTTTAGAGGTGCTACAATGTGCACCAACTAACTTCCAGTTAATATTTTCCTGATTACTGCTGATGTCATTTCCGGGTGAACCTTTTCCAGTGCTAGTCGTGTCTGACTGCTCTTCTCTTGTTTGGTGTTGCTTACTCTAAGGGTTATCTGGGTTAATATTCACATCCAGCACCTTTTAGTAGCGAATTCACCACTGTTAAACCGCTTGCTGTTCATTTTCTCATTTTGCTAAATAGACCACTTCTCTTTACCTAAACACCGCTAGCCTTAGC
>CM074508.1:22690822-22705083 GCA_037389245.1 Oryzias sinensis
CAGTGAAGCAGTCTAATGTTACAGAGGTTTCTATGGATGCCTCCATTTCTACCACTTCAGCCTGTTCTGGGCTGATAGTAGGAATAACTTGATTTAACTTATGTCTAATATTTGAGATTTTACTATCGAAAAATGTAAGAAAATCATCAGAGCTGAGAGAAACAGGAACATGTGGTTCTACTGAGCTCTGACTGCCAGTTAATTTAGCAATAGTGCTAAAAAGAAATCTTGGATTGTTTCCATTCTCTGATATTAAGGTTGAATAGTACTGGCTCCTAGCTCTACGCAGAGCTTTTTTTTATAATTTAATAGGCTATGTTTCCAGATATCCAGAGACTGCTCTGAACCGGAGTGGCGCCATTCTCTTTCCAACTTACGGGTTTCTTGTTTAAGAGAACGATTTTCAGCGTTAAACCACGGTGCTACTCTGTTTTGTCTGACGAACTTAGGTTTCAAGGGGGCAACAACATGGAGTGTACTCCTGAGGGCTTGTAAGGCATCATTAACAAAGTGGTCATTTATACTAGGACTGATACTATGGGAGCTGGACTCTGAGTATTTTCTCAGAATATCACTAAGTACTGGCTGAACTGTGTGTTTAAACTCAGACACAGAACGGTCAGTTAAGGTTATTCTAGGCTGTTTCTTATTCACTGGGGCAGAAGGATGTTCCAGTGTAAACTGGAAGGTAATCATAAAGTGATCAGAAATGATGGGGTTAAGAGGAAGGACACTCAGCTGGCTGATCTCTATCCCATGGGTTAGAACAAGGTCCAGGGTGTGCTTATGACAGTGAGTGGGTTCATTCACACTGGGTGAAACCAACATCATCTAATAAAGCTGCAAAAGCCTTTCCTAGGCAGTCACTGGGGTCATCAACATGAATATTAAAATCCCCTAATATTAAAATTTGATCAGAATCTAAGACAATAGTCGATAGGAAGTCGGAAAACTCAGTTAAAAATTCTGAATATGGGCCGGGGGGGCGATAAATAATTATGAGTAAAACAGGTTTTCCAGTTTTCCTGTTAGGGTGACTTAAAGACAATATGATGCTTTCAAATGAATTATAAGCATTTTTAACTTTAGGGCTGAGAAGTAAGCTAGACTGTGATATTACTGCCAAACCACCTCCTTTCCCTGAAATCCTGGATTTCTGATAGTTAGCATAAGTGGGGGGGGTTGCTTCATTCAATCTAACATAGTCATCCTGTTGGAGCCAGGTTTCTGTTAAGGCTAAAAGACTAAGGTTGTTATCAATGATTAACTCATTGACTAAGAGGGACTTGAAGGAAATGGATGGAATGTTTAATAAACCGCATTTAATTACATCATAATTCTGCTTGTTAGAACTGCTGTCTGTCACTTTAAGGTTTCTAAGACGCGCTCCTTTCATTTGTCTCTCAGCACATAAGCTAAAGCTAGGACCTGCTTGACTTTCCCTGCATGGGTTTTGCACGGGCACTAACCCTAAGGGAGGCTCAGAGGAGCGTTTTCCACTGCTGCTCTGCGCCCGGGTCTCGTCTCTGGATTGTCAGGTTAACAGACTAAGGCTAGCAGAAATGTTTCTAGAAAGAAGAGCGGCACCGTCCCGGGTGGGATGGACGCCGTCTCTCCGCATGAGACTGGGCTTCCCCCAAAACGCACTCCAGTTATCCACAAAACCAACGCCGTTTTCTGGGCACCATCTAGAAAGCCAGCAGTTAAATGATGAAAAGCGGCTGTACATTTCATCACTGACTAAGTTCGGCAGGGGACCAGAGAAAATTACAGTGTCGGACATTGTCTTAGCCAGTTTACACAACCGAAACTACGTTTAACTTAACCACCTTTGATTGTCTCTGTCGGGCATCATTACCGCCTGCGTGAATCACGACTCGACGGAACCTGGACTTACTCTGAGCTAACATCCTAAGGTTCCCCTCGATGTCACCAACTCTGGCACCCGGATAACACCTGACTGTAGCCGCTGGGAGCTCCACGTTTCTAACTTCAGAAGAGCCTATAACCAGAGTTGAGTGTTCAGCGGGTGTGTCGCTGAGGGGGGAGAACCCATTACTAACGTGGAGTCTCGGGTGCTCTAAGTTTTTGTGTTTAGCACTATGTTTCCTCCCAACTGGTACAAACCCCTGACTGTCTCCCGGCTGTTGGGAGGGCGCTGGGGTGCTAACTGGGTTAGCCCTGGTAGCGCGGCCTGCACTACGAGTAACGACATGGCTAGCCGGCTTAGCTTCCACTGTGCGGAGCCGCGCTTCTAACTGCTCCAGCCTGGCCTCCAAGTCTAACACAAGACTACACTTAACACACCTACCGCTATCTTCACTAAAGGAGGCAGGGTCATCACTAAACATATGGCACATGGGGCAGGAGAAAGGAGGAGAGGCGGAAAGAGTGGTGGCCATGCTAGGTTCTAAGCTAAGGCTAGCGGTGTTTAGGTAAAGAGAAGTGGTCTATTTAGCAAAATGAGAAAGTGAACAGCAAGCGGTTTAACAGTGGTGAATTCACTACTAAAAGGTGCTAGATGTGAATATTAAACCAGATAACCCTTAGAGTAAGCTATAGTAGTCAGGCTAATGCCAAGCAAGAAAGCAGCAGTCAAACACGACTAACACTGGAAAAGCTCACTCGGAAATGACTTCACAGGAAGGGACGTCATTTCCGTCAACTGAGGATCTGCAAACCAGTCCCCATAAGGACACGTCTGGCCAGACCGAGAGCAGAAGTCAACGCAATACTTAGTCAGAGGACATCAGACAAAACTGAAGCTTCACTTCCGAATCCAGTCAGCATAACCACACCTCCTTCCGACCCAGAGAGTGAGCCAGAATTAGATGATTCTCCTTCACAAACATTGGAGAACATCTCTGAGGAGGTTCCAGCCCAAATGAACACTGAACTATCCAACAATGAGAGGGAGGAAGTGGAAAGTTGGGACATTTCTGATGAAGCAGTCGTGTTCCAACTTCTGGGAGAAGAAACCAACTGTTCCAGCCAATCAGAGCCCCCCAAAAAGCCAGAGGTCTCCCCCTGGAGAAGGTTCAAAAAGGCTCTGACACCAGCAAGATGGAGGAAGTACAAAAGTGACACTCCTGTGGTCGTCCCGGATCAAAGCTGTCCAGAGATTTCAGAGGCAGCTGAAGATCTGCTTCAGAGTCCATCTGTGGACGATCAAGACAGAAACTCAGCGATCGCCTCTCAGTCTGCTGAGTCTGGATTGGCTGAAGAGGAAATGTCTGAAGACGAAGAAAAGTCTGATGACGAAGAAGAGGAACATCAAATGATGAAGACGAGGAAACATCAGATGATGAAGAGGAAACATCAGATGATGAAGATGTCAAGTGTTCTGATCAATCTGAAGACACAAGTGGACAGAAGATTTCCTTGTGGAAAAGATTTAAAAAGGTGATCATGCCAGCGAGCAAACGCCAGTTCAAAAGAAGATTAAAGAACTAAGACTTGAACTAAACCAGATTCAGGTTTTCTCCTGGTGCTCAGGTTCATCCTTAAAAAAATCCTTTGAGGATAAAACAGATTATTTTAGATTGGTCCCAGAGTGGGAAGATAGAAACAATGTAATGAAGGGAGATGGAATGAATGGATGGACGAGAAATTGTAGTTTTTTTCTTGTGGGGTTTCTCCTGGTGCTCAGGTTCACCTTTAAAAAAAAACAAAATTTAGTCTTTACCTTTTTATCGACCTCTGATTGGAATATTGCATGTTCCATTCCCATATGTCGAAGTGTCCTTGGGCGAGACACTGAAGACACCTCGCCTCTGGTGGATGGTTGGCGCCAGTGTTCAGCAGCGCCATCAGTGTGTCAATGAGTGAATGGGTCTGTGACTGTAGTGCACTATTTAAGTTTACGCCATTTAAGCTTTAAAAAATGAATGAATGAGAGAATGAATGAGTAATGCAACCACAAGGGGGCACCACCCAGTATTCTCTTGTGCCGGACCAAGTCTGGATAAATGCAGAGGGTTGTGTGCGAGCAAAAACCAAAGAAACATGTGAATCACAAACACAGATGACTTCATGTATGTCTCACAAACTTCTCTGTATGTACGTGTCATCAAGATTCTGTTACATGGCCCCCACTGCCGTCACCGGAGGAAGCCCCCAGAAGAGCTGGAGGAAGTGGCCGAGGCGAGGAAAGTCTGCTCCCACAACCCGGTCCTGGATGAGTGGAGGAAGATGGATGGATGGATGGATGGATGGATGGATGGATGGATGGATGGATGGAACATCTGACGGATGAAAAAACCTGAAAGATACTTGTCATCATCATCATTTACCAAGGCTGTGTCCCACCGAGGTGGGGTAGCCTAGACAAGGCACACAATTTTAGCTCCCTCTGTCTCTTCCCCAAACCCTCCTCCTTCAGCGTGTGTGTGTGTGTGTGTGTATGTGTGTGTGACTGGTCTAAGGCCCGGTCTAAGCCACACCACACTGCACCAGGGTCAGCTGCACAGTCCAGCGTGGGCACCTCCACAGCAGGGCCTCAGCCAAGGCTGGTTTCCCCTTGCCGCTTCATCCCAAGACCAGACCTCTACCACACCCATCCATTCATTCATACACAAGCTCTCTCCACCCATCCCTGTCCTGAGCAGCCTCTCTCCCCTGCACCACAGTCATCCCTCTTGCATTCAACGCTCTCCTTACCCCCTCTGTCCATCCCATTCGCGGTCTTCCTCACATTCTCACTCCACTCACATCAGATTCATATACCCTTTTCACCAATCGCTCCCTTCCCATTCTTTCAACATGTCCAAACCATCCCAGTGCCTTTTGCTCTGCTCTATCAGCCAACTCCCGCATCACACCAGTTCTCTCTCGGATAACTTCATTTCTCACACGATCCATACGCGTCACACCACACATACTCCTCAAACATCTCATCTCAACTACATTCAGCTTCCTCTTTTCCGCCACTTTCAGACTCCATGTTTCAGCCCCATATAACGCTGCAGGCACCACCACACCCTCATACAATCTCCTTTTTGCATCCTTTCCCAGTGACCTACATTCAAACACTCTCTTCATTCCCCCCCATATCTTTCGTACTTCATTCATTCTAAACTCTACCTCTACCCCTATTCCACCATCCACACACACACATGACCCCAAATACTGAAAACACTCTACCTCTTCCAACAACTCCCCATTTAATGCCACATTCAGTCTACGTTCACCCTTTACCCTCGTACACCTCATCACCTTACTCTTTTCCACATTCACTCTCAACTTCCTTCTGTCGCACACCCTTCCAAACTCCTCAACCAGACGTGCCAAGCTCTCTTCTGAGTCAGCCACTAGTGCAGTATCATCTGCAAACAGCAACTGATTCACACTCCATTCGCTACCGTCAGTATTTATCATGCTCACACCCGTACCCGACACCCTTTCATTCACCTCTTTTACCACACCATCCATATACACGTTAAACAACCACGGAGACATCACGCATCCCTGACGCAGACCAACCCTCACAGGAAACCACTCACTCATGCTATTTCCTACTCTCACACACGCTCTACTGTTTCTATAAAAACTCTTCACACCTTCCAACAAACTACCATCAATACCATACATACTCAGCACAACCCACAACGCCTCTCTATCAATCCTATCATACGCCTTCTCTAAATCCATGAATGCCCAAAACACCTCCCTCCCCTTAGCCAAAAACTTTTCACACACCTGTCTCACAACAAACACCTGATCCACACACCCTCTACCTCTCCTGAAACCACACTGCTCTTCACCAATTATACACTCAGTTCCCTCCACTACCCTATTAATCAGCACTCTCCCATACACTTTGCCTACAACACTCAACAGACTAATACCCCTAAAACTACCACATTCATACTTATCACCCTTACCCTTGTACAGGGGAACCACACACGCACTCATCCAATCAAGCGGCACCTGCCCATTTGCAAAACACACATTCAACAATCTCACTAACCACTCAATCACGATCGCTCCACCACACTTCAGGCATTCCACAGCACACCCATCCACACCTGCAGCCTTTCCTACTGCTCAACTTCCTCTCCTGTTATCAACGCTTCATTCAACTCTTCCAATACATTCAGTCTACTATCCAGCCATCCATCCCAATCACACCATCCCAATCTTCCTCCACATTCAGCAGCCTCTCGAAATACTCTGCCCATCTTTTTCTTACTGCATTCCCCTCATTCAACATCCTTCCATCCTCTGTTTTTACCTTCTCCTCCCTCCCCGACACTCCCTTTCGCACCCTCTTCACCTCCTTCCAAAACATTTTCTTGTTTTCTCGAAAATTATCCGTCAACTGTCTGCCCCACCTTTCGTCCGCAGCCGCTCTTGCCTCACGCACAGCTCTTTTAGCATCCCCTTTCTTCTCCTTATAACACTCATATGACTCCCTGTCCTTTCTCTGCAGCCATACTTCATACGCACATCTCTTCTCAGCTACAGCCAACCTTACATCCTCGCACCACCATTCACTTCCCTTCCTTAGACCACCCCCAACATGTCTCACACCACACACTTCCTCTGCACTTCCAACCACTGCACTCTTGAACTGTTGCCATTCTTCCTCCACTCCAACAACCATTTGCTCCTTCACCATATTCCACTTGCCACCTAATTCCCTCTGATACTCACACATTTTCTCTCTGTTCTTCAAAACACTCACTCTCAGAACTTTTCTTGCCTCCCCACTCTTTCTCGATCTCACCCATGGCATACCCACACGCAACCTTCCTTCCACCAAATAGTGATCAGACATACCTCCACTCTCTCCCCTCCTCACACTTACATCCAGCAATCTACTACATGCAACCTTTGAAACCACCACATAATCCATCAGTGCTTTGTCAATCACTCTTCCACCACTCTGCCTCACCCACGTATACTTATGGATCTCTTTCTTTCTGAACCATGTATTCCCAATCACCATCTCTCTTTCAGTGCACATTCCTATCAGTCTCTCACCATTATCATTCTTTCCAGGAACACCATGCCCGCCAACAACACCCTCAATTTTCTCATCACCCACTCTAGCATTCAGATCTCCCATCAGCACTACATTCACATTTGCTCCAAATCCTTGCAAAGAAAGAAAGATACTTGTAATGTATCCAAATATAATTTAATCTTGTGAATTAATGCAGCTTTATTTTTCTATTACTCAAAAACTTTAGGTGAACCAAAGTGCTTCACAATAAAAGACAGAATAAATTAAAAAAAATAGGTAAATTAAAAACAAAATTAAAATATAAAAATTAAAAAAGCTGTCAGCAAAAAAAGACAGAAAAAAACAATATAACAAATACTAGAAAGTAAAAAAATCACCAACTACTGAGTACTGAAAGCCATTCTAAAAAGGAAAGTTTTAAATTGACATTTAAGCTGGTAAGGTCAGATATCAGGCAGAGTTCTGCAGGAATGTTATTCCAGAACTGAAGGTCGGTGATGGAAATGCAGGTCATCCCAGTGTTTCTGTCGTGACCTCAGCAGATGCAGCAGATTTTGATTACCAGACCTTCAAACTCTAGAATGGCTGCAGACAGTTACAAATAAACTGGGGTGAGGCCACAAAGAGCTTAAAACCCCCCAGAAAAAGTTTCTATTGAATTCTGAAATGAACAGGAAGTTAGTAAAATGAGTCCTGGAGGGATGCCTTCTGGATGTTCCAGTTAAGAGTGGTGTTGCTGCGTTCTGGACTGACTGCAGACCAGTGTAACATTGTGATGTTCTCTTCAACTTTTTTGATAGTAAATCCTGTGTTTTGAAGCACATCATGGACTACAGCAGCAGATCCAGTAACAGCAGTAGCCCAGACAGACTGCCAGATGACCTAATTGCATTCTACACCCGCTTTGAGACTTCCACCCCCCACACAGAGGGACCTAAACAAAATCTTGTTCAGACTCCTTGTCATGGTGCCTCTGTCAGACTCCTCCCCTTCCCCTCTCTGCTTGGCTCCGGATTAGAGCAGGTCCTGCTTCCACTCACCTCATCTTCCGCTGGCCTTCATAAGGAGATCCAGGACCAGGATTCATCGCCAGTTCGTTGCTCCTCTATGGTGCATAGCATGGCCGCCACGTTCATAGCCAGTCCTTGTTTTGCTCTTCTCTAAGCCTTGCTCTCCGTTGTCTCCAGGATTCATTCAACACGAATGGTTGCAGCAGTCATCCTCCCCTCGGATCCAAGCCACAGAAAAGCTCATGTCTCACCACGAGCATCTGCCTCCTTATGGTCGTTTCCACCAGTGACGCCACAGGCCGCAGAACCGAACCATCTCTGCCATCAGTTTCCCCCAGGGACGCCATAGCTCCGCCAGGACCCATCTACTAACCAAGAATCAATATTAAAACCTCTTTTTCTCACCCACAAACTCACCTGTGTTTCTTCCGGGTTCCAGCGTCTGGGTCTGTCCGTTATGTTAGCCATGACACTCCTCACTGTTTCATGTTGTGCAATAACAAATCCAGATGTTCCTCTTTCATCAGTTCCAAAGTAGACCATGACTCCTGGAGTAACGTGTAATGACCTGAACACCTTTGGGGTCAAACATGGTGTCTGTTCACGGACAAACCATGACGAGGTCCAACAAGAGAACGCAGCTCCGGTTCAGAGCAGGGAGGCCGTTCACATCACATGAACCAACTCTATGACCTTCCCATTCAAGGTGGACACCATTGGAATTGTTCCAAGGACCTTCTTTTAGTTTGAAAACAACATTTGCTTAGTCTTGTCAGCATTGAGAAGTCATTTTACCCAAATAAGTGAATACTGGACAGCAACAACAGCTTTCTGCTGGGTTTCAATCGCCTGAGCAAGAGTTCATCCATAACAGTAAATAACTGTGTCATCAGCATAAAAATGCAGATTAGCATCAGAGACGTTTTGACCCATGGCATTGATTTGGGCGGCCATGGTGCAGCGATAGGGCGGTAGACCCATGATCGCAAGATTGCAGGTTCGATTCCAGCACGCCCATGTGTCGAAGTGTCCTTGGCCAAGACACTGAACCCCACCTTGCCTCTGGTGGGAGGTTGGTGCCAGTGTTTGGCAGCACAGCCGCCATCAGTGTGTGAATGTGTGTGTGGAAGGGTGAATGGGTTTGTGACTGTAAAGCGCTTTGGGCCTTTGAAAGAGGGTAGAAAGTCCTATACAAGTATACACCATTTACCATGCACAAAATATATAGAGCCCAGAACTGAGCCCTGTGGCACCCCTCTGTGGACTGTAACAAACTTAGAACAGAAACCTTCATGTTTATTGCATTAGGTCCTGTAATTCAGGTAATTTAAGGACCCTGTAACAGCACGCTGTGACAATCTAAAGGTCCGTACACACCGGGACGAATATTCACCAGGCGTTATTCGCCAGCGTTTTTCGCCACGTTTTTTGTGTTCACACCCAGGCGATTTTTGCTGACGATGAGCCGAGTGAACATGCAATTTCATTCCCTGACGTTAGATGGCGCTTAATGTAAACAGAAATACTCCTGTACACAAGGTGGCACCGCGCAACTTTACGCTCCTTAAAGTCGCTTTTCACTCAGAAGAAGAGAGCAAGTATTTACGCGCTTGTCAGAATCAAACAAAGAAAACATGAATATTTCAAGCACCGGTTGCTCCAACTGGTGCTTGGTTCGGGAATATTTTAGAATGTCCGTCATTATTTCTTCGCGGCAATGTAGACGCTACTTGGCGTCTATCTTCTTCGCTGGTATGTGTGCTCAGCAAGGCAGTTTTGTGTTTGAGCGCCCCCAAGTGGTGTTTTACTGTAACTTCAGGAGCTCCAGACACGTGTGCAAAAGCGCCATTCTCATTGGTCGAATAGATTTCGACGCGACGCTTCAAAAGAAAAAAACCAACCCGAGGCGTTTTTTTTTTTTACGCTTTGACGCGTGGCGTTTTTTCGCGTCGGTGTGCACACTCACATTGGTGCCCTTTGTTCAGTCACGAGGCGTTAAACGTCGGCGAAAATTGCTGGCGAAATTCTTCCCGGTGTGAACGGGCCTTAAAGCTGAGTAATCTGCTTTTTAAAACAGCATGGTCAATGGTGTCATAAACTTTAGACAAATCTATTATAAGTGACAGATTTTCATCAAATGTCATAATGATGTCATTTATCACCTTTATAGTAGTGGTTGTTGGTACTGGTCTTTTTTCTAAAACCCAATCGAAATTTAGAAACAATCTTGTTAGAGTAAAACAGGGGTATTCAATTAAAATTCAAAAAGGTCCAGTTACTAAAATTTTCTCCCAGCAAAGGTCCGGATCTTATGTTGTCACTTAACATAATACCCTCATGTTAATAAAATCAATAATGCACATACATTTCTATATAATTTATTGTTACATTTCAACTGTTTTCAAAGTAATATGCTTTTAACATACCGAAAAGTCTGAACTTGTATGGCACTTGAATGGAAAACAATACTGAATGGTAAACAACACTGAAATTATTCTGAATAAAATAAATAAAAAGTGCAAACACAGCTTTGAGCAGCCTGAACTTAGGGCCTATTTCAAGTAATGTAAAACATTCAGAATCTTTTGGATAAAATAAAAGTGCTTTTAATCTTCAAGAAAAAAATGAAAAAAGACATTTGAGCTCCCACCTTTTTAAAACATGAACTACATTTTAAATAAAATAACACAGGAAACTTTGTAAGTAAAATAGAACAGGGCAGATTTTACTGAATAAAAAAAGGGCAGAACTTTGAGCAGCTCCCTTTTTCATCTCTCTTTTCAAACTTTCCTTACTCCCTTTCAATCTTTCTTTCCTAGTGAGAGAAATGGGCATGTAACTGTCCTGCCAGCAGTTTCTGCAGCCGCATTTCAGCACTCCTTTACAGCTGTCACATCGCTGAATGCTTTCTCGTGTTGCGCCAAAATCCACGCGATCTTTAACGAACACTCATTTGCACGTTGCTGCGCGGTAAATGCATGTGTGATGACACGAGTAGACCTGTCATACTGTGCTTTCAATTTGATGATTTGACTTGCCCTCACTGCGGACTTCTGCGGGTACATTTCCTCCACCCGTGTTTGGTCTCATAGACGCTTAACGTTGCCACTTTGATTAACGCCACATTTTCACAGCATATGAGACACAAAGGTTTAGAACTGGCTGCAGGCAGAATAAACATGTATTTGTCCGTCCATTCATCTTTAAAAGTTCGGTTTTCAGCATTTACTTTTCTCATTTTTGAGCAAACCATTTTCTCTCATCTCCTCTCTATCTCTCTCTCAACTCGCTGTTGCTGAAAGGTAAACAATCGATTTGATTGGCTTGGCTCCTGTCACAATTACTAGATTAGCTGCGCATGAAAAAATGATTAATATTTTTTTTAATATCAAATCCGGTCCGGGCAGACTCGTCACTCGGTCCGGACTCGGACCGCGGTCCGCCATTTGACGATGCCCGGAGTAAAAGAACTCTTTCAACTGGTCACAGACTATAGATTCCAGAATTTTGGATAAACACATACATTTGATATCAGCACGGATGGATCATCTCATTTTTAATAAAGGCAAAACAAAAGCTGATTTCCAAAAGGATGGAATTTCCTTAGTTTTGATTGAAAGATTAAAAAGAATTGTGAGTGGTTCTGCAATAAAATCTGCTGCCAGTTTCAAAAAGTAAGGCTCCATTGAGTCTGGCACAGGAGGTTTTTTGTGATCCAATGCCTTTAAAGCATCATGCGCTTCATTGTGGCGAGGTCCCGCCGAGAAAGGATGCAGAGGAGCCAACTGGTTTTAATGCCGACACTGTTGCTACACGCAGGGCCATGCAGCACACAGCACACTCTGTCACTCCTCTCTTTCACCACCTGCGGTGCTCACCTTTAAATGGGATGCCACGCCCACGGGGCGTTGCTCTCCATTTCCCAGCCAGGCGGCACCACAGGTGGAAATCATAAATAAGAAAATACAAAATACATCAACAATAAAATACGGTGTGGCCCCCCCCCCTCGGCATCTGACGGTGCCACACCGTCACATTCATGCACAGTAAAAGATACAAAGTTAAATGGGTTCCCAGAAAACATGGGGGATTCTGTGCAAGAGTTTGTTGAGGACATTCCTGCAGAACCAAACCAGGAACCTGATGATAAAAAATGCTTGAGGAAGAGGTTGAGCATTTCAGACCCAGAAATAAACTTGATCACTTTCCAGAGTTTCTGTGGGTAATTAAGGTTCTCATTAGTGACAAGACTAAAAAGTATTCTGATTTGGCCTTTTTTATAACAGAAGGACACTTATTCCTGAGCTGTTCAAAAACAGACCAATCAGTGGAAAAATCCGTTTTGAATCAGTTCTTTGACATGGAGGATTAAGAGTCCTCCACTGAGTGAACAAGTGACATCATTATACAGAGCAAGGATCCACTGAAGTTTGGACAGGTCTCTGGGCAAAGCTGGCATCAAGTTTATACCAGAATCCAACAGAGTCAGTGACTGTTCTGAACTCAGAAAAGCTACAGAGCATGTGAACTGGTAGCAAATAGATCAGGGGGATTTTCAGTTCCCCTGCTATAGGCCCAGAAACAACGACTCATCTCAAGATCCCAAAAGGCAATAGGTCTATAAATGAAATAAGTAATGCCATTGTAACGGGCGCGTATCTGTCTGGCTGCAATCCAGCTCGTAATGTGCGTCCGTTGACCCAATCAATCTGCGTTGTGTTCTTTTTGTGTTGCTGGACAAATGAGGAGAGCCTGGACCCAAGTATCTGCTGGTTGCTGCCCGTTTATTGATCACCACAGCGGGATCTGTACATCAAACAAAACAGATAACTTGGTGACATGTAGTTCTCTGGTTTAACACATGGGGTCGCAGTATCCTCCTCTCATCTGTCTCAGCGCGAACTCAGAGGCAACTTTCACAAAATAATAACTTAAAGCATTTCTTTTCCAGATTTCAAAATAATTTATAATCAAAATAATTATTAGTTCTCAAAATATTAAAATACATGCAACTTAAAATAATATTCAGGACAACCAGCATTACCATCAATAACACAAAAACACATGAAACAGAGTCCATACCTGTACATCAAACAAAACAGATAACTTGGTGACATGTAGTTCTCTGGTTCAACACATGGGGTTGCAGTATCCTCCTCTCAGCCGTCTCAGCGCGAACTGAGAGGCAACTTTCACAAAATAATAATAACTTAAAGCATTTCTTTTCCAGATTTCAAAATAATTATAAGTTCTCAAAATATTAAAATACATGCAACTTAAAATAATATTCAGGACAACCAGCATTACCATCAATAACACAAAAACACATGAAACAGAGTCCATACCTGTACATCAAACAAAACAGATAACTTGGTGACATGTAGTTCTCTGGTTCAACACATGGGGTCGCAGTATCCTGTTGAACAGAAAACCGGGAAACTTTCCACACGTGTCTTCTACAAACTTATAACATATCTGCAAAGTTTGCAGTGGACTGAAACAACATTCACCATACAAAGTAACAATTTCACTTCACCACCATTTTCTGTTGCATTTTCAGCAGTAAACAACAAGCTAAATTCAAAATGAAAGCAGAGAACAAACACATTACTTCCTCTCAGCCGTCTCAGCGCGAACTGAGAGAAATGGGGGTGGCGCACAAAAACTAGAAAGTTCTCTTAAAGTGATAGTACAGATATTTGCACTCATGTCTCAAAATATATACACATCCTGATTATAAATAATATGAACATTTCTTAAAATATATATGAAAAATTATCAGGATTTGGTGAAATTCAAAATAAATAAGAATATAAATTAAACTGTCAGTCTACCATCATCCACAAATGAAAACACTTATCACAAGTGAAGAGTACAGACCTCATAATGAAAGGCAGGTCCAGACCTGTTAGTTCCAGGAGAATGTTGCAGAACCAGACCTGTTAGTTCATTACACAGCAAGGCAGTTCCAGGAGGATGCAGTTGTCAAAATCCAACAGCATTTAGACCCAGATGTTTATCATTCAATCCATAAAAATATTGACAGCCAGGTTTAAAAAGATTAAAATAATACAATAACAAAGAATTTTTTTTTAAAAACAGCAAAAACACAGACAGACACTCAACAGACAAAAAGAACATGCTGCCATCTTGGATTCAGATCCATGGACCTAGTTGGGTTTTGGTCTCGTCTGACCACAGAACCTTCTCCCAATCACTTTGTGCATCTTTGAGGTGATCGTTTGCATACTTCAGGAGAGCCTTTCCCTTTTTTTTTTTTTTTT
>CM074508.1:22708362-22726599 GCA_037389245.1 Oryzias sinensis
AAAAAAAAAAAAAAACGGACCATAAATCTGCTGTTCCTTTGTTAAATTCAGAGGGAATCAACATTTCTTCTTCATTTTTTTTTCCAAACCAGTCATGGCGTTCCGTAGGGTTTGGCCCACTTCTTTGAACTAAATGAGCTAAATGATCCAGAAGAGCACAAACAAACCAGATTATCGCCGCAGATCCTTTAGTTGCTGAACCGGGTTTAGAACCCGTTCAAACTGAAGAACTTTTCGTTTTTATTTAGCTCAGAGATTTAAGACGTTACAAACTTTTGTCCATTTTTCCAGAACAGGTGAATGTTTGTTGGAATGTGAAAAAGAAAGTAAACAGAATACGTTTCTAGGAAGTTCAGACCTTCATGAGATCCAGAGGTTTGAGGGCAGAGGAAGCTCCTCCTGGATGGGATCAGGAAGCTCCGCCCTCTTTCCATTCAAACCTCCATGTTTCAGGAAGCTTCAGTGGGTTCCACCATAGAGGCGTCTGCAGGAGAACGTTTGTCTGAGGTGAAGGTTCTCCTCCTCGTTCTGCTCCATCCCATCCTTTCAGGAAACAGAGCAAAGATTCAGCAGAACCAGGAAATGACGTTCTTATGAAATGTGGAGATGAAAGCCTCGGTTCTTCTGTGGCTCCAGCTCAGAGGTGAGAAGCTCCTGCGTTCTGCTTCAAAGACGTTCTTCGTTCAGACAGACTCCAAAACTAAAGAAAATGAAGGAACTTCACTAAACGTTATTTAAAAACTGGACCTGAAGCTTCAAGCTCCTCCCCTTCTTCAGGTCAACAGGAGCTGAAGGTGGAGAACGTGGATCCATGAACTGGGAGAACGTCCCTCTGCTGGTGGAACCATGTGGAGCTGGAGCAATGCAGAGGCTGACCCCATCTGTTCATTCAGGGATCCTCCTGAAGCCCCGCCCCCTCCCTGTGGGACTCGTTATGCGTGTTCATGTTTGCTGAGAGGAAGAACCGCTGCAGGTTGTTCAGGAAAAACTGTTTCTCTTCATGTTTTCTGTTTGCTTCTAAAATAGAACTAAAACCTTTTTTCACTTTCAAACAATAAAATGTTTTTAGATTTTAAACATTTGTTTCTTTCAGGCTCCGCCCCCTGCTCTACAGCTGAACTCGGCCTCTTCTTGACCTTCTTGATCCTTGTGATGTGTTCGCTGGCAGCTGGGAACTTTGTCCTTCAAACTGAACTTGTCATTTTTTCAAATATTGATATATTTTGATTTTGTCAAACGACCTGCAGCTTCTGCTTCATTTTGAGATCAGATGTGACTGAAAGTTTCCCTCAGAAGCGTCGTGTTTTCAGGTTCTGGTGTTCTTCATTCCTGCTCCAGAACAGACTTTAATCAAAGATCTTCATCATCCGTCTCCTCTTCTGCTGCCGTTCTCCGGATCTCTGAGGAGTCGAGGATCTCGCCGTCCTGCTTTACGATGTTCTTTGTTCAACTCTGACACGATTATTACCATTTGTTTTCTCTCAATGACACCATGTCGACTTTGACACGGCTGTCGAAAAGACAGAGTTGGTTGCCGGGGTGTCAGGTTACCATGGTAACCATCCATCATGAGTGGCAGGGTTAGTCATCCTGCTGATCCCGGAGCCTCAGGCCGTGTCGAATCTTCACACGTTTTCTCAGACGCTGACCATAAGATCATCAGAACCTGGGGGTCAGAGTCTGGAGCCGGCCTCCTGATGATGCCGGACGTGATCCGACCGCGTTCGAGTCCAGACCAGAGACTTTCCACGGAAAACCTTTTGGCTTCACAGCGATTTTGTTATATTCTATGTAAGTTGTGTTTCTGACCCCATTTGAGTTTCCTGGTGTGTATTAAACACCTCTCCCACAGGATGCACTGAAGCCGGGGGCTCGGAGCGCCCCCTGCTGGGCTGAACCGTAAACGAACCATAAAAGGAAAAAATGATAAAAAAGGCGAAAATTTAGGAAAATGAGCCGCCTGTGTCAGGTTTGATGGTTTTGTTGTTTGACACATTTCACTGAAAGTCTTTATTGTTTTCTCAGTTAATGTTTTTACATTTAAAGTGAGAAACGAGAAACTGTTGTTGCAGAAATTCTTCATTCGGTTGTCAAAGGTTTTTACTAAATCTCTTTAGTTCAACCTTTCTCCTTTAAACTGTCTGTTAAATTATAAAGTCCTAATTTGTGAATTTTCTAAAAACATTTTTTTATTTAACTGATTTTTAATCTTTGATCTTTTTTTGCTTTCAGAATAAAACGAAGACTCTTTAGTTAGTGAATGAAACCTGAATTTAAACTAAATATATAAACGTGAAACATTTTCCCACAAATTTCTAAAAGAAAACCAAATTTACTTTCAGCCATTTTTATGTTTCTAGAATTTTCTGGGAAAAAAGTGAAATATTTTTGATTCTCTGTATTTTGGGACTAAATAATTTAGTGTGGATGAAACGATTAAAAGAAGAACAGGAACATTTTTAAAGATCAAAATGACTAGTTTACTTTAAAAAAAAACGATTTGTCTCCAAACAAATTAAAATAAGGACTACAAAAGTCTAAAAGACTACAAAACCCAGAAATGACGTTTTGCAGCCTCACTCTTTGGTTCTGACTCGGTTCTGAGGTTTCCTGCAGATCTGTCAGGTGTCATGAAGGGATTTAAAGAACTTCAGCAAGAAACACAGGAGGACCCAAAAGAAGATGTGGGTCAGAACCAGAACCATGCCCACAAACATGAGGGTTATTCACCACAGCAGGTCTGATCAGAAAAGTTCTGTTCTGGCCTGTAAATCCACAGCAATAATTCAGAACCTCAGACGGTCCGGCTCCAGAACCTCCGGTTGTTTTTAACACTCGGTTCTTCGGTACAGTTCTGACCATGTTCTTCATGTCAAACAGGAAGTCGTTGTTTGATGTTTAGCTTTTAACTTTTAGCAGCAAAGTCGTCCGCAGTCCAAAACCGACCCGGTTTGCTTTTCCCGTCCTTCTGAATCCTCACCTGCAGAAGTTCTCCAGGCGGTTTGAAGGAGGTGCAGGTTCCTCTGGAGGAGCCGGAGTTGAATCTTCTTCTCTAGATCTTCCCACTCCGGAGTCGTTCATGTCATCAGAACTGTGATCTGAGCTTCAGCCTGTTTCCATGGCGACCTGCTGCCTCCAGACTCACCATGAGGATGGAGCCCCTCCATCCAGGAAGCCTCACCGCCGCCTGGAGAGATGTCGTTCTGAGAGGACGCCGGCGCCCCGACAGGTCACTTCCAGACGAGGGTTTGAGCTCAGGCCTCTAAAGAACAGAAATGCTGCAGCAGAACCCGGCGGTCCAAATAAACAAGTTCCTCTGGTGAAAAGAATGAAGTTAAAAAGCATGAGATCTGCCCAGAGACTGGCTTTAGAAAAAACTGGATCTACAGGAAAACAGCGCTCCCCCTGGTGGTAGAGTTCAGAACTACAGCCACATTTCCTGCTAAGATTTGATGTTTCATAATCTGGATCCTTTAACGAGCAGAAAACTTTACTCAGAATTTATGCAAATACTTTTCTTTAGTTTTTTAAATAAAAAAAATATTTTCCTTGATTTAAGCTGCAGCTTCACTTCAGCTGAAACAGGAAGAACTCTGGAATCAGCCAGAAGAAAATTATATTTCAGATTCATTTCAAATACATAGTAATGCACAGAAATAATACTTTGGCATTTCTCATACTGGACTTGGCCATACTCAGTTACTGAATGTGCATGAAAGTAACATGAATACATGGTAGTGCACGTGTACAGTGGGACAGCGTCCCGTCACGGTCAGGTTTGGGTGAGTCTGGATTTTGGGAAGCAGCGGTTTGGGTTCCGGCTTCGGTAAACCGGACGCTTATTGCTCCGTTCAGACCATCGGAACGTTTTCAGACTTCATTCTGAACCTAAACGAGGTTCTTTTGAGAACAGAAACTGGTTTTAAGTCAGTCGTCTTCAGATGTGATTCAGTCGATCCTTGATAAAAAAACTATAGTTCAAGGCGGACTCAAAGTCCCAGAAGGCCGCTGGGTGGTGTCACCATCCGGGTTCAGCCCAGATGGAAGCGCATGTGTCGGTTCAAACTGCCCTGCTGCGTGAACTCCTGCCCGCAGACGCCGCAGCCGAAGGGTTTCTCCCCCGTGTGCACCGTTATGTGCGAGTTCAGGTGAGTTTTGCGTGTGAAGCGTTTGCCGCAGAAGTCGCAGCTGTACGGCTTCTCGCCGGTGTGGACGGCCATGTGCGTCGCCAGGTGCGTCTTCCGGTTGAACCTCTTGCCGCAGACCTCGCAGCCGAAGGGCTTCTCCTCGGCGTGGACCGTCATGTGAGTCCGCAGGTGCGTCTTGCGTTTGTAGCTTTTGCCGCAGACGTCGCAGCCGTACGGTTTCTCCCCCGTGTGGACGGTCATGTGCGCGCGCAGGCTGGTCTTACGGTTGAACCTCTTGCCGCAGACGTCGCAGCCGAAAGGCCGCTCCCCCTTGTGGACGATCATGTGCGTCTTCAGGTTGTTCTGGTGCCGCGCCCTCTTGCCGCAGATGTCGCAGACGAAGGGCTTCTCTCCGGTGTGGATGCGCATGTGCGTCTTCAGGTTGTGCTGGTGCTTGAAGCGTTTGCCGCACACCTCGCAGCCGAACGGCTCCTCCCCCGTGTGGATGCGCATGTGGATCTTCAGGTTGTGCTCGTGTTTGAAGCTTTTGCCGCAGCTCTGGCAGCCGAAGGGTTTCTCCTCGGAGTGGACCCTCATGTGGGACCTCAGGCTGAAGTGGTCCCTGAAGGTTTTCCCGCAGTCGTCGCAGGCGAACTTCTTCTTCCCGGTGTGGACTCTGGGCTGCGGCTCGGCGCTCGGCCGCAGCTCAGGCCGTTTGGCGTTGAGCGCGCAGCCGGCCGGGCTTTTCTCGGTGTTGCGCCGCATGTGTCTCTTCAGGGACTGTTTGTACAGAAACTGTTTTCCGCACTCGGAGCAGCTGAACGGCTTCGGCGCCGCTGGAATGTTCAGGCCGCTCTCGGGCGGCAGGCAGACGCCGCTGCCGTCTTCACCTGCAGGTGGAGCGTCTGCCATCTGTCGGTGCCATTCACCTTCATCGCTGTCTTCGTCTTCCTCGCTGGCTTCAGTCGGAGTGGAGTCCGTGGGGGTGTTTGTGCTCAAACGGCTTCGGCTCCTCACCAGCTCCAGCTTCCCAAAGTCTCCTCCATCGCACTCGGTTTTTATCCACTTCATGGAGCTGCCGGCTGCAGGCTCCGCCTCCCTGCAGACCGCACCTCTACTTTGAGGAAAATGGGAGGTGTGGGGCTCCTCCTCCTCCTCCTCACTCTTCACTGTGACGACGGTGAAGGGGAGGCGGCTGTAGTCGAGCGGTCCGTGCAGCAGCTCTGCTGGTGGGCTGGTCCATGGTTCCTCCTCTTCCTCCTCCTCCTCCTCGTCCTCCTCCTCCACCTTGATGTGGAGCGGCTCCGGGAACTGCTGCCCCACACTGGAGGTCCAGGGAACCTCCTCCTTGATCTTCACTTGCTGGACATCTGCGGGAAACAGAACGACCCGATGAGTCATCAGGAGTCCCAAACATTAAGGCCTCAAAAAACTCCAACAAAAACACAAAACTGGTGTTTTTCTATGAGAAAAATAAATATTAAAATCGCTCCATTTATAGACAAATAAAAGACAAATTAATGAAATCCAGAATCAAAGCTTTGTGTTTGTTTAGAAGGACGATGCCAAAGACATTCAAGAGGAACGTGAAGATCAGCTGTTTGAAGAAACTTCCAGAAAAATAAGTATTTAGATTTAAAAGAAGAAAAAAATAAACCATACAGACATTTTTTCAGAATGTAAATCAGAGGCGTCAGAAAAAAGATACAAATAAAAGTTTACCACAGGGCTCCGCGCTCGGTCCCATACTTTCACCTCCATTTTTCCACACAGTTCTGCTTTTACGCTGATGATCCTCGGATGTCCAACAATGATTTTTGAAGGTGTGAGTGATCTGAAGTCTGGACTGACAGGAAGCGGTACAGTCCGGTACAGTCTGGTACGCTGTGGCGGCTGGAAGGAGATCAGCTATGTGGACGGTCTTTTGAGGTACTTAAGGTCAGATCAGGTCTTTTTCTTCATTTATTAAGGTTTTTAGAACAATAACTGATTTTCAATAAAGCCCCGTCTTCATATTTTATTAACAGTTGAGATTTATTCTCAGACTTGCAGGTGCTGACTCTCAGCTGGAAACGGTCACAGTTTGAGGAGATGAGGAGAAACATCTCATCTGCAAAGAGCAAATTTAGAGATTCAGACACCAAACTCCTCCATCTGAGAAGTTCTAGCCACAAACTGATAGCTGGAAAAGTCACCAGGAGGCAAACCAGACTCCTCAAGTAAGGAACTTACATCCAGAACGAGTCCAGAACAACTCTAGAGAGACTCTAGAGCACCTGTGTCAAACTCAAGGCCCGGGGGCCAAACGCGGCCCTCCATGTCTTTTCATGTGGCCCGCGAGAGCATAAAAGGTTTTGAGTAATAATAAAAATTGGTGTGTATTTATTCATATCTAGGGGTAATCAGACTTGAAATATCTGATTGGGCAACTATACATTAGAAAGTAAACACTGTCCATTTAACCTAATAACCAAATGTAAAAGGATTTATGCTAACAAGCAAACATGTTTTCTATGTAACAGTAACTGTAACTTTAAAAAGTTAGAATAAATAGACAAATGAGGAATTTAACATTAAGGAGTAGTTACATTTATTTTCATTACATTTGGTTACAGGTATAAGTTATATCTGGCCCTTTGAGGACAGACACTATGCTGATGTGGCCATCGGTGAAAATTAGGCCGCCTTTCCACTGCATGGTTCAAGTGACCCAATTCAGATTTTTTCCTCTCACGTGGCACAGATCGGATATGATCGGTGAACGTGGAAGCAGGACAAAAGCGCATGGATTCCGTTTTTCTCAGATCGGATACAGGCCTCTCTCATATGTGGAAATAAATCGGAAACAAATCGGATACGTGCATTAGCGTGTGCCATGTAAGCAGACAGATCGGATATTCCCCAGTAAATCCGAGTCGTACCTCAGTGACGTCAACTCAGGACACCACCAACTGAGATCACATGACTTATTAAGGTGCTTTTGTGCTGATGTTGCTGTCAGCGTGTTACCTTTCAGCCTCAGGCTTCAGACCGTAGTTGGAAACCGCTGTTATGTCCGGTCCAGACGCAAACGGTAACTAATGAAGCGGGACACCGTTGCTATGGAACAGGCTAGAAGCCGTTTATTTCTTTGCGGAGTCTGTGAGTGTATGATGGGGACCGTGTGTGTGTGAGCGTATAAGGAGAGGGGCGGGGTGTGATCGTGGAGCGGGAGAGTGTCGGAGAACCGTAATAAAAAGAAGGTGTCTCCCCCAAAAGATTGTTTTGGAGTCTTTCTTAACCCATTCTGTGCAGAAACCGCCTTCGGCCCTAGAGGAAATCTCCCGTGTGTTTCTGACCACGGTCGGAAAAGAGAAGTCATCGCGCAGGAAAGGTTCAACACTTGGATCAAACTGTTCGGACAGCACAACGTCTGCAAACACTTCCTCATTCAAAACTCAGAGAGAGCACATAAGATGGCCGAGCAGCCCTCATTCTTTTCCTCCCCCGTGCATCCCCTCAGAAGCACCCAAGGCCACGCCTCCTTCCGTCACCGCATTGCCTCCATGACAACCGCAGTCACAAAAGACCGAAGGAGGTCCGCGGAATGCGGAAATACTGCTACTTAGTCCTCAGAACGTCTACGTTTGATAGTTTCAGCATTGTATAGTGTAAATGCAAAAATCAGATACGGGTCACTTTTAAAAGATGATGTAAGCGGGTCGTCAAAAAAATCGGATATAGTCAGAAAATTGGATATGAGCATCAAGACCTGCAGTGTAAATGCAGCCTTAGTTTGACACCCCTGCTCTAGAGTGACTCCAGAATGAGTCCAGAGCGACTCTAGAGACATTCCAGAGTGACTCCAGAGCAAGTCCAGAACGAGTCCAGAGCAGTGCATAGGAAACTTTAGAACGAGTCCAGCGCGACTGCAAAACGGTTCCAGAACGAGTCAAGCACAAATCCAAAACGAGTCCAGAGCAACTCCATAACAAGTCCAGAATGACTCCAGAACAACTTTAGAGAGACTCAAGAGTCACTCCAGAACTAGTCCAGAACATTACATAGGAAACTTTAGAACGAGTCCAGTGCGACTGCAAAACGGTTCCAGAACGAGTCAAGGGCAACTCCAGAACGAGTTGAGCACAAATCCACAACGAGTCCAGAGTGAATCCAGGATAACTCTAGAGCACCTCCAGACTGTCTCCAGAACAAGTCCAGTGCGACCCCAGAGCAACTGCAGAACTAGGGTCGGCAGTGGCACAGGTGGTAGAGCAATGACCAAAGGGTCGGCCGTTCGATCCCCACTCCCCCCCAACCAGCTGTAGTTGTGTCCTTGAGCAAGACACTTCACCCTCCTTGCCTCCAGTGTGGCTCCACTGGTGTGTGAATGTGCATGAATGATCCCGGTGATGGTCAGAGGGACCGTAGGCGCAAACGGGCAGGCACGCCTCTGTCAGTCTGCCCCAGGACAGCTGTGGCTACAACAGTAGCTACCATCACCAAGAATGAATGAATGATGGACACACTGTAAGCGCTTTGAGCAACAAGAAAAAGCACAGATAAATCTAATCCATTATTATTATTAGTAGAACTAGTCCAGAGCAAAGCCAGAGCGAGTCCATGAGCATCCACTCATTCAGACATTTCATTTTGAAAGTCATTGTAGGACTTCACCTGGAAATGAAACAAACCGGGTACTGATGAGCAGGTGGGTCTATCAGTGACGTCATTTATGGTTGACAGAAACCTGAATCAGATGAATAATCTGAACCTGTCGTCCTAATCTGTGTTGAAATCTCCTTTATCTCTGTTTACATTTCAGTGGAATAGAGCGGAACTCCAGCAGGACGTAAACCTGCAGATTTCACACCTGTTCTCCTCCCACCTGCGTACGGACAGGTGTGCACGCGGCTTTTCCACGCGCCCTCAGATCCACTCGGGTCTTTCCGCCAGCAGAAACGAAGGTAGCTCGGTTCGGAGAAGCGGCAGCTCCGGCCGCTACAAGCTAACAGTTAGCGGGGTTTTCGGCGGAGAAACTCCGAACTAACGGCGGCGGCATCTCACCGGCGGGTCCTGCTGCACCGGCGCTCTGCGGCGGGTTCACGCCGGGGCGCGGAGCCCCCCGCTGCTCCCGCAGGGGCAGACTCTCGGCGCCACGCCGCCGCGGGAACTCCACTTCGTTCATGGCGCGCGGCCTCGTCTTCTCCCTGGCGGGTCAGGCCGAACCGATCCCCGCTGACCGCCGAGCTGCGCAGCCGAGGGCGGTCCCGTCACACCGGGTCCATGGCTGAAGTGCAGGAGCTGGATACGCCGACAGGCCCCCGGACTTTCTTTGTACTGACGTCCGCTGCGCTTTTGATCAGGCATCTGAGCGAACACCCCGTTTATGGTCGCCATAGCAACCGTCGTTTATTCCCCCTAAAAGTTGAGCAGAAAGCACGAATTTTGTTAAAAAGAAATGAATAATTATTTATGTTTGAACTAAAATAATTATTTTGTGCTCATACATTATTATTATTTTTTTTTTTTTTACAAAAGCGAAAAAGTATTTTTGAAATAAATGTAAAAAGACTAAAAAACTTTCAGTTTTATTTCTTTTAACCGAATATTTCAGAAGTGTTTTGGGGTCTAAATCATAATTTTAAATAAAGTTTAGTTGATCTGAAGTTGATGTCATTTTGTCGTGAAGGTGGAATACTTGTCCAGCGACTGATTGAAAGATTCTTTGGACCCACTAGAACCAGAACCACCAGCTCATATTTGGGGGACGACGTGTTCTGCACATCTGCTCACACATGCACTAGTGATCCACCAGGAGGCGGAACTTCTGGATGTTTCCCTGCAGTTCCTGCATACATGACAATCTGTCCGTGAATCCCTGCAGCCGTACAGAACTGATGAAGAAAACTGGGGAAAACTGTTTTTTATCAAAAAGCATAAACTAAAACTAAACTACATTTGATCAGAGTCACTGCAGAATGTACAGATGAGTTAAGGCAATGCCTTAATGATGGAAATTCTGCAGACAGATCTATTTCAGTGGATACAAACATCTCAACAGTTTATCAGTTTTTAAAAGTATATCATGATATTTAGGTTTATCAGGAAGTCAAAGTCTGGAACATTTCTGTCCTGCAGAGTGAGAAGTTTATCCATCTTTCTCTGTAGTTTGTGTTCCTGAAGGATTCCTGAAGGTAGTTTTAAAATTCCTACTTTGACTTGAAGCCTAAAACTTTATCATCTGAATTTAAAAAAAGTTTTTTTTTTGACAGACTTATTTTTCTTTTTATTACATTTCAGGTAATTTTCTAGTATTTGCTGCTGGAATGAAGCAGAGACCAACACTGACCTCTGCTGTTCGGTTTGTGTCATTACAGTTTGTGTCTGCAGCTCTGATTTCTTCACGTGATTCTTCTCAAGAAATAACAAAAATGAAAATCTAAAGCTGCGTTTTCTACACAGTACATTAACAAAACATGTCTTAATCATAAATAAATATTCTCTCAGTGAATATAGACTTTTCGTTTTTGAAACAAAGGATCGTTTTTCTGTTCTTGGTTGAACCAAACCTGAACTCTAAGTTGGTACATTTTAAATGTTCATGTCCAGAAAGGCTGGTGAGCGTATTCCAGGAAACTGTGAGTCCATCACATGTTTTAAGGAGAGCAGAGAATCAGTCATTCAGCAGAAACGTCAGCTGAACATGAACAGTCTGAAACACCAAACACAGTAAAGTAGAAGCAACAATTGATGCATTTATTTCACCAAACTCCACAGTTTTAATACAAACACTGAAATTAAGGATTATTTCATCAATTAGGCAGAAATCTAACAGAAAAACAGCAGAAACCTAAAAAAAAAGACATAGTAGCTCCATCTTTCTGTGTGCATTATGGGTGTTTTTCAGTGATGAAGATGATGAAGACCACGTCTACAGGTCCCTGAACTGCAGGCGGACCCTCAAAGGGTTAAACGTCTCATTTAAATGAAACATTTTGATGGTTAACTTCTGCTGGAAAAACAACTTCTAAATCTATCCAATCAAATTGACGATGCCCCGCCCACTTTTCCTCTAAAGAGTATTGTTCCTTTAAAACATTTTCCTATGGCAGCGTGTGAAGAAGGTCCCAACAGGAGAGACTGAAACCTTGTCTGCTTCTGCAAACGGAGGCCAGGAGAGTCTGCGCAGTCTGCAGCCAGTTTGAAGATCTTTCTTCTTTCTCTTTCGGCTTTTCCCATCAGGGGTCGCCACAGCGAATCATCCTTTTCCACTTCACTCTATCATGGACATCTTCTACCCTAACATTAGCCAACTTCATGTCCTCTGTTCAGACATCCATAGTTCTCCTCTTTGGCCGTCCTCTTGCCCTCCTGCCAGGCAGCTCCATCTCCAACATCCTTCTACCAATATATCCACTATCCCTCCTCTGAACATGTCCAAACCATCTCAGTCTGGCTTCTCTGACTTTGTCGCTAACACAGGCAACATGAGCCGTCCCTCTGATGTACTCGTTCCTTATCCTGTCCAACCTGGTCACTCCTAAGGAGAACCTCAACATCTTCATCTCCGCTACCTCCATGTCAGCCTCTTGTCTCTGTCTCACTGCTACCGTCTCTAACCCATAGAGCAGAGCTGGTCTCACCACTGTCTTGTACACCTTTCCTTTGAGTCTTGCTGACACTCTTCTGTCACACAACACTCTTGACACTTTCCTCCACCCGCTCCAACCTGCCTGCACTCGCCTCTTCACCTTTTTTCCACACTCCCCATCACACTGAACTGTTGACCCCAAGTACTTAAACTCCTGCACCTTCTTCACCTCAGCCCCCTGTAACCTAACGCTTGTACCTTGATCCCCCTCTTTTGTAAATAGCTCTTTAAATTATACCACATTTTCCTTGTTCTTTTTTTATTTTTATTTATATTATTCTTACTCTTTTTTTCCTGTCAGTTGTTATGGTAACGAACAAATTTCCCACGTGTGGGATCAATAAAGTATTTCTGATTCTGATTCTGATTCTCTCGTTCAGACACATGTATTCTGTCTTACTACGACTGACCTTCATGCCTCTTCTTTCCAGAGCAAACCTCCACCTCTCTAGCTGTTCCTCCACCTGCTCTCTACTCTCACTGCAAATTACAATGATATCCGCAAACATCATTGTCCAGGGAGATTCCTGTCTTACCTCGTCTGTCAGCCTGTCCATCAGCATAGCAAACAAGAAGGGATTCAAAGTTGATCCTTGGTGTAGTCCCACCTCCACCTTGAACTCCTCTGTCTGACCTACAGCACATCTCACCACCGTCATACTTCTCTCATACATGTCCTGAACTACTCTGACATACTTCTCTGCCACTCCAGACGACCTCATACAGTACCACAGCTCCTCCCTCGGCATCCTGTCATACGCCTTCTCTAAATCTACAAACACACAATGCAGCTCCTTCTGACCATCTCTGTACTTTTCCATCAACATTCTCAAAGCAAATATGGCATCAGTGGTGCTCTTACGGGGCATGAAACCATACTGCTGCTCACAAATCTCCACCTTCTTCCTAAGCCTGGCTTCCACTACTCTTTCCCACATGGACTACAGTTCTAATGTTATTTTATTGTATTCTGTTATTTTCGTCCTTCACTTTTATTTTTTCTCTTCCATTATTGTGAATATGTGTGTCATCTTTTGAAGTTCTAATAAAAAAGGAAAAAACTCACTGTCCGTGTTCTAAATGTTCTGGTAGAAAAACAGTCCCCACGTCTTCAGTTCCAGCCTCATTGACAGTAAAACCAAACTTTTTTTTTTTGGGAGGGGGGGGGGGCTGTCACATTTGCAGAGTTTAAATATGTGTAAGAATCCTTGCATTAATAGAAACTAAAAAGGAAACAGACAGAGAGTCAGAGTGGGACATCATACATCCTCTGCACTAAGCCATTAGTGAAAGTTGAATGATAGATGGATGGATGGATGGATGGATGATGTATGGATGGATGGATGATGAATGGATCAATGGATCATCAGTGTTTGATGTTAGAGTAAGTCCAGGTTCCGTCGAGTCGTGATTCACGCAGGCGGTAATGATGCCCGACGGAGACAATCAGAGGTGGTTAAGTTAAACGTAACTTCGGTGTGTAAACTGGCTAAGACGATGTCCGACACTGTAATTTTCTCTGGTCCCCTGCCGAACTTAGTCAGTGATGAAATGTACAGCCGCTTTTCATCATTTAACCGCTGGCTTTCTAGATGGTGCCCAGAAAACGGCGTTGGTTTTGTGGATAACTGGAGCGCGTTTTGGGGGAAGCCCGGTCTCATGCGGAGAGACAGCGTCCATCCCACCCGGGACGGTGCCGCTCTTCTTTCTAGAAACATTTCTGCTAGCCTTAGTCTGTTAACCTGACAATCCAGAGACGAGACCCGGGCGCAGAGCAGCAGTGGAAAACGCTCCTCTGAGCCTCCCTTAGGGTTAGTGCCGGTGCAAAACCCATGCAGGGAAAGTCAAGCAGGTTCAAGCGTTAGCTTATGTGCTGAAAGACAAATGAAAGGAGCGCGTCATGGAAACCTTAAAGTGACAGACGGCAGTTCTCACAAGCAGAATTATGATGTAATTAAATGCGGTTTATTAAACATTCGATCCATTTCCTCCAAGTCCCTCTTAGTCAATGAGTTAATCATTGATAACAACCTTAGTCTTTTAGCCTTAACAGAAACCTGGCTCCAACAGGATGACTATGTTAGATTGAATAAAGCAACCCCCCCCACTTATGCTAACTATCAGAAATCCAGGATTTCAGGGAAAGGAGGTGGTTTGGCAGTAATATCACAGTCTAGCTTACTTCTCAGCCCTAAAGTTAAAAATGCTTATAACTCCTTTGAAAGTATCATATTGTCTTTAAGTCACCCTAACAGGAAAACTGGAAAACCTGTTTTACTCATAATTATTTATCGCCCCCCCGGCCCATATTCAGAATTTTTAACTGAGTTTTCCGACTTCCTATCGACTATTGTCTTAGATTCTGATCAAATTATAATATTAGGGGATTTTAATATTCATGTTGATGACCCCAGTGACTGCCTAGGAAAGGCTTTTGCAGCTTTATTAGATGATGTTGGTTTCACCCAAAGTGTGAATGAACCCACTCACTGTCATAAGCACACCCTGGATCTTGTTCTAACCCATGGGATAGAGATCAGCCAGCTGAGTGTCCTTCCTCTTAACCCCATCATTTCTGATCACTTTATGATTACCTTCCAGTTTACACTGGAACATCCTTCTGCCCCAGTGAATAAGAAACAGCCTAGAAGAACCTTAACTGACCGTTCTGTGTCTGAGTTTAAACACACAGTTCAGCCAGTACTTAGTGATATTCTGAGAAAATACTCTGAGTCCAGCTCCCATAGTATCAGTCCTAGTATAAATGACCACTTTGTTAATGATGCCTTACAAGCCCTCAGGAGTACACTCCATGTTGTTGCCCCCTTGAAACCTAAGTTCGTCAGACCAAACCGAGTAGCACCGTGGTTTAACGCTGAAACTCGTTCTCTTAAACAAGAAACCCGTAAGTTGGAAAGAGAATGGCGCCGCTCCGGTTCAGAGCAGTCTCTGGATATCTGGAAACATAGCCTATTAAATTATAAAAAAGCTCTGCGTAGAGCTAGAAGCCAGTACTATTCAACCTTAATAACAGAGAATGGAAACAATCCAAGATTTCTTTTTAGCACTATTGCTAAATTAACTCGCAGTCAGAGCTCAGTAGAACCACATGTTCCTGTTTCTCTCAGCTCTGATGATTTTCTTACATTTTTCGATAGTAAAATCTCAAATATTAGACATAAGTTAAATCAAGTTATTCCTACAATCAGCCCAGAACAGGCTGAAGTGGTAGAAATGGAGGCAACCATAGAAACTTCTGTAACATTGGACTGCTTTACTGCTGTGGATCAAGCGGAAATAACATCAATTATTACGTCCTCCAAATCCTCAACGTGTCTGTTAGACCCAATTCCCACTAGACTTTTTAAAGAAACTTTTCCCCTAATTAATGATCCCATATTAACAATGATAAATGCCTCTCTGGAAACGGGTTACGTGCCACAGTCTTTTAAATATGCAGTTGTTAAACCTCTTCTGAAAAAGCCCAGTTTGGATCCTAGCATCTTGGCCAACTATAGACCGATATCAAACCTGCCCTTTATTTCTAAAATCCTAGAAAGAGTTGTAGTTAAGCAGCTTTACTGGCACCTACAGGACAACAGCCACTTTGAAGACTTTCAGTCGGGGTTTAGACCCCACCACAGTACGGAAACTGCACTAGTTAGAGTCTCTAATGACTTGTTATTGGCCTCAGAAAAGGGTCTACTTTCTATTCTGGTCCTGTTGGACCTCAGTGCAGCCTTTGACACTATCGACCACAGTATTTTACTCCATAGACTAGAGCAGGACATAGGGATCAGAGGATCTGCTCTCCAGTGGTTTAAATCCTATCTGTCCCATAGGTATCAGTTCGTTAATGTAAATGGACATTCCTCTCAGTGCACTCGAGTCAACTATGGAGTCCCACAGGGCTCAGGCTTGGGACCGATCCTGTTTACGCTTTATATGCTACCCCTAGGAAACATAATCAGGAAACACAGCATTAATTTTCATTGTTATGCCGACGATACGCAGTTGTATTTATCCATGAAGCCTGACCAGAATGACGATATAGAGGAACTGAACGCCTGCATCAGTGACATCAAGACCTGGATGACAATTAATGACCTCCTCTTGAACCCAGAAAAAACTGAGGTCATTATACTTGGACCTAAAAACCTCAGAGATGCTCTGTCTGCTCAGATAGTCTCCCTGGATGGCATAAGTATAGCCCCCAATTCCACAGTTAGAAACCTTGGGGTTTTATTTGACCAGGATTTATCATTTAAGGCTCACATATCTCAGGCGTGTAGAACTGCCTTTTTTCATCTGCGGAATATTGCTAAGATCAGAAATCTACTTTCTAAGAGTGATGCTGAAAAACTCATCCATGCATTTGTTACGTGGAGGCTGGATTACTGTAACTCCTTGTTAGCAGCGTGTCCTAAGAGTTCCTTAAGAAGTCTCCAGCTTGTTCAGAACGCAGCAGCTAGATTGTTAGCAGGAAGCAGCAGAAGAGATCACATCACTCCTGTGTTAGTTTCGCTCCATTGGCTCCCAGTTGATTCCAGAATCCAGTTCAAGATCCTCCTGTTAACCTATAAGGCCTTCCATGGAATGGCCCCGTCCTATATTAAGGACCTCATAGTCCCTTACCATCCAATCAGAACACTTCACTCACTAAATGCAGGACTGCTTGTGGTTCCTAGAATTAGTCAAAGTACGGTTGGAGGTAGAGCGTTTAGCCACCAAGCCCCTGTCTTATGGAATAAACTCCCAGCTCATGGAAGAGAGGCCGACTCAGTTTCTACATTCAAAGTTAGACTGAAAACATTCCTCTGTGGACAGGCTTATTGTCAGACTAGTTAGTATTCTGAGATTATTTAACTTCATGTTAATTTGTTTAAATTAAACTTAATAACTATTTGTTTTAAAAGGCTGCTAGAAGTTGAAGCTGGGGTAACTATGGTGCTCTGGGGTTCTGTCTTCTTTTCTCTTCTACTTCTACCCTTCCTCTCCTCCATTCCTGATCATTATTCATCATTTAGTTCTCCATGCCTCTGTCTGGTGCAGTGATTCATGTATTGTCCCTCTTTCCCTCCTGGGGAGTGGGAGTGCTTCCAGACTCCAGTTGGTTCATCCGTGCTCCAGTTCCTGACCGAGTACCTCGTCTCTGCTCCTGCTCCTGGCTGTGGTTCCTGTCTCCGGCTCGACTCGCCCCCCTGACTGTCCCCCCAACTCCATCTGGATGAAGCTCGTCTGCTGGACTTTATATATGTAGTTGTAGATTTAGATAAGTTAATTCTTCTCTAAGAGTTCTGGTAAATCACCTGTCCATCCTGGGGGAGGATCCCTCCTTCATGTGGACACCCCTGAGATTTCTTCGTTTTTTCCGGAATCCGGTTTTTAGGAGTTTTTCCTTACCGCGAAGGGGGGTCTAAGGGCAGGGATGTCAGTATAGCTTAGTCAGTTTGTTAGTTCATTTTAGTATTTTCCTATTGAACTCTTTGCATTCATGATCCTTTTGAGTTCATGATTTACTTCGAAGCCCATCGAGACGACTGTTGTTGAGATTTTGGGCTATACAAATAAAATTGAATTGAATTGAATTAAATGGATGGCTGGATCATGAATGATGGATGCATGGATGGATGGATGGATGGATGGATGATGAATGGAAAGATGGATGATGTTCTCCTGGTTGGGCTGGGGCGGCCCTCTCTTTCCCTCCGTGCCTCCCTGCTCTCTGGCTCTGGGGGCCTTGCGGCGGTCCTGCTGGCCCTGGCCTGGGTGGCGGGCTTGGTCGCCCGGGCGGCGGTTGTTCCCTGCTAGTTTCCGTGTGGCGTTGGGGGGATTCCGGCTGTCGCTGCTGCTGCGGTGGGGGTCTTGGGGTGAGGATGGCTGGGCACTCTCCCTCCTTCTTTACACATTCCACCATCCATTTTAGAAGAACATAAACACTCACCTGAGCACAGGTGTTAGCTCACCTTTGCACTGGCGGTTTGCGTGAATGACTGAAATGTTTCACACTAGTTGGTTTTAAGGCATAAGTATGCGTGTGAACACTATCTGTTTTGTGTACATGTCGACAGATGGACATTTTTGCAGCTAGCAGGTGTGTTTGACACTTGTGTGTGTGTGTGGACAGGCTCCGCCCTTTTTGTACTGCATTTGAGCCTTACCATGGTGATTAACAACCAGTAAACTTGTTCATGGTGCTTCATGGTCTTATCCCCCTTCCCCTCCTACTATCACCCTCCTTCCCCCCCTCTCTAACGTCCCTCTCTCTTCTTCCCCTCTTTCCTTTTCCGTCCGGTCCAACACCCAAAATTTTCAAACATGATTGGAATTAATAAAGTTTGGCCTCAACTACAAAAGGGGTTTATTCAGACATACCTTTGGTTTGTCTGAAGATTAATAACCCCTCTTGTTAAAGTAAAATATGTCCAAGACAAGAGGCCCTCAGCTCTCATCTGTCTGCCCAGCTGTTGGACAGGA
>CM074508.1:22728558-22746493 GCA_037389245.1 Oryzias sinensis
GGGGGGTAGGGGGTGATAATAGGAGGGGAAGGGGGATAAGACCATGAAGCAGCATAAAGCAACAAGTTTACTGGTTGTTAATCATTATGGTAAGGTTCAAATGTAAAAAAAAAAAAAAAAGGGCGGAGCCTGTCCACACACACACTCAAATGTTATAAACACACCTGTTAGTTGCAAAAATGTCCACCTGTCGACATGTACACAAAACAGATAGTGTTCACACGCATACTTATGCCTTAAAACCAACTAGTGTGAAATATTTCAGTCATTCAGTCATGCAAACTGTTAGTGCAAAGGTGAGCTAACACCTGTGCTCAGGTGAGTGTTTATGTTCTTCTAAAATGGATGGTGGAACGTGGAAAGAAGGAGGGAGAGTGCCCAGCCATCCCCACCCCAAGACCCCCACCGCAGCAGCAGCGGCAGCCGGAATCCCCCCAACGCCACACGGGAACCGGCAGGGAACAACCGCCGCCCGGGCGACCAAGCCCGCCACCCAGGCCAGGGCCAGCAGGACCGCCGCGAGGCCCCCAGAGCCAGAGAGCAGGGAGGAAAGAGAGCGCCGCCCCAGCCCAACCAGGAGAGCAGCCCCCCCGCCGCGCCGGGAGAACCCAAAGCAGAGTCCCACCGGAGAAGGACGCCCACAGCCCCAGACGAGCACCCCACCACCACCCAGGAGTTCTGGGCATCCCCCCGCCTCAACCCCAGGTACGAGCCAGGACCCCCCAAGGGAGACCCGCTCCGCACTCCAGGCAGCCATCCGCCCGGCCCACGGTTGGTCCAGGGAGGAGCGAGGCAGGGGCCCGCCGCCCCCGCCCAGGAGGGGGGAACCCCGGGGAAAAAAGAGGGCCCACAAGGGGTGTTGTTAACATGGCCCGACCAGGCTCGGCCACAGTTGGAAATTTGGCGGGGCCCAGCACTCAGGAGCAAGTAGTTGATTTTTCACGATGTTTCATGAGAACATTTGGAAGAAATCAGAGCGGCTCCAGAATGTCTCATGTTTTCCAATGAATCTCTTTCCAACCTTCAGGGCATCAGAAACATTTTTAAAACCAGTTTCTGTTGTTTTTCTGAAGAACTAACTCTTTTTCACGTTTCAACGTGATTCTGCATAAATGTTGTGCAATGCAAAGATGACAGACGTTGCTGTTTCATCAGTTCCAAAGAACACCAAACGTCTATCACAAATACAGATTACAGTCCTGTGATGTCAGGAGGTCTTTGTCATCACATTGGAATACACAAACTGACAGAAACCTTTAGAAACACAAAGATTCATTGGTTTTCCTTCCAAAAATGGGGTTTAAGGTCTGAAAAGAGTCTTCTTTGTGTCTCTGGAATCATTAGGAATCTTCAATGAGATCCAGCTGACTTTCAATGACTCAATCACAGTGCTGCTATGGTGTCTGTCCACGCCATCAATGAGACTGACGAAGACGAGGACCAAGACCACAACCAAATCCAGATACAGAATTTTTTTTTTAAGTTCTAAAGTTTTATTGACTTTTTTCAATCCATCCATCCATCTTCCTCCGCTTAATCCGGAACCGGGTCGCGGGGGCAGCAGACTGAGCAGAGATGCCCAGACTTCCCTCACCCCGGCCACTTCCTCCAGCTCCTCTGGGGGGACCCCGAGGCGTTTCCAGGCCAGTCCAGAGACGTAGTCTCTCCAGCGTGTCCTGGGTCTTCCCCGGGGCCTCCGCCCAGTGGGACATGCCCGGAACACCTCTCCAGGGAGGCGTCCAGGAGGCATCCGGACTAGATGCCCAAGCCACCTCAACTGGCTCCTTTCGATGTGGAGGAGAAGTGGTCCTACTCCGAGCTCTCCGCAGGTGACCGAGCTTCTCACCCCATCTCTAAGGGAGCGCCCCGCCACCCTACGGAGGAAGCTCATTTCAGCCGCTTATATTCTGGACCTGGTTCTTTGGGCCATGACCCATAGCTCATGACCATAGGTGAGTATTGGAACGAAGATTGACCGGTAAATTGAGAGCTTTGCTTTTTGGCTCAGCTCTCTCTTCACCATAACGGACCAGTACAATGACCACATAACTACAGACGCTAATCTGATCCACCTGTCAATCTCACGCCCCGTCTTCCCTTACTCGTGAACAAGACCCCAAGATATTCAAACTCCTCCACCTGGGGCAGGGACACTCCACCCACCCAGAGAGGACAAACTACCTTTAGAAAAAAATCATTTGAGGATAAAACAGCTGACATTAGGTTGGTCCGAGAGTGGACAATGAAAGAAATGTAATGAAAAGGGATGGAATAAATGAATGAATGAATGAATGAATGAATGAATGAATGAATGAATGAATGAATGAATGAATGAATGAATGAATGAATATAGTCAGAGTCTCCTCCAACTGCAGCCTGGGCTCTTGAACTCAATCCCTCCAGACGGGTTGGATTTTCCACCATTCTGGAGTTGCTCAAGGTGCGAGGCAGCTGTCTGGTGGGGGCTTACTCTCCAGCCCCCGCTCAACCCCGTGGACTTTAATGCCCATGTGGGGAACAACAGTGGCGCCCAGAAGGACGTGATGTGAACGGCCTCCCTGCTCTGAACCGGAGCTGCGTTCTCTTGTTGGACCTCGTCATGGTTTGTCCGTGAACAGACACCATGTTTGACCCCAAAGGTGTTCAGGTCATTACACGTGGCTCCAGGAGTCATGGTCTACTTTGGAACTGATGACAGAGGAACCTCTGGGTTTGTTATTGCACAACATAAGACAGTTTGGAGTCTGAACAAGATTTAGTTTTACTGAGAAAAACATAAACTGGTTTTAAAGATTTTACCTGATACCTCGACGAGATGGAACTAAGTTCTCTGTGAGCCCCGCCCACTTTGAGTCTGATTTAAGGATGAGACTCAGCCTCAACCGGCAGAACTTCAGCTTCAGCTGCTCTGGTGAGTTTTCTTGATGTACTGCTTTCATTCATTTGATTTTTTCATCAAACATTCTTCTAGAATGTCTCCATTTCTTTCAAATGATGCTGTGGTCTTTGTCCTGTTTTAGTTCTTTAGAAAGTTCTTGGTTTTTGTGTATTTTCTACAGACAAATGTTAGGATCTTGGTGTGTTTTAGGCTAGGAGTTGGTTAAGATTGTTGGATTTTCTAATCTTTTTCAGTCTGGTCCTGCTCCAGACCGTCTTCAGAGGAAACAACTTCTCCCAGAAGTCTAAGGGAAGAAACTTTTCCTCCTTTTGCAACAAGCTCAGGTTTGTCAAATGGATCAAGTTTGAAAAAGTCATTTGGTTCTGCTGTGTTTTTATAATGAACAAAGCAAAATATCTGCTTCTTTATCTTCATTAACTGTCATTCTAAAAAATATATTTTTTTCTATTTTAGACGTTTTGCTTCAAGTCAACGAAAACATGCCGTACGTAGCACCAATTAGCATTGTTGGTGGAGGAGGAGGATACCCGTTCAGTTTTAATGGTGTAGATACTGGATCTCTGCTTAAAAAGCTGGATGTGTGGGTCGGACAAGATCTAGTGAGAGGTATAACCGTCCAGATGACTGACAGTATTCAAAAGACACATGGAACAACCGGGGTAGCCGGTGATACAATGTTCTCGTTCACTTTTGAGGATGGAGAATATTTTTCCGACCTCAGTCTTTGGCCCAACTATGCTGGAGATCGCCTGGGAGGCATTAGATTCACAACATCGAAACACCGAAGTTTTGAGGCCTGTATCACGAGTGGAAAACCTTTGTCAATGGCAACAGAAGCAGATGTTGGCTCTGGAATGTGTGTTGGAGTTCAGGGCAGGTCAGGAACTGAAATTAATGCATTTGGGTTCCTGTTCATCAAAGTTAGTAAGTGAACCGGTTCTAGAGGGCTAGATGGTGAAACAACAACCTGTGTGGGTTCAGCTTCTTGATGAGAACAGAAATCAATGTGTTTGACAGAAATGATTTCACCTTCTAGCCTCCAGACAAAGACAACAGCTAATGATATCTGCTGTCATGAAAAGGGTTTGGTTCTTTGAAACAATCAGATGACATCTTTGAACAGATGTGTTCATGCTGCATCTGTGGCTGATGGGGACAATCACCTCTTTGATGGTTTTTCTTTTCTCTTTGATTTCTTCATCTGGTTTGTGTTTTTTTCTTTGGACTTTTACTGCAGTTTTCTGAATGTTTCCATCAGATTTTTGGATTTGCTGTCATTTTTCCTGCTGTACTGAGAAACTCCTGATGTTTTTCCTGTTATTGTCACTGGAATCCAATGTTTCTGTTGTCCTCATCATCTCTTCTGGAAATGGCATTCTATCAGTAAATCTTGTTGGTGTGGACGCTGGAAAAAGCCCTTCAGTTCATGTCAAATCACTGTTTGTGCTCATCTAGTCTGTATGATTTGGAAAATAAAAACCTCAACCAAATCAGGAGTGCTATGAATTCTTAGACTGAACACAAATACATGTTGAAACATTTCTACCAGTTTGGGAGCATCCCTAAAGATGTAGGGGGTTAAGCCCCTCCCACAAGGAAGGTGACGGCAACACCAATGTCACGTCTGGATGATGCAGATGCCGACCAATCACAAGAGACGGCAGCTCAACAGCTCCAGAACAATAAGGAGGTCAACAGAGACGTCTTTCAAGAAAGACCTCTATGACTTTAGCTTTACACACACACACACAACCACACACACACTAGTATATACACACACACACACTAGTACACACACAAGTACACACACACACAAGTACACACACACACTTGTACACACACAACCACACACACACACACACACACTAGATCACGCATTGGTACACACACACACGTGTAAACTTTGTTTTCCAACATTCTCTCCAAAGTCAGAATATTCTGGTATTTGTTTTATAAACGGTTCAAACATGTAGAGATATTTATACTTCAGAGAAACAGAAAACAGGTTTCAATCTGAAGTAATGTTTCAGAGTGTGGACATTTACAGTTTTTTACAATTGTTTGTTCTCTAAAATAAAAAATCTCTACACAATTTAACAAACTTCTACTCCAAGGAAGAAAACACGCCACAGATTAGCACAACATCACACAATGTCTGCATCAGTCTTTGTACAACATCACACACGGTGATTTGAGAAAATAATCCAACATTTCAAGATCTTAGACTTAGATGGATTGTGAGGTTTCCTGCTGGTCATTCCAAAGCATCCAGCAGGTGTGGAAGCACACGTGCGCTAATGGGAAAATCAGCACTCACACTCAACTGGATATACTTCATGCAGTCATTTTTATTGGTCTACAGATTTGATTTGTCTTAATGATTTCATTTTGTGGATAAATGTAACTGATTACAGTAAGGAATACTGCATTTCTTGAATTGAAATGTTCAGTCTGCAGCGTCAGCATCACGGTAAGTTTATAGTTTTTGTAGTATTTGTGTTCATGAAGAATGTTGTTAGTTTGTCATTTTTGGTTTTGTCATTGAAATGATCCCTGTCCCCTCTATGGAAGGGAAGCAGTCTGAGCCTGTGTGGAGCTAAAGTCCCATCATCAATCGCACACCTAGGTGTGTGATATTTGTTCTCCACATTTGACCCATCGGTGAGCTGCAGACACAGCCACCCGCGACCTGGACTCTGGAACTCAATCCCTCCAGAGGGGTTAGATAGTCCATCATTCTGGAGATGATCAAGGTGCCAAACAGCCGTCTGGTGTGGGAAGAAATGAAAGAGGAACGTTTGGATTTCTTCCACATAAAAACATGTAGAAACGAAAACAACGACTAAATGAATGAATGAGAGAATGAATGAGTAATGCAACCACAAGGGGGCACCACCCAGTGGTCTATTGTGCTGGTTCCAAGTCTGGATAAATGCAGAGCGTTGTGTGAGAGCAAACCCCAAAGAAACATGTGAATCTCAAACACAGATGACTTCATGTATGTCTCATAAACTTCTCTGTATGTACGTGTCATCAAGATTCTGTTACATGGCCCACACTGCCGTCCCCGGGGCCCTGCTCTGGAGCTGAGCACCTGGTGGGCGGGACTCTTCCCAACTCCCAGGTTGGTTCAAGCCCAATGACATGGGACCCCTCTCTCATGTGCCGACCACCTGCAGGAGAGCTCAGAAGCGCTGTTGCATTGTGGTTTGGGGGGCTGTTGAAGGGGGGTCCCTGGTGGTCCAAACCGCGGTCATGGAACGTTGCTTTTGGAACTTGAAAGGTCACCTCTCTGGGGGGGTGGAGCCTGAGCTCGTGCAGGAGGTTGAAAGATACCGGCTAGAAATAGTCGGATCCACTCCACGCACAGTCTGGGCTCTGAATCTCAGTCCCCAAGTGTTGGAGTCCACTCAGGTGGAGGAGAGAGTCATGTCACTTCCCAAGATGCTCAGGACATCACTGAAGATGTAATCTCAGGTAAAACCTAATAGTTTGTAAAGTAAGTTAACCTTTGTGCTATCTTAGATGACCCCCCCCCCTCCATTGACGTGTTCTCCCTACCATGACAAAGGTGGATAAAGGTGGAAAGATTTCATGTAATCCATGGACACCAGTGAAGATCACAAATCACTGAAGAAAAAAGGTTCAGAGCTCTGACTAGTCCAGGGGTCGGCAACCTTTTTTACTCAAAGAGCCATTTGGGACCGCCCCTAATGAAAAGAAAGCACCCGCAGCCGCAACCCGTTTTGACATCATTATATATATTATGCATGTATCTATTATTCAAAGGTGCTCATTACATCGATCTACCGGTTGATCTTCAAGGACATGATTGTAGATCCCGGGGGCAGAAAAGATTTTAAAAAAAAAAAGTACCGCAATTTCCGGACAATAAGCCGCTACTTTTGTCATGTGCTTACAGCCCTGCGGCTTATTCAGTGATGCGGCTAATTTGTGGATTTATTTGGCCGCTGCCTTGTATATTTCTTTGGTCTCAGAGCAGAGATTGTATGCGTAATCCAACTCCACGCACCAAGCCATTTATTTTTCAACACAACTCTTAGCAGACAAACAGCATCGGATTGACTTCAGGTCTTAGACACTTCAGTCATGGTTCAACAAAAAGAAACACGCATGCCCAGCCGCATCCCACAATCCTTTGGTGCTATTAGACCCAACATGCACGTGATCGCCGCTACAATATGATGCAGCTTTCAAGTTAAAAGCAATCGTTAAAAGCAGCGTGAAAAAATCCACCATCACCAACGGGTTTGGAAAAGCCGGTCAGCTGCTGACGGAGAGAACAGCTCATGCTCAGGAGTGAATTTACCTCAGAGTCATAGTGACACTAGCCCATCTATTAGCAGCTCCGTAATATACGAGATGATTTTTTAAACGTGCTTTTATTATTCTTATGTTATGGTTATTATGAAGCGTCTCTTCGCTCATTTTATTTTTAATCTGTGTGGTCAGTGCTTTTTTGTGGCAGAATGAAGCCGGAAGAACGGTTAGGTGAAGGCTAACAGGCGCTAACAACATTTAGCCTGGATGAACATGAATCCATGCGGGAAAATCTGCAATCTGCATGCTGGCTGCACGTAAATATGTGGGAATAACATCAGCCTTTATTTTGTCGGGACACGACTGGAAACACAAATCCACGTGATTGTTTGGACGGTTTCTAAGGATTGAGCGGAATTTTGCATTGAAAACTTCACAGCCTCCGTGTGAGCTGGAGACATGTTCTCCTGCTGCTCGATCACATAGAGCTGTGGGGCCGATGGCAGTCTGAAGGCTCCCACACATAACAACGCATCCGCCTCTCATCCACAAAACGTACAGTATTAAGTCCGATTGCTCTGCACAGACACGATTCGCTCTGTCCACCAGCAGCCGCAATCAGCGACCGGGCGCCCGCTTTTCAGTCGCCGCTGCTTTATTTTACTGGTGTGTTTTTTTAACCAGCCCTGTTACTCCCATAATGCTGCCGCGACACAGGCGGAAGGAGAGCTGCTCTCCCGTTCCCAACTACCCCTGGCTGCAGCGTTCCAGCATTCCACTATGTTGAGCAATTCTGCAGGCTGCAGCCAGGGCTTACTCCCCGTTCGCCCCTCCATCCACTGCTGCTCCTTGCTCATTCTTTAAACACTGACAACAGTGTGGCGAGCCGGGTGTTAGCCCCGCCTTAAGCCTCTAAGACTCTTGGGAAATGGGAAATTGCGGGTGTAAATTTCCTCATCATAACTGAGGGATGTAACGTTGATTATATGATTACTGTTTGTAATTTTATGTATGATACCTCAATTGTCAATAAGTAAAAAAAACTAAACAAAAAAAAAGCCATAACTGAGGAACTTGTGAACAGAAGTGAGGTCCATGCTGTTTGGCAGATGTGGGTGTATCCAAATACTTGAGGTGACGCTATGCTGACTCCTCCTACAGTGAGGTGAAAAGCTGCGCCCAGTCTGGGAGACAGGAAATGCTTTGTCAGGCTGGGCGCATTGCTCTATGCCTGCGGCTTGTATACAGGTGCGGTTTATGTATGTAAAGAGGCAGCATAAAATGTGAAAATGAGTGGGTGCGGCTTGTAACTAGGTGCGCTCTATAACCCCGAATTTACTGTACTTCTTAAAAATCCACCAGCCAATCAAAATCCTCACTGAGAAGTACAGGACTTGATTGACATGTAGATTGGCCAATTGGACATCCGCTGAAACATACATCACTGCAAATGCACATTGTGCTCTTTAAAGGATGATACCGCAACCGCGTGTGGGCGGAGCTACCAGCTGAAGTTCTGGTCTGATCGCTGCATGGAGCGATGTGTTTGTCAATGCATGGTAGACACTGAGAATGTGGAGAGATCAGGTTTATTATTTTGAAGAGTTCTACTTGGTAATCATATTTCCATGTTTGAGTTCATAAAATCATCCCAGAGAAATCTCTGCTTCACCTCCTGCAGTGAAAGCTGCGTCTCAATCTGACGCCCGCGTTTGCATCTCTGACAGAGTTTGAAGCCAAAGCCCCTCCTCCGCCTCTCCACCTGCTTTTCCTCTCTACCTGTTCACCTGTTCACATCCTCTGCAGCTGAGAGTTGTTTCCCCCGCGCTCCTCAGTGTGTCCCACACAGAGAGCACATAATCCGGTCATCATAGGTTGACACGATAGTCGGGGCGCTCCAGCGCCGCACACGGATGAAAGAGCCGGACGCAGGTTATAGCGGGGATAGAGCCGGTTAAGAAAATGAATGGAAGAAGGCGGCCCACTGAAGAAATATTCAATATTGTACACATTTTACTATTAGTCTGAACTTTCTTTTTTTTTTTAGAAAAATCGTATTTTCTTATTTTGCTAAATCAGTCCAGTACAGAAAAAACATCAACAAAAGTTATGTTGGGCGGTTTTTGGCTGGGTCTGGTGGTTTTCAGATGACTTTTGGGCTGGAAAGCTGGGACTCTATCTGGCAACGCTGGCGCAAACTCTCTGTCATCTCTGCCTCGCAGCACGTCAAGTTCCCGACAGAAGACGCCTCCGGACAACCAGAGTGTTTATTGAAGCCGCCCCGCGTGTCTCCTCCTGCTATCAGCTCTGCAGGTCTCACCCGATAAATACGAGCTCATGAAGGAAGCTGGTTTTTACGTGGCTCGCACTTCGTACGGAGCCACCAGCGCCGTTGAAATGCCATGAAAAATGAACAAACTACAATAAAATTTAATTATTTTAAAATACTCATTATTTTCCAAAGTCACAGTGAGCCACAACAGAAGGATGAAAGAGCCACATGTGGCTCCGGAGCCATGGGTTGCCGACCCCTGGTCTAGTGGGTCTAGATGACCCCACTCCCAATGGTAAAGTACCTAGGATAGCATAAGGGTTACAAAACAGTGTCTGCATAACCCTTTTTTTCATAAACAGCAGCTGAAGAGACCCCTGGTGAAGATGATGGTAGCTGTGTTGTCTGTAAGTATTCTGCTATAGTTATTTTATTCTCTTTATCATTGATTATTGTATAATAATAATTCTTGTTATTTTAGCTGCAGAAGAAACTCCTGTCATCACATCTTCTGCTGAAAGAGAAAACGTTGATGCTGCTGCTGGTAAGTTCAAATCTACCCAATATGGAACCTAAATCAAACTGTTTCATTATTACTTAAAAGAAAGTCATACATGTGTGCACGCGCGCACACACACGCACACACACACACAAAAGTGAAGGCACTTCTTTTCAACATTGCGCTTCCAGCGTCACAGCAACTGTTCTGTAGATTTGATTGGACTGTTTGACTTTTGACTGTTTGCTTTTGTTGAAGTTCTGTCTCTGATGTTCCAGAGGCTCCAAGAGAGGCGTGAATGGAAGAGGAGCCGACTGGATCCACAACTCCACCAACCTCAAATCCAGTTGGTCCAGCTGAATGACCAACCACACTCTCTGATCCAGTAAGAATGGATTTGGTGCAAAGAGGTCCTTTTCAGATTTCCAATATCACCCTCAAACTGACGTTTCAGTCATCAGCAGCTTTTGAATGGTGAAAAAAGAAAACGCTCACGGCTAGAGTATTCTGTAAGAAAATGATGCAGTTAGTAAACTGTTCTCAAGAAAATCATCACGACTCATCAAAGATGACTAAATGACTGAAAACCCATGAGAATAGTGAAGACCATATCCAGAATGTTATGATATGGAGAAGAATTTGAAATAAGAATCAAAACAGAAAAAAACTATTGATAAAACTCTCAAGTTCAAACTAATTAAAACATCAAGTATGGGAGACAGGAGACCTTTGCTGCTGCTAAGACAAGAAAAATTAAAGTTTAATATTTGAGAATGACTGCTTTCATTTCAAAGCAGCTCATTCAGCCGTTTGTTCTTTATCTTGGATTGTTTTATTGATATTTAATTTGCTATTAAGTTGCTGTTTTAAAAAAATTGGAGTTTTGTGAATGTCATTTGTTGAGTGCCAAATGTTACATTAAAAAATCTATATACCTATATACACTGATCAAAGATATAAACGCAACACTTTTGTTATTGCTCCCACTTTTTATGGTATGAACTCAAAGATGTAAAACATTTTCCACATACACAAAATAACCAGTTGTCTGAAATATTGTTCACAAATCTGTCTAAATCTGTGATAGTGAGCACTTCTCCTTTGCCAAGACAATCCATCCCACCTCACAGGTGTGCCATATCAAGATGCTGATTAGACAGCATGAGTATTGCACAGGTGTGCCTTAGACTTTTTTTGATTTGATTTGATTTGAAATGGTTTATTTCAAGCAATCAAATAGGAGTAATACACACAAAAGCAATATAATCATCAGTTATACATTCATACAGTAACTAATCAAACTTAGGATAATTAGACATAATTAATAAAAATTGCTTGAAAGGGAGTGGAAAGAAGCGAACTTATATAATCCCACCCCGTTATACTATAACCATTTTATTACATGATTTATCAATATCCGGTTCCTAGGTTTTATCAGACAGAATTAAGAATCATAAGGTATCGATAAAGCACATGACAAAGATGAAATTACTTAATTATTATGTAAAAAATAACTTTAGAAATCAACATGGCAAATGCAGCATCTGAAATATATGCAAATTATGTTACTTTTAAAAGTCATTCATATGCTTTAAAACATAATACTATATCAGTAAAATAGACACAACACTGTTTCAGGAGTTTTCATAGCAAAATTTCATCAAGTATCAAAAGTTAAAAACATGTGCAAAATTATGCTACATTAGGAAAGATTTTTGAATCATTTTATCAATTTTAGGAGCTAGTGAAGTAATATCATCAAAAGTCAATCAATTCAACAATTTTCAATAAGTGATTAATCATTTGTTTTACTTTTTTAAATTTTTTTTTTTTTTTTTTTTTAATAATAAGGTAATGCTGTAAGGGAAAAATAAAAAGGGTCCATAATCTGTCGATTGTCCAAGGTTGGTATTTCTTCTTTTACTGATAACAGCTGCTCTCCTGGGTTCAAAACAGTTAATAGTTCTCTTCCATGTTATGTCTGCAGACATTAGATTCAGGTCCATATCCTTCTTCAGCTGATATCAGCTGCGGTGAAAGTTGAGTTCAAGTTGTCTGCAGGTCAGAACTCTCTGCTGTTATTCAGGTGACGTCAGACTTATGGAGAAAGTGATGATTCCAGGTGTCATATTTCTTGAAATTATTTGGCTCTTTGATTTATTACTCCACGTTGATTCAGACGACCGTGATCAAACACTTCTCAAAGTCCTTCATGGTGTTCACGACCATAACCTTGGTGCGGTCCTCTGGACCGAGTGGTTTGACGTAAATCCTGCAGCCTTTAACCCAAGTGTTCTCAATCTGCTTACGCTTCCTGAGAAGCCGTGCATGTTTTGAGATTTCAGCATTCCTTCTGGTCAGATGGTCGTTCAGATAAACAGCCGAACCCTTCAGGTTTTTCCTTTGGTTCATCAGAGCTAGCTTGTGTTTGTGATTCACAAACCTGATGAAGATCGCTGGTTTATCCGTCTCCTTTCTCCTGGGGAGCAGGTGGCAGGTCTCGATGGTATTGAGATCCAGGGAAATCCCTTTAGATGTGAGAAATGAATGTATTTGCTGTTCCAGCGACGCATCATTCTCCGCATTAGCACTGCTAGCTACGCTAGCGCTAGCATTAGCAGCGCTAGCTCCAGCTGTATTCAGCTTCGCTCGAGGCTTGATTGGTACTCCAGTGAGAATGACATTATTCATCCTTACTTGCTGTTCCACATCGTCCAGTCTTTTCTCCAGAATCTCGACCCGGTTTTCTCCCTGCTCGTTTTGAGCCCGAAATCTTCGGAACTCTTCCATCATCTCCCAGAGTGGCGTTAGTTTAGCCGACACTTGATCCATAAAACTTTTCAGCGTTTCTTGAATAATGTCAAGAGATTTTTTGAGCTCTTCATATTCCTGGGGTTTCTTCGGGGGCATGGTCAGCTCTCTTTTTGGAGAAAATCAACTTCTTAAGTAATTTGAAGATAGTATCCGCAGAGAGCCGCGACCACGCGTCCTGCCTTAACCCCCGGAAGTATATATATACAGTATATATACTGTATGTATATATACATTTGTCTTTATATATTTTTCTTTGCACTTCTAAAATTGGTTTGGCATCACTAAATGTGCATCCAGCATGCAGGAAATATACTGTATTCAATACTTCAGCAGCAACAATAATGCAATGCTCATGATTAAAGATGCATTTGATTAGATACCATGGATATTATTAGCATATTTTAGAAACAAAATATGCATTTTATTAGGTTTACAATAATAATAGTGAGTACAGATATTTCTCTTTAGCTTTTTTATGTATATAATTCATGATACATAAACTCTCAGTCTTCTTTGTGTACAAATATATAGAATTAGTTTGTAGTATTTAAGTCTAATAGCAATGACTTGTTCTAGCTGGACTAACTTCAAATAGAAGAGCAGGAAAATGTAAAGTGTGGGATGTGTGGAGCCTGACTGAGGGCCGTCAGGTCTGTATGACCGGAGCAGAAACCTGTTAACATGACTGTAAGTCCAACATGTTTTCATCCACGTTAAAGTGCCGTCCGCCATTATGGGGTCACTGGGCCGGTCTGTTGCAGTGAAGAGAGAGCTGAGTCAGTGAGTGAAGGTCTAAATCTTTTAGTTGATCTTCGTTCCATTACTCACCTATGGCCATGAGCTCTGGGTCATGACCTGAAGAACCAGGTCCAGAATAAAAGCGGCCACCTCTGTAGGGCTTTCTAGGATGTAGAGTGATGACCACTTCCTCCAGCTCACTCAGGGAGGACAATCTACTTTTCTGGGTCAAGAACCATGACCTGAGACTGACCCCCATCCCAGCCGCTTCACATTCTGTCTTAAACTGCCCCAATGCATGCTGGTCCTGGTTCAAGCTAACAGGACTTCATTCACAGCCCGTGTTGACTGTTCCTGTTCTGAGCCCAACATCTGACAACAATGAAAGAAACAACCAACCATCCTGCAGGAAGGAGCACCGACATACGGGGTTAGTTTAGTTCAGGTTTATCAGACATCTGGAGTTCAGAGGGTTGGAACTGTGCTGCAACTTTAATGTTTTTTTCTGTTGTGTGATCATTAAAGTTCTTTGCTTCTTCTTCTGTTTCTATCATTAAAGCCTGTTTGTTGTGAATATTAAACATCCTGATGAGTTTCCTTCAGACACATTATTCACATAAATCTACTTTATAAATCAACTCAGCCTGAAGCCTCAGTCTGGATTCTCTCTGCTAGAAGGATCAGCTGATGTGTGACCAACTTTTACAAGAATCTCATCAAAAGTTTAGAATGTATTCATCTGATTTACCAGCCAGTCAGTGCCGACTTCCAAAGAGCAGAAAAAACCATGAGAAGCAGCAAAGATATTTGCTCAGAACCTGCTGGTTCTGCTTGTGTTCTGCTGTCAGAACCTGCTGGTTCTTGTTACGTTCTCCCGTCAGAACCTGTTGGTTCTGCTGGTGTCCTGCTGTCAGAACCTGCTGGTTCTGCTCGCGTTCTCCAGTCAGAACCTGCTGGTTCTGCTCGCGTTCTCCTGTCAGAACCTGCTGGTTCTGCTCGCGTTCTCCAGTCAGAACCTGCTGGTTCTGCTCGCGTTCTCCTGTCAGAACCTGCTGGTTCTGCTCGCGTTCTCCAGTCAGAACCTGCTGGTTCTGCTCGCGTTCTCCTGTCAGAACCTGCTGGTTCTGCTCACGTTCTGCTGTCAGACCCTGCTGGTTCTGCTGGTGTTCTGCTGTCAGAACCCGCTGGTTCTGCTTGTGTTCTGCTGTCAGAACCTGCTGGTTCTGCTGGTGTTCTCCTGTCAGAAGCTGCTGGTTCTGCTGGTGTTCTGCTGTCAGAACCTGCTGGTTCTGCTGGTGTTCTCCTGTCAGAAGCTGCTGGTTCTGCTGGTGTTCTGCTGTGGTGTGGAGCGTTTCCCCCACAGCTGAAGGTCTCCTCTCCGGTGTGGACGGTGCTGTGCCTCTTCAGGCTGCTCTGCCGGTTGAACCTCTGTCCACAGGAGGCACAGGAAAAGGGTTTCTCTCCGCTGTGGACCCTGGCGTGTCGCTCAAAGTGGGTCTTCTGGCTGAACTTCCGTCCACCGACGCCACACTGGAAGGGCTTCTCTCCGGTGTGGACCAGCTTGTGTCTCTGCAGATGCGTACTGCGGCTGAACGCCTTCCCGCAGTCGCCGCAGACGTAGGGCTTTTCTCCGGTGTGGATGCGGCGGTGGCGCTTCAGACTGCCGCTCTCGGTGAAGCCTTCTCCACAAACGTGGCAGCTGAAGGCCTTCTGGTCTCTGTGCACCAGCAGGTGTCTCTTCAGGTTGTTCTCCAGGCTGAAGGGCTTCCCGCAGACGGAGCAGCTGAAGGGCTTCTCTCCGGTGTGGACCGGCCGGTGGGACTTCAGGGACGAGTTCTGGGTGAAGGTTTTTCCACAGACGTCACAGACAAACGGCTTCTCCCCGGTGTGGATCCTCAGGTGCTCCTTCAGCACCACCTGCTGTCTGAACCTCTTACTGCAGAAGCCGCATTCAAACGGCTTCTCCCCGGTGTGCGTCGTCAGGTGCTTCTTCAGACTTTGACGCCGTGTAAAAGTTCTGCCACAAACGTTGCAGCCGTACGAAGAGCTCTGATGTTCCTCTGGACCTGATCCAAAGTCTCCAGACTTTGGAGTCTCGCTGTCGTCGGCCTCGGGTCCAGAATCCTGCCAGTCTCCATCACTGACATCAGTCTCAGAGGAGAACGACTCTCTTCCAGCAGGCTGGGAACAACGGCTTGGATCTGGGTTCTGGTCGGGTTCTTCTCTGCTGTCTTCAGTTTGATTGCAGCTGAGAACTTCTTCACTCTTCACCAGAACAACATCCACCTCCTCCTTAATGAGAACAGGGTTCTGGTCCTGTTGACCCAAACTGGAGCTCCATTCATGAGGATCTTCTGCTTTGACCGGCAGGATCTGCTGGACGTCTGCAGGGAGAACAGAACCAGACATGAGAAGACGTATTTCTGCAGGAGATCACAAAGATGTATTTAAATTTGTGATCAGACTAAACGTTCCAACAATCAACACTTTGTGGAAGAAAACCTGAACATGTGATGCTGGGGCTGAAATCGTTTACTCTTGGATGTTTTCTTTGTTCCATTTTATGTTTTATCCAACATAGAAGACTGCGTCCAAGATCACCAGGACTCCTCTTCCCTCGCTGCAGAGCATCTACAGGGTCTGCAGGAGAGCTGCCTCCATCATCAAAGACCCCACCCACCCCCAACCAGGACTGTTCACCCTCCTCCCCTCAGGACGGAGGTACAGGAGTGTGAAGTTCAGGACCACCAGACTCAGAAACTCTCTCTCTGCCATCAGACTCCTGAACAGCTGACTGGAGTCTGAAACAACAAACTGCACCTCTGCTCATCCTCATGGTTCACTACTGTTGTTATCACTTTTTGAACTTTTAGAATTGCCACTCGACATCTTGTGTTTTTGTGTGAATGTTGTGTGTGAATTGTTTCAGTTTCCTCTATACTTCAGACTATACGTTCAGACTCTCAGGTGTGCTCACCTGAGAGTCTGAACTTTACGTTTTGATCGTCTCACTTTGACGCTCCGACTCCAACATCCATGTTTTATGTTAACTTTTCAGAAAGGTGTGAATGAAACATTTCAATTCCTCTCATTTATGCTGCTTTCAACCATTTAGGGGGAAAAAATCAGAGATATTCAAAAGGATCTTTAGAAAAAAACAAGAAATAATGTCTAACATGAACAGAAGGGGAATAGCTCCTATATGAAGACAGATCTGTCAGACTTTAGTCATTTTTTCTTTCAGTTTAATAAAAAGACAGAATATAAACCAACTTCAAAGTGCAGAAAAATGAGGCTCATTTGAAAACAGTTTTTGACATTTATTTATCATCAAAAGACATCTTCTGTCTAAAATCTGAATCTTTTTTCCCCTCAACTTTATTGACAAATATTGCAGATACAGACGATCAAACGGTGACTCGCTGCACTAAAAGTACATTTGTTGAAAGGAACAGAAGTTAGGCAGAAAAACTTTATGGAATTTTCCAGGAGATTCAATAAAAAATAAAACATAAAAGGAGATTTAATCACAAATAAATAAAAATAATAATTGAAAGATCAAACAAATGGTGACCATAAGACAGAAACAAAAACTAGAAATAATAAAAGTAAGAAAGGATTCTACTATCAATTCTAATGTTTTGTTGTTAGTACAGCATCCAATAATATTTATATTCAGCATAATTTCTGTCTGGAAAACTATAAAACTCGTTTCTATATAAAATATTTAGCTACGATTAGGAGTACATTAACTATGTACATTTTAGAAACATATCCCACATCAATATGGTTTATGGATATTATTTATGTTGATAGAATCATTTATAGTCTTCATATGGATGTCTTGTTATAAAATCAGTCAAATCTTTCCAAAATGTTGGAGCAAACGTGAAAAAAGACGAGGCCTGGTTCTGGTGAGGAGCGGCAAAAGAAACAGTTTCTGATCAGATCTGCTTTACTTTTGGTAAAAAGGTGAGAAACCTTCATGAATCTCTTTGAGAGACATTTCCTTCATTCTGGTGGAGATGAAATGTTTGTGAAGCAAAGACAAAACTTAATCTGCTGAGAGAAAACAGTAGAATAATGGAAATAGAAGAGACCGTCAAACTTGGAAGAGTCAGATTTCTGATACTTTCTGGATAAACAGATAGTTGTGGGCATCGTGTCCGATTTGCATTTAAAAGCCATTTTGGTACTTAGTGGGTGGAAATTCTGACTTTTTTTAACATACAAAACAAAAATACAACATTTATATCAAAACAATATCAGAATAAAACACAGTTCTGAAAATGAAACAACATAGTTTTAACCTTTTGAAAATCTCAACTATTAAGAACACAACGATAAATTATATACATTTTTTAACAAACTGGTGATCAATGATAACCAAAAAAAGAAATCACAGAAGAAATAATTAACTAAAAATAGAAAC
>CM074508.1:22746993-22765011 GCA_037389245.1 Oryzias sinensis
GTTTCTATTTTTAGTTAATTATTTCTTCTGTGATTTCTTTTTTTGGTCATCATTGATCACCAGTTTGTTAAAAAATGTATATAATTTATCGTTGTGTTCTTAATAGTTGAGATTTTCAAAAGGTTAAAACTATGTTGTTTCATTTTCAGAACTGTTTTATTCTGATATTGTTTTGATATAAATGTTGTATTTTGTTTTGTATGTTAAAAAAAGTCAGAATTTCCACCCACTAAGTACCAAAATGGCTTTTAAATGCAAATCGGACACGATGCCCACTACTATCTGTTCATCCAGAAAGTATCAGAAATCTGACTCTTCCAAGTTTGACGGTCTCTTCTATTTCCATTATTCTACTGTTTTCTCTCAGCAGATTAAGTTTTGTCTTTGCTTCACAAACATTTCATCTCCACCAGAATGAAGGAAATGTCTCTCAAAGAGATTCATGAAGGTTTCTCACCTTTTTACCAAAAGTAAAGCAGATCTGATCAGAAACTGTTTCTTCTGCCGCTCCTCACCAGAACCAGGCCTCGTCTTTTTTCACGTTTGCTCAATAATTTTGGAAAGATTTGACTCATTTTATAACAAGACATCCATATGAAGACTATAAATGATTCTATCAACATAAATAATATCCATAAACCATATTGATGTGGGATATGTTTCTAAAATGTACATAGTTAATGTTCTCCTAATCATAGCTAAATATTTTATACAGAAATGAGTTTTTATAGTTTTCCAGACAGAAATGATGCTGAATATAAATATTGTTGGATGCTGTACTAACAACAAAACATTAGAATTGATAGTAGAATCCTTTCTTACTTTTATTATTTCTAGTTTTTGTTTCTGTCTTATGGTCACCAGTTGTTTGATCTTTCAATTATTATTTGTATTTATTTGTTATTAAATCTCCTTTTATATGTTTTATTTTTTATTGAATCTCCTGGAAAATTCCATAAAGTTTTTCTGCCTAACTTCTGTTCCTTTCAACAAATGTACCTTTAGTACATCGAGTCACTGTTTGATCGTCTGTATCTGCAATATTTGTCAATAAAGTTGAGGCGAAAACATGTAGATTTTAGACAGAAGATGTCTTTTGATGATAAATAAATGTCAAAAACTGTTTTCAAATGAGCCTCATTTATCTGCACTTTGAAGTTGTTTATATTCTTTTTATTAAACTGAAAGAAAAAATGACTAAAGTCTGACAGATCTGTCTTCATTCTATAGGAACTATTCCCCTTCTGTTCATGTTAGACATTATTTCTTGTTTTTTTCTAAAGATCCTTTTGAATATCTCTGATTTTTCCCCCTAAATGGTTGAAAGCAGCATAAATGAGAGGAATTGAAATGTTTCATTCACATGTTTCTGAAAAGTTAACACAAAACATGGATGTTGGAGTCGGAGCGTCAAAGTGAGACGATCAAAACGTAAAGTTCAGACAGGTGAGCACACCTGAGAGTCTGCACAGGAAAGGCTGAGTTCAAATCTGTCAGAGAGGCATCACCTGAGAACAGACGTGCTTCAGATTCAAAGATTCAAAGGCTTTATTGTCATATTCAGTAAAGAAACGGGTTCCCTGCACAATGGAATTCTTTCTTTGCCGTCTGCTCCGAGTGCCATAAAGTATAGAGCAAACTGAAACAATTCACACACAAACACAAGATGTCGAGTGGCAATTCAAAAAGTGCAAAAGGTGATAACAGTAGCAACAATGAGGATGAGCAAAGGTGCAGTTTGTTGTTTCAGACTCCAGTCAGCTGTTCAGGAGTCTGATGGCAGAGAGAGAGTTCCTGAGTCTGGGGGTCCTGAACTTCACAGTCCTGTACCTCCATCCTGAGGGGAGGAGGGTGAACAGTCCTGGTTGGGGGTGGGTGGGGTCCTTGACGATGGAGGCAGCTCTCCTGCAGACCCTGTAGATGCTCTGCAGCGAGGGCAGAGGAGTCCTGGTGATCTTGGACGCAGTCTTCTATGTTGGATAAAACATGAAAGGGAACAAAGAAAACATCCACGAGTAAACGATTTCAGCCCCAGCATCACATGTTCAGGTTTTCTTCCACAAAGTGTTGATTGTTGGAACGTTTAGTCTGATCAAATTTAAATACATCTTTGTGATCTCCTGCAGAAATGCGTCTTCTCATGTCTGGTTCTGTTCTCCCTGCAGACGTCCAGCTGATCCTGCCGGTCAAAGCAGAAGATCCTCATGAATGGAGCTCCAGTTTGGGTCAACAGGACCAGAACCCTGTCCTCATAAAGGAGGAGGTGGATGTTGTTCTGGTGAAGAGTGAAGAAGTTCTCAGCTGCAATCAAACTGAAGACGGCAGAGAAGAACCCGACCAGAACCCAGATCCGAGCCATAGTTCCCAACCTGCAGGAAGAGAGTCGTTCTCCTCTGAGACTGATGTCAGTGATGGAGACTGGCAGGATTCTGGACCCGAGGCCGACAGCAGCGAGACTCCAAAGTCTGGAGACTTGGGTTCTGTTTGTGTTAGCGGGTCAGGTCCAGAGGAACATCAGAACTCTTCGTACGGCTGCAACGTTTGTGGCAGAACTTTTACACGGCGTCAAAGTCTGAAGAAGCACCTGACGACGCACACCGGGGAGAAGCCGTTTGAATGCGGCTTCTGCAGTAAGAGGTTCAGACAGCAGGTGGTGCTGAAGGAGCACCTGAGGATCCACACCGGGGAGAAGCCGTTTGTCTGTGACGTCTGTGGAAAAACCTTCACCCAGAACTCGTCCCTGAAGTCCCACCGGCCGGTCCACACCGGAGAGAAGCCCTTCAGCTGCTCCGTCTGCGGGAAGCCCTTCAGCCTGGAGAACAACCTGAAGAGACACCTGATGGTGCACAGAGACCAGAAGGCCTTCAGCTGCCACGTTTGTGGAGAAGGTTTCACCGAGAGCGGCAGTCTGAAGCGCCACCGCCGCATCCACACCGGAGAAAAGCCCTACGTCTGCGGCGACTGCGGGAAGGCGTTCAGCCGCGGTACGCATCTGCAGAGACACAAGCTGGTCCACACCGGAGAGAAGCCCTTCCAGTGTGGCGTCTGTGGACGGAAGTTCAGCCAGAAGACCCACTTTGAGCGACACGCCAGGGTCCACAGCGGAGAGAAACCCTTTTCCTGTGCCTCCTGTGGACAGAGGTTCAACCGGCAGAGCAGCCTGAAGAGGCACAGCACCGTCCACACCGGAGAGGAGACCTTCAGCTGTGGGGGAAACGCTCCACAGCAGAACACCAGCAGAACCAGCAGCTTCTGACAGGAGAACACCAGCAGAACCAGCAGCTTCTGACAGGAGAACACAAGCAGAACCAGCAGGTTCTGACAGGAGAACACCAGCAGAACCAGCAGNCAGCAGGTTCTGACGGGAGAACACTAGCAGAACCAGCAGGTTCTGACAGGAGAACACGAGCAGAACCAGCAGGTTCTGACAGGAGGACACTAGCAGAACCAGCAGGTTCTGAGCAAATATCTTTGCTGCTTCTCATGGTTTTTTCTGCTCTTTGGAAGTCGGTACCGATTTTCCTGTGACGTCATTTCCGGGTGAGCTATTCCCAGTGCTAGTGCTAGTGCTAGTCGTGTGTGACTGCTGTCCTCTTGTTTGGCATTAGCCTGACTACTATTGCTTACTCTAAGGGTTATCTGGGTTAATATTCACATCTAGTACCTTTTATTAGCGAATTCACCACTGTTAAACCGCTTGCTGTTCACTTTCTCATATTGCTAAATAGACCACTTCTCTTTACCTAAACACCGCTAGCCTTAGCTTAGAACCTAGCATGGCCACCACTCTTTCCGCCTCTCCTCCTTTCTCCTGCCCCATGTGCCATATGTTTAGTGATGACCCTGCCTCCTTTAGTGAAGATAGCGGTAGGTGTGTTAAGTGTAGTCTTGTGTTAGACTTGGAGGCCAGGCTGGAGCAGTTAGAAGCACGGCTCCGCACAGTGGAAGCTAAGCCGGCTAGCCAGGTCGTTACTCGTAGCGCGGGCCGCGCTACCAGGGCTAACCCAGTTAGCACCCCAGCGCCCTCCCAACAGCCGGGAGACAGTCAGGGGTTTGTACCGGTTGGGAGGAAACATAGTGCTAAACGCAAAGACTTAGAGCACCCGAGACTCCACGTTAGTAATAGGTTCTCCCCCCTCAGCGACACACCCGCTGAACACTCAACTCTGGTTATAGGCTCTTCTGAAGTTAGAAACGTGGAGCTCCCAGCGGCTACAGTCAGGTGTTATCCGGGGGCCAGAGTTGGTGACATGGAGGGGAACCTTAGGATGTTAGCTCAGAGTAAGTCCAGGTTCCGTCGAGTCGTGATTCACGCAGGCGGTAATGATGCCCGACGGAGACAGTCAGAGGTGGTTAAGTTAAACGTAACTTCGGTGTGTAAACTGGCTAAGACGATGTCCGACACTGTAATTTTCTCTGGTCCCCTGCCGAACTTAGTCAATGATGAAATGTACAGCCGCTTTTCATCATTTAACCGCTGGCTTTCTAGATGGTGCCCAGAAAACGGCGTTGGTTTTGTGGATAACTGGAGTGCGTTTTGGGGGAAGCCCGGTCTCATGCGGAGAGACGGCGTCCATCCCACCCAGGACGGTGACGCTCTTCTTTCTAGAAACATTTCTGCTAGCCTTAGTCTGTTAACCTGACAATCCAGAGACGAGACCCGGGCGCAGAGCAGCAGTGTAAAACGCTCCTCTGAGCCTCCCTTAGGGTTAGTGCCGGTGCAAAACCCATGCAGGGAAAGTCAAGCAGGTTCAAGCGTTAGCTTATGTGCTGAAAGACAAATGAAAGGAGCGCGTCATAGAAACCAAACAGAAACCTGGCTCCAACAGGGTGACTATGTTAGATTGAATGAAGCAACCCCCCCACTTATGCTAACTATCAGAAATCCAGGATTTCAGGGAAAGGAGGTGGTTTGGCAGTAATATCACAGTCTAGCTTACTTCTCAGCCCTAAAGTTAAAAATGCTTATAAACCATTTGAAAACATCATATTGTCTTTAAGTCACCCTAACAGGAAAACTCGAAAACCTGTTTTACTCATAATTATTTATCGCCCCCCCCGGCCCATATTCAGAATTTTTAACTGAGTTTTCCGACTTCCTATCGACTGTTGTCTTAGATTCTGATCAAATTTTAATATTAGGGGATTTTAATATTCATGTTGATGACCCCAGTGACTGCCTAGGAAAGGCTTTTGCAGCTTTATTAGATGATGTTGGTTTCACCCAAAGTGTGAATGAACCCACTCACTGTCATAAGCACACCCTGGACCTTGTTCTAACCCATGGGATATAGGTCAGCCAGCTGAGTGTCCTTCCTCTTAACCCCATCATTTCTGATCACTTTATGATTACCTTCCAGTTTACACTGGAACATCCTTCTGCCCCAGTGAATAAGAAACAGCTTAGAAGAACCTTAACTGACCGTTCTGTGTCTGAGTTTAAACACACAGTTCAGCCAGTACTTAGTGATATTCTGAGAAAATACTCTGAGTCCAGCTCCCATAGTATCAGTCCTAGTATAAATGACCACTTTGTTAATGATGCCTTACAAGCCCTCAGGAGTACACTCCATGTTGTTGCCCCCTTGAAACCTAAGTTCGTCAGACAAAACCGAGTAGCACCGTGGTTTAACGCTGAAACTCGTTCTCTTAAACAAGAAACCCGTAAGTTGGAAAGAGAATGGCGCCGCTCCGGTTCAGAGCAGTGTCTGGATATCTGGAAACATAGCCTATTAAATTATAAAAAAGCTCTGCGTAGAGCTAGGAGCCAGTACTATTCAACCTTAATATCAGAGAATGGAAACAATCCAAGATTTCTTTTTAGCACTATTGCTAAATTAACTGGCAGTAAGAGCTCAGTAGAACCACATGTTCCTGTTTCTCTCAGCTCTGATGATTTTCTTACATTTTTCGATGGTAAAATCTCAAATATTAGACATAAGTTAAATCAAGTTATTCCTACAATCAGCCCAGAACAGGCTGAAGTGGTAGAAATGGAGGCATCCATAGAAACTTCTGTAACATTGGACTGCTTTACTGCTGTGGATCAAGCGGAAATAACATCAATTATTACGTCCTCCAAATCCTCAACGTGTCTGTTAGACCCAATTCCCACTAGACTTTTTAAAGAAACTTTTCCCCTAATTAATGATCCCATATTAACAATGATAAATGCCTCTCTGGAAACGGGTTACGTGCCACAGTCTTTTAAATATGCAGTTGTTAAACCTCTTCTGAAAAAGCCCAGTTTGGATCCTAGCATCTTGGCCAACTATAGACCGATATCAAACCTGCCCTTTATTTCTAAAATCCTAGAAAGAGTTGTAGTTAAGCAGCTTTACTGGCACCTACAGGACAACAGCCACTTTGAAGACTTTCAGTCGGGGTTTAGACCCCACCACAGTACGGAAACTGCACTAGTTAGAGTCTCTAATGACTTGTTATTGGCCTCAGAAAAGGGTCTACTTTCTATTCTGGTCCTGTTGGACCTCAGTGCAGCCTTTGACACTATCGACCACAGTATTTTACTCCATAGACTAGAGCAGGACATAGGGATCAGAGGATCTGCTCTCCAGTGGTTTAAATCCTATCTGTCCCATAGGTATCAGTTCGTTAATGTAAATGGACATTCCTCTCAGTGCACTCGAGTCAACTATGGAGTCCCACAGGGCTCAGGCTTGGGACCGATCCTGTTTACGCTTTATATGCTACCCCTAGGAAACATAATCAGGAAACACAGCATTAATTTTCATTGTTATGCCGACGATACGCAGTTGTATTTATCCATGAAGCCTGACCAGAATGACGATATAGAGGAACTGAACGCCTGCATCAGTGACATCAAGACCTGGATGACAATTAATGACCTCCTCTTGAACCCAGAAAAAACTGAGGTCATTATACTTGGACCTAAAAACCTCAGAGATGCTCTGTCTGCTCAGATAGTCTCCCTGGATGGCATAAGTATAGCCCCCAATTCCACAGTTAGAAACCTTGGGGTTTTATTTGACCAGGATTTATCATTTAAGGCTCACATATCTCAGGCGTGTAGAACTGCCTTTTTTTACCTGCGGAATATTGCTAAGATCAGAAATATACTTTCTAAGAGTGATGCTGAAAAACTCATTCATGCATTTGTTACGTGGAGGCTGGATTACTGTAACTCCTTGTTAGCAGCGTGTCCTAAGAGTTCCTTAAGAAGTCTCCAGCTTGTTCAGAACGCAGCAGCTAGATTGTTAGCTGGAACCAGCAGAAGAGATCACATCACTCCTGTGTTAGTTTCGCTCCATTGGCTCCCAGTTGATTCCAGAATCAAGTTCAAGATCCTCCTGTTAACCTATAAGGCCTTACATGGAATGGCCCCGTCCTATATTAAGGACCTCATAGTCCCTTACCATCCAATCAGAACACTTCACTCACTAAATGCAGGACTGCTTGTGGTTCCTAGAATTAGTCAAAGTACGGTTGGAGGTAGAGCGTTTAGCCACCAAGCCCCTGTCTTATGGAATAAACTCCCAGCTCATGGAAGAGAGGCCGACTCAGTTTCTACATTCAAAGTTAGACTGAAAACATTCCTCTGTGGACAGGCTTATTGTCAGACTAGTTAGTATTCAGAGATTATTTAACTTAATGTTAAGTTGTTTAAATTAAACTTAACTATTTCTTTTAAAAGGCTGCTAGAAGTTGAAGCTGGGGTAACTATGGTGCTCTGGGGTTCTGTCCTCTTTTCTTTTCTACTTCTACCCTTCCTCTCCTCCATTCCTGATCATAATTTATCACTTAGTTCTCCATGCCTCTGTTTGGAACAGTGCGATTCATGTATTGTCCCTCTTTTCCTCTCCCCTCCTGGGGAGTGGGAGTGCTTCCAGACTCCAGTTGGCTCATCCGTGCTCCTGTTCCTGACCGTGTACCTCGCCTTTGCTCCCGCTCCTACACCTGGCTGTGGTTCCTGTCTCCGGCTCATCTCTGGCTCGTCTCTGCTCTGTACCTGACCGAGTACCTCGTCTTTGCTCCTGCTCCTGGCTGTGGTTCCTGTCTCCGGCTCGACTCGCGCCTTTGACTGTCCCCCCAACCACGACTGGATGAAGCTCGTCTGCTGGACTTTATATATGTAGTTATAGATTTAGATAAGTTAATTCTTCTCTAAGAGTTCTGGTACATCGCCTGTCCGTCCTGGGGGAGGATCCCTCCTTCATGTGGACACCCCTGAGGTTTCTTCGTTTTTTCCGGAATCCGGTTTTTTTGGGAGTTTTTCCTCACAGAGAAGGGGGTCTAAGGGCAGGGATGCAGTATAGCTTAGTCAGTTTGTTAGTCCATTTTAGTATTTTCCTATTGAACTCTTTGTATTCATGATCCTTTTGAGTTCATGTTTTACTTCGAAGCCCATCGAGACGACTGTTGTTGTGATTTTGGGCTATACAAATAAAATTGAATTGAATTGAATTGAAATACCGACTGGCTGGTAAAAGTCCCACCACAGATGAATAAATTCTAAACTGTCGAGTGTTTTGATGAGATTCTTGTAAAAGTTGGTCACACATCAGCTGATCCTTCTAGCAGAAAGAATCCAGACTGAGGCTTCAGGCTGAGTTGATTTGCCCCCCATGGGCAAAATATTTAAAGTAGATTTATGTGAATGATGTGTCTGAAGGAAACTCATCAGGATGTTTAATATTCACAACAAACAGGCTTTAATGATAGAAACAGAAGAAGAAGCAAAGAACTTTAATGATCACACAACAGAAAAAAACATTAAAGTTGCATCACAGTTCCAACCCTCTGAACTCCAGATGTCTGATAAACCTGAACTAAACTAACCCCACATGTAGGAGCCATAAATGTGATTGTAATTCACCTTACTGCCAGTAGGGAGATTCTGTATGTAAAGGAAGACGTCACAGTGTTTGTCAGGTGTTTTGGCCCGGAAGGGCAAAGGGTTTTGACCGCAGTACCGCACGAGCGTAAGAACGCAGGATGGTCAATGTCACACAAGTATGTATGCAAAATGACAGAAAATAAATGTCAATGTGTCGCCATACAAATGAGAGTGGACATTAATGACTGGAGCAAACAGATGCGCGTCAACCTCACCCTTGGTCAAAGCAATCTCAGTAGCTGAGTTGTAGGCTTAGCTCCTTCAACAATAGTCAAAACCCTGGCTGTATCTATGGATTACTTCTTCTCGTTTGGCACTGAGCGAAGTAAAATGACGCAAAAGAGGTCGGCTGCTGATTGAGGTGGGAGAGCGTCGGCCCGGAGGTGGAAGTTTGTTGGGAACTGCGATGCTGAAGATGAACAGGGCGGAGGATCAGAACGCTGGACTCCTGGACGATAATTGGATTATTTGACCGCTGGATCACTGGATTTATGGAACATTATTCCACGGACGACAGAACGGCACTCAACGCATGAAGGTACCGGTGACTGACTGTAGCGCTACACTCAATGACATTTGCAATGTGTGCACACAGTAGAGCATAAATCCAATGCATTGGTTACTAAAATTAGGAAATAATTAGCGTTTCGATTATTCGCCTGTGTGTTGGGGGCTGTTGAAACGACCAGCTGCAATTATGGAGTCGACTGACACGACGTCGGGTGTGAACGTCAATACGCAAATTGACAAACTGGACAGCGCTGACTGTGATGAAACACAAACTCAAAAACGCGTGGTAAAACTTTCAGCAAAGGCTCTCGCTAATGAGCTGGACAGATTACAATCAAGTAGAAATGCCAAATTAAACAAAGCGGCTAATATTAGGAGATCTATAGAGGGGTTAATATTGAATCATGATAAAACACAGGTTAAACGTGCTCTTGAGCAGCTGATTGAAATGAAAGATGATGTGAAAAATGTGCATAATGCTTTGTTGGTTCTACTGCCTTGTGATGGGAAAGAAAAACATGATATATGGTTTAAAGCAAAATTGTTGTCTGTTAATGAGTGTATTGCTAATGCAAAATTATGGGTTTCACAATATGATGAAAATGTCAAAGGAGGATATTCTGTGGATGAAATTAATCCTGAAGATAGTATTTCTAATATTAGTAAACATTCGCGCCACAGGAGCCAAAAGAGTGGCAGGTCGAGCACCACATCCTCTGCTGTCAGAAAGGCTGCTGCAGAGAAGGCCGCACTTGAAGCTCGTGCAGCAGCTTTAACAGCCAAGCATGCTTTGGAGGAGCAAGAATTGCAGATAAGAAAAAAAAAGGGAACTGCTTGATTTGGAAGCTGAAATAGCTGCATCAACTGCTAAGTTGACTGTTTTACAAGCTTAAGATCATGAAAGTTATTTTCAAGGTCCCACTGATGGCATGAATTCTTACGTGGAGAAGGAGAAGTAAAAGGAATCCATCAAGACATTAAATCCGGTGGCAAAGGAGCATCAATTTGAGCTACAGAAACATACGTGTCAACTGGATTCAACAAAATGGTCATCTATATCCACCAAAGGATTATCAAAGGATGTGCGACCTAAAGAAATGAATCGACAGACTGCACCAGCATCACAGCCTCCATACAGCTATAATGAACCACATCAGGAAATTGGATTTGGGACATCTCATCATTTTCAACATCAAGAAACAGCTCAATCTTCAAATAATCAACAAATCAATCTTAATCAGCCTGGAGAAATACTCACCATTATGCACAGACAAAATGCAATAACAGAAGCTCTGGTGCAGCAGCAACATCTGATGACTCTTCCATCACGAGACATTCCGACATTTGATGGGGATCCTCTTCAATACAAGACATTCATAAAGGCTTTTGAGCAAGGAGTGGAGGAAAAGGCTGCAAAGGCAGATTGTCTCTACTATTTGGAGCAGTTCACCAGAGGTCAGCCATGTGAATTGGTTCGCAGCTGTCAGCACATGGCTCCAGAGCGTGGTTACAAGATAGCAAAGGATCTTCTTCAAAAACATTTTGGAAACCAGTATAAAATTGCAAGTGCCTACATGGAGAAGGCTCTTAACTGGCAAGTAATAAAATCTGAGGATGTGAAAGCACTTCAAGCCTATGCTTTGTTTTTAAGGGGATGCTGTAATGTGATGCAGGAGCTTCAGTATATGCAGGAACTGGACATGCCAATAAACATGAGAACTATCATGTCAAAACTGCCATTCAAAATGAGGGAGCAATGGAGAACCATAGCTCACGACATAATGGAAACAACCAATCAGCCAGCTTCTTTCGTGGATTTGGTTGTGTTTATTGAACGACGTGTCAGCATACTCTCCGATCCATTGTTTGGTGAGATAAGAGAACCATCTGGTGTTACTGGAATAAAACCTTTTTCTGGCTTTAAGTCACAGCCCAAAGGCAGAATAAAAGGAAGTGTGATGGCCACCACTGTAACACCTATGGAGATGCATGAGAGAGCTAGTGAAACAGTATCAGAACCAGAAAAGGAAAGGAACCCTAAATGTCTTTGCTGTGAACGCTGTCATACTTTGGAGGAATGTAAACAGTTCAACAGAAAGAAACATAAAGAAAAGATTCAACTCTTGAGAAGCAAAGGGATTTGTTTTGGATGTCTTTGTGTGGGACACATGAGCCGTGAGTGTATCAAACGTTTGACATGTAAAATGTGTGGGCAAACCCACCCAACTGTGCTTCACATTAAACAACAATCATCACCAGAGCAACAAGGGACCTCTAACCAACCCACTTCACCCAAAACATGTGGACATACAGGGGCCGGTCAGGACCGTTGCGTATTATCCATTCTCCCTGTGAAGATAAGAAGTGTTAAAGGAAACCACACAGTTAAAACATATGCATTTCTGGATCCAGGAAGTTCTGCAACATTTTGTTCAGAACATCTAATGCAACAGTTGAGAGTTACAGGAAGAAAAACAAACTTTCTTTTAAGCACAATGGGACAGAAAACAGTGGTCACAGCCTATTCATTGACTGGTTTACAAGTTTCTGGGTTGAACAGCGACAAGGTTCCATGTTCTTCCAGAAGTTCTCACCCAAAGGGAAATGCCAGTAACTGTTGACAGCATGGTTACACCTGAAGAACTGGCAAAATGGCCTTATTTGTCCAAAGTTGAATTCCCACATCTATCGGCAGACGTCGGCTTGTTGATTGGAACCAACGCCCCCAAGGTATTAGATCCATGGGAGGTTATAAATAGTTGCGGAAATGGTCCGTATGCTATTAAGACGGTGCTGGGATGGGTGGTTAATGGCCCACTGACTGGTAACAGTGGTGCTTCAAAGGGGAAGTTACCCATGGCTCTTGTAAACAAAATCTCTGTATGCAAACTTGAAGAAATGTTGGTCAAACAATATAATCAAGATTTTAATGAAAGATACTTGAAAGAAAATGGAATGTCCAAAGAAGATCTCAAGTTTATGGAAATCATGGAGCACTCAGCAATTCTTCATGAAGGAAGATATTGTTTGAAATTGCCCTTTAAAACCAAGGAAGTTTTTCTGCCTAATAACATTGCAGTGGCAAAACAAAGAATTCAAGGGCTAAAGAAGCGATTTCTAAACAATAAAAGGTTACACCAGGAGTACACAGAGTATATGAAAATGTTAATCAGTCAGAGCTATGCAGAACAAGTACCAGAACAACAACTGTGTGCCACAAGGGGAAAGGTGTGGTATATTCCCCACCATGGAGTTCACCATCCAAGAAAAGGATCCCTTCGTGTGGTGTTCGATTGTGGAGCCACATTTCAAGGTGTATCTCTAAATGATGAACTGTTGCCTGGCCCAAATCTCACCAGCTCATTACTGGGAGTCCTGCTTCGTTTTAGAAATGAACCAGTCGCATTTGTTGGCGACATACAAGCCATGTTCCATCAAGTCAAAGTTGCGGAAGAAGATAGAGATTTTCTACGCTTTCTATGGTGGCCGGATGGGAACATCACGCGGGACCTCAAGAAGTATCGGATGACCGTACATTTGTTTGGAGCGGTGTGATCTCCTAGCTGTGCGAGCTATGCCTTGAGGAGAACTGCTGATGATAACAAGTCTGAAAGTTCAGAAGAGGTGGTTCAATCAATCAAGCAAAATTTCTATGTGGATGACTATTTGAAGAGTTCTGCTACAGAAAGAGAAGCCATCAAAATGATAAAGGATCTCACTGCTCTGTGTCAGAAAGGAGGGTTCACACTGGAGAAATGGATCAGCAACAGTCGTGTTGTATTGCAGTCTCTCACAGCCAATCAGAGAGCCACCTACCTAAAGGAGTTAAATCTGGATAGAGATAAACTACCAGTGGAAAGGGTTCTGGGTTTACAATGGTGCGTGGAGACTGACTCATTTAGGTTCAAGATGGAGGTAAAGCAACAGTCTTTCACCAGACGTGGCATGCTGTCCGTCACAAGCTCGGTATACGACCCATTGGGTTTCCTGGCTCCCATCACCTTACTTGCTAAAATGATGCAACAAGAGCTCTGTCGCAGAGGTTGTGGATGGGATGATGAACTACCAAAGGACATCCTGCCTCAATGGAAATCATGGTTGGAAGACTTGGATCAGCTTACTGCATTCAGGGTGAAAAGGTGTTTTAAGCCCATGGAATTTGGAACAATAAAGCATGCTCAGCTACATTATTTTGCTGATGCCAGCGAAAAGGGATATGGAACTGTGACATACATCCGTATGTTGAATCATAAAAACGATGTTCAGGTTGCCTTTCTTCTCGGCAAAGCTAGAGTGACTCCACTGAAGGCTGTAACAATTCCCAGACTGGAGCTAACGGCAGCCGTTCTTGCTGCCAGAGTGGACTCAGTTTTGAAATCAGAGTTGGATCTTCTGGTGGAGGAATCAGTCTTTTGGACTGACAGTACGTCAGTGATAAAATACCTGAACAATGAGGACAAACGGTTTCGAACGTTTGTGGCTAACCGAATTTCCACAATCAGAGAAACAACTGAACCCTCTCAATGGAAGCACATTAGCTCTAAGGATAATCCAGCAGATGATGCATCAAGAGGAATGAAAGTCTCAAATTTCCTTAACAGCAGCAGGTGGCTGGAAGGTCCAGTATTTCTTTGGAGGCAGGAAGAGGATTGGCCTAAAACTGTGCTGGATGACTCAATGGATCCTGATGATCAAAAAGTGAGACGAGAGGTGATTGTAAACCTTATCACGACTTCTGACATCTCTAGTACAACTGACCAGCTCATTACATACTTTTCGGATTGGAGAAGACTAAAAACAGTAGTTGCCTGGGTTCTAAGACTGAAGGCAATTTTGATGGATTGGTGCCAATTAAAGAAGCAGCTGAAGGCTACCGTGGATAAAGGCAGTCAGGAAAACTCAAGAGGAACTGATGGGAAAGAAGTTGCTTCATCAACATCAAAGTGCAGAACTCTGACACTGGATGAATTGTCGGCTGCAGAAGACGCCATAATCCGTTACTGTCAGAAACAGAAATTCGGACCAGAGATTACTTCTTTGTCATCTGGAAAAGATACAGTGAGCCGCCAAAGTTCTATATATCGATTGGACCCAGTTCTGGAAGACGGGCTTTTGAGAGTTGGAGGAAGACTGAGCAGAGGAGCAATGCCAGAGGAAGCAAAGCACCCTCTGATTCTTTCTAAAGACCAGCATATTTCCAAGCTCATTCTCAAGCACACTCATCAGAACTTGGGTCATAGTGGACGAGCTCACACACTATCCAAAGTGAGAAGAAAATTTTGGATTACAAATGCCAACACCGCCATCAGGACTATCATTAGCGATTGCAGCTTTTGTAGACGCTATAATGGAAGAGCTGTGGAACAAAAAATGGCAGACCTGCCAAGAATGAGACTCCTTCCTGATCTACCACCATTTACAAATGCAGGGGTAGATTACTTTGGACCGGTGGAAGTGAGAAGAGGAAGGTCAACATGCAAACGTTATGGGGTCATATTCACCTGTATGGCAAGCAGGGCAGTACATCTGGAAGTAGCAGTCTCATTGGATACAGACGCGTGCATCAATGCCCTACGTCGTTTCATCAGCAGAAGAGGACAGGTTGAACATCTGACTTCAGATAATGGAACCAACTTCATCGGAGCAAATAGAGAACTGAAAGAGGCTCTCAAAGGGTTGAATCAGGACAGGATTCAAAGATCCATGGCTCAAGTTGGAATCCATTGGAATTTTAACCCACCAGCAGCTTCACACCATGGAGGGGTGTGGGAAAGCATGATTCGCCTGGTGAGGAGAGTTCTCACTTCTGTTCTACATCAACAAAGGCTGGATGACGATGGACTTCATACAGTGTTCTGTGAAGTAGAGGCCATTCTGAATGACCGTCCTATTACTAAGCTCTCGGATGATATAAACGATCTGGAGCCTCTCACTCCAAACCACATTCTTCTCTTGAAAGGAAAACCAGCTTTGTCACCAGGCTTGTTTGAAAAACATGATCTGTACATCAAGAGGCGTTGGAGACAAGTACAGTACATTGCAGACCTGTTCTGGAAGAGATGGACGCAAGAGTACTTACCGTTGCTTCAAGAAAGACAAAAGTGGAACGAAAGAAAAAGGAGTTTAACTCCAGGAGATATCATAGTGATCATGGACTCTTCAACTCCACGTGGATCATGGCCTCTTGGAAAAGTTCTAGAAGTTTTTCCCGACAAAGGAGGACTAGTGCGCTCTGTGAAATTGCAGACAAAGTCCAATATAATTGAAAGGCCAGTCACAAAACTTTGTTTGGTTCATGGGGTGTAAACTGGTTGTGATGTAATTTGTTTATCATGGCACTTTATGGCTCCATTGTGTTTAAGTTATGAATTATTGTGTCAGTTGTCATCAACAATTAGGGGCCGGTGTGTAGGAGCCATAAATGTGATTGTAATTCACCTTACTGCCAGTAGGGAGATTCTGTATGTAAAGGAAGACGTCACAGTGTTTGTCAGGTGTTTTGGCCCGGAAGGGCAAAGGGTTTTGACCGCAGTACCGCACGAGCGTAAGAACGCAGGCTGGTCAATGTCACACAAGTATTTATGCAAAATGACAGAAAATAAATGTCAATGTGTCGCCATACAAATGAGAGTGGACATTAATGACTGGAGCAAACAGATGCGCGTCAAAGCAATCTCAGTAGCTGAGTTGTAGGCTTAGCTCCTTCACCACATGTCGGTGCTCCTTCCTGCAGGATGGTTGGTTGTTTCTTTCATTGTTGTCAGATGTTGGGCTCAGAACAGGAACAGTCAACACGGGCTGTGAATTAAGTCCTGTTAGCTTGAACCAGGACCAGCATGCATCAGGGCAGTTTAAGACAGAATGTGAAGCGGGTCAGCTCAGACAAGTCTCAGGTCATGGTTCTTGACCCAGAAGAGTAGATCGTCCTCTCTGAGTGAGCTGGAGGAAGTGGTTATCACTACATCCAAAGGGAACGCCCATCCCCCCTACAGAGGAAGCTCATTTCAGCCGTTTTTATTCTGGACCTGGTTCTTAAGGTCATGACCCAGAGCTCAGAACCATAGGTGAGAACCAAAACAAAGATCAACTAAAAGATTTAGACCTTCACTCTCTGACTCAGCTCTCTCTTCACTGCAACAGACCGGCCCAGTGACCCCATAACGGCGGACGCCACTTTAACGTGGATGGAAAACATGTTGGACTTACAGTCATGTTAACGAGGTTCTGCTCCGGTCATACAGACATGACGGCCCTCAGTCAGGCTCCACACATCCCACACTTTACATTTTCCTGCTCTTCTATTTGAAGTTAGTCCAGCTAGAACAAGTCGTTGGCATTAGACTTAAATACTACAAACTAATTCTATATATTTGTACACAAAGAAGACTGAGAGTTTATGTATCATGAATTATATACATAAAAAAGCTAAAGAGAAATATCTGTACTCACTATTATTATTGTAAACCTAATAAAATGCATATTTTGTTTCTAAAATATGTTAATAATATCCATGGTATCTAATCAAATGCATCTTTAATCATGAGCATTGCATTATTGTTGCTGCTGAAGCATTGAATACAGTATATTTCCTGCATGCTTGATGCACATTAAGAGACACGCCTCTCTTGGAGCCTCTGGAACATCAGACACAGAACTTCAACAAAAGAAAACAGTGAAAAGTCAAACAGTCCAATCAAATCTACAGAACAGTTGCTGTGACGCTGGAAGCGCAATGTTGGAAAGGAGTGCCTTCACTTTAGTGTGTGTGTGTGCACATGTATGACTTTCTTTTAAGTAATAATGAAACAGTTTGATTTAGGTTCCATATTGAGTAGATTTTAACTCACCAGCAGCAGCATCACCGTTTTCTCTTCCAACAGAAGATGTGGTGACAGGAATTTCTTCTGCAGCTAAAAAAACAAGAATTATTATTATACAATAATCAATGATAAAGCTAATAAAATAACTATAGCAGAATACTTGCAGACAACACAGCTACCATCATCTTCACCAGGGGTCTCTTCAGCTGCTTTTTATGAAAAAATGGGTTATGCAGACACTATTTTTTAACTTACTTTACCAACTATTAAGTATTACCTGAGATTACATCTTCAGTTATATCCTGAACATCTTGGGAAGTGACATGACTCTTTCATCCACCTGAGTGGACTCCAACACTTGGGGACTGAGATTCAGAGCCCAGACTGTGTGTGGAGTGGATCCGACTATTTCTAGCCGGTATGTTTCGACCTCCTGCACCAGCTCAGGCTCCACCCCCCCAGAGAGGTGACCTTTCAAGTTCCAAAAGCAACGTTCCATGACCGCAGTTTGGACCACCAGGGACCCCCTTTCAACAGCCCCAAACCACAATGCAACAGCGCTTTTGAGCTCTCCTGCAGGTGGTCGGCACATGAGGGAGGGGTCCCATGTCATTGGGCTTGAACCAACCAGGGAGTGGGAAGAGTCCCGCCCACCAGGTGCTCAGCTCCAGAGCAGGGCCCCGGTGACGGCAGTGGGGGCCATGTAACAGAATCTTGATGACACACAACCCTCAGCAATTATCCAGACTTGGGACCGGCACAAGAGAGCTCTGGGTGGTGCCCCCTTGTGGTTGCATTACTCATCCATTCATT
>CM074508.1:22765511-22785561 GCA_037389245.1 Oryzias sinensis
GGGGGGGGGGGGGGCAGCCAGGACGTCGGTTCTGGAGCAGAAAACCCAAACAGGGAGAGAACGTCAGCAGAAAGACGAGACTGAAGCTCCAAGAAAACAAACAAAAATAAAGTATTTTCACTTTGGATTCAAACTACAGAAGATCTGTATGAAAGGAGGGGGGGGGGGTATGCCTGTCGTTGCCCTCGACCCCAAAACCCCTCAGGTCCACCCCTGCATCGGAAAAAAAAGTCTGTTTTTTATCTGTTTAAGTGTTTGAAGAACGTAAATAAACAGTTTATCATCTATTCTGAGGCGTATTTGAGTAAAAGGAACCGGATGGAGACGAAGAGCAGAAAGATTTCTCTGGTTTGGACTCAGAACCTCAGAACCTCAAACAGTCATTCAGTCACTTTTCTAACAGAGGAGACCAAAGCTCTGCAAACGGGACAAACGCTGCTTTCATGATAAACGCTGCAGAGCGTCTCTGAGCTCAGAGCTTTGGCCCCGCCCCCATCATTAAAAGTAGAATACTTTGATGCTAAACTTTCCTCACCTCCACTGCTTTCTGCCAAACAGAACCAGAACTAATAACAATTAATACAAGTCTGCTCAAAACCAAGCTTTGACTGAACAAAAACGGCAGAAAAATGATTCAATATTAGTCGGTTTCTGTTTTTAAACAGTTTAAAATGTGTTTTTTATTCTTCAGGGTCAGACAAAGCAGCAGGAACTCATTTATTCAGAAGCTAAAGGCTTTTTTTCTTTCCTGGTTTTGCTTAATCTCTTGTTTTAATGAGCAGAACATCTCTATGTGGTTTAGATCTTCGTCCAGGTTTCCACAGATGGACTCTGGGATTTTATCTTCTTCATATTTAATCCTCAGTTTTCTTTCAGCAATAGTTTCAGATCCTAAAGGTTTTATTCATGTCATATTTGTAACTGATTGAAGGACTGACTGAGAACGTCTCAGCAGACGAGGAGCAGATGTGGAGATGGGGGGGGTGGGGGTGGGGGGGTTGGACAGGAACCTGGGATGATGGGAGCAGTCAGGAACGAAGCAGCTGAGATGTTTCCTGTTGGGTCCGGAGCCTGGAAGGCGTTTGGGCTTTTGTGAGAGAACAGCTGCATCAGGGCGGCTCCTCAGAACCGGGCCTCAAAGGTCCCACTGGACACCCCACCCACCCACAGCAGCCCCCGCCCGAGCACGACAGGACAGAGACGGGAAAAAATTTCAGGTCTCAGTGTTCCAGAAAGGCCTGTGACAGGCTGACGACCTCCAAGGTAAACTCCGCCTTCACCCACGAGCAACCGGGACTCACTCTGACAACCCCGTGACCCCAAAAGAATACAGCGGTTAAGAAAATAGAGGGACGGACGGTCAGACGGATGGAAGGATTGTTCTTGACAGATCTATTAGTCAGTTTTTAACTTTTCCCTGTAAAGTTTGTCCCGCCCACTTTTTACGTCATAATTACAAGTTCATGTTCAGATCATTGACCGTATATGAGAGCTGGACTGAGAGACCCCGCCCACCGGCGTTCCAAACAGGAAGTGCCTGCAGATCTCATCGACTTCTTTAGAAGAAGAAACCGCTGAGTCATTCCATTGGTCAGAATAAACATTCTGACTCTGCTTCCTATCCACCAGGTGCCTCAGTAAAAGTAGGTGGAGCCTGCTGGCCCCCCATGTCCAACAGTCAAAACCTTTGACAGATTTTGTGCAGCCCGCTTTCAAGCCCACTCCTGATTGGTGGGAGTGGTTGCTATAGAAACTCAGACCAACTCGGACCATTCACTGTTTACTGATGACGTCCAACTGCGACACGGCGGCGCCCGTTTCTTAAAGAAATGGTGACTGAATTGACTGGATTTGGTTTGATGCGGAATAAACCATTTTTAGGGGCGATGTGATCTTTTCTGACCGTACCGTTTATTGACTTTGTGAGCTTTGAAAGGAAAAAAGCTAAAAAACAATGATGCTGTTGCTATGGAAACAGCTTTGAGGGGCGGAGTTTGGGTTTATTTTTGCAGTTTTGCATCGTTTTGTCATCATTTCTGTTCTGAAGTTTGGATGCAGAACTTTTGTCATCTTTGCAGACAAATAACCGTCTTTATTTTTCTCTCCAGAAACATGGATATCTCCCGGATGATGTCAGTGGGTGGAGCCTCCCTGAAGTAATGGATCTGTGGACGCCACTGCTGCTCTGCCACATGTTAGCCATTAATCACTGACGGCTCCGCCTGTTTTCCTGGAGGTAAAGACTCCTTTGTCTCAACCAGCGGTGAACAGATTTGGCTTTTAAACTTGTTTTGTGGCTTTTTTGGCGTCTCACATCGAACGCCGGACGTGAAAATCTGCTTTTTGAATTCCATCGAACACACAACAAACGCCACTGTTCCACAGAGCAAACGGAGACGGCGGGGCTGTGGGGGAGCGGCCTGCTCTCTGGGGTTTCGTGCTCCCGCATGCCTCGCATACCAGCAGACGGCGGCGTGGGCCAGCAGCCTGGACGCCGTTACGCAACCGGCAGATGTTTGTGGGAAAAAGCTGAGGGGTTCATCCTGCAGGGACCTGCAGCAAGGCATTGTGGGAGAGGTGGAGGCCCTGCTGACCAGCAGCAGGGTGGAGCAGACTCCAGGGAGCTGCAGCGCTCACACGCTGGAATCAGCTCGCGTGAGTCACAATCTGGCCTTCTGCAGAAAGGCTTTGGTTCAGCGGACGACCCGAGACTCAAACCGCAGCAGAAGGACACATTTCATCACATTTTCAACCATTTTGTCCTCCGATGCAGTCTCAGCACAAACAATGCGAATGCAAAATCAAAACTGTCATGTCAAAAGTTTCCTTTTTCACCAAGGAAACCATTTTTAAAGTGCCCCGCCCACAATGTTAGCCGATAGCCTGAAGTTTTTTGCTGTTCAAATGAAGAGCAGTGAGAAATGTTTGCCCTCAGTTAGTGACAGAAATCTCTCAATCAAAGAAATCAAAGCGCCGTGACGTTTAGAAAAATCCAGCAGAAACTAGAGGAGAGGCTCGGTCTCTATGCTGCAATGCCAGGTTTGGCCAGCAGGCGGCACTCTCCATAAAACCCAAAGGTTGAGTCTATCCTTGCGTCTGAATTCCTTCCCTACTCGCTTCATAATTCACTATCTAGTGCATTCTCCATTCTGTAGAGCTGTCAAAACCCAGAGCCCTGGAAATTTCCCAGAAGTCTCTGCGAAAAACCAGTGTGCATCGATGCTCACTAGATCGGCCAAAAAAGTATTTAAATGTATTTTTTTAATAAACCAACAACGTTTTTATCTTCAGAAGAAAGTGGAATCATAAATAATCATATCAAAACGCTCATGTCAATTAGATTTTAACTTCGTGAAATCGATGACGTCATATCCGCCGTTTAAAATAGAAGTAGTGAGCGTTAAGTCTGAATTGCTTTTACATAGAGCCGCACTTTATCGTCTTTTAGTATTTAGGGGTCAGGGCGGGGATTCGGACACAGTCTGTCAGTACTGTATGGCTTCACCCGCCTTCATCCCTGGAGGTTCTTCTCCTTGCTGTTGCCATGGCAACATTATGGGGCGGAGTCACTGAAGTTAAACTTTTTTCAAATTTTTTTTTTTTTAGTATTAATCACACAGCAGTAACTTGGTACTGTAATCTACTGAATAACAATTAATGTAACAAGTCAGTAAATAACAAAACGTAGCGTGGACTCACCGGACCGCGCTGGCTGTTTGGCCGTCGGCATGGAAACCTCGGTGAGGGGGAGGATGTAGACGTCCGCACCGCCCTGGGAGGCCGGCGAGGCCAAGGTGGACAGGTCTGCGTGGTATTCGTCGCCATCCGCATTCTTGAACTCCTGCAGCACAAAACGCAGAACTCTGAGTCGTGAGAGAAGCTAGCTGGGGCTAACGCTAGGACCTGAAGGGGAACCATCAGTTCACAAACTCTAGATCAGGGTTCACCAACCTTTTTGAGACCGAGGGCTATTTCATGGGCACCAAGTGGTATGAAGGGCGCCACTAAAAATAACTCCTACCCCCCCCCCCCCCCAAAAAAAAAAAAAAAAACACAATTTGAGGACTTCCTTTTGTGTGCCCTATTTTTATTTGCTCATTTTACACACAAAAACATGCATGAATTTTCTAGACTCGTATTACGGGGGGGGGGGGGGGGGTCAAACTCAGTTGCAGAGGGAGCCTAAATTCAAAACAGACTTTAGGTTGCAGCCGAACAAGATAAATATTTATTGAACACACTAAAGCTGAACTTTTAAACCTTTAAAACTTTAACTTAATTTTAACTTTTTAAACATAAATGTAAATAAAAACAGACAGGAATATTAATCCTCACATTAATGGATTACCCAACCACTTCAACCTATTCTCGAAATCTTTACATTACATGAATCATAAGAATGTCCAGAAATTGTGTAATTATTTGATCTATTTAAACTTTTGTAATAGACCCTTACTTTTGATAATTTTTTAAGTTATATTTTTTTACATATTTGGGTTTTCTTTGTCTACTTTTATCTCAGAATTGATATTGTTGTCATTGACAGACATGCCGTGCTTGTTTGTTGAATATTTGCTTCAATAAAAAAAAAAAAAGTTTTTTTTGGGTGCATTCCCTGCGGGCGCCACAAGGGGTGCTCGCGGGCGCACTGGCGCCCGCGGGCACAGGGTTGGTGACCCCTGCTCTAGATGAACATTTCTCCAAAAAAACTCTGTTAGAAGAAGAAAAAAAGATTCTTACTTGATGCGAAAGAATAAATTCTCTAAAAAACATTTTTAAAGAATTAGAAATGTATTTGAATCGGTTTACATTTCAGTGCTATTCATGTTCTTTATTGAACTGTTGGCTCCATTTCTTTATGAGACATTTATGAACCACATTTTGAGATTTTTGGAAGTCAAATATATTTGAATGAAGTTGATCTGATTTCAGATCTGCTGCTGAGATTCCAGCTGTGTCCCTAACCTGCATACTTTCCTCTTATTGGCAAAAATGCAGGGAGTCACCATGGCAACAAACGACCCAACAATCATTAACGAGCAGAAGATTTCACGCTTTAGTTCTGTTTCTGGTCAAAACCTGAAAGTCAAAGAATTCCGTCAGAATCTGCAGACTAAAACAGAAAGGACAGAAGCGGCTTCTGGTGGAGTTTTAAGGTTCTGGAGGGTTCCACGTCTGTCAGAACCGGTTCCGGCTTTTGGGTCGTGTCTGTAAACAAAGCGCCTCCAGAATCCACAGATTATCGGCTTTAGGTTTGTTTGTTTCGACTCGCCTCAGTTTATCCGCTCAGATGTCGTCTGGAATCAGGCGGGAACAGAAGAGCTGCAGCAGCCAAACCCTCCTGAATGACCCCCCCCCCACAAGAAACGGGTTGGGTTTTGGTGGAAATATGAGGCTTTCTGGAAATGAGTCCTGGTCACCTGGATCAGGTGTTCCACCGGGCCCTTCAGAACAGGATCCCACAACGGGGGCCACAAGTCAGAACACAGGTCTCTCTGCTGGAAATATGTGACCCCCCCCCACAGCCTAGAGCAACACCCACTAACAGATACACACACACAGAAAAAGACACAAAGAAACACACAAACAGACACACACACTTTCATCCTAACGCACCCCCCCCTCCTCGGTAAAACCCTTGTTATCTGGTTTTCCTACGACCCCTGAACGCATCTTTTCATCCGTTTGAACTTAAGATAAAGTTTAAACTTCAAAATCCTCCTTAAAATCTTCATGACCCCCCCCCCCCTTACCTTCACTCAGGGCTCATAACTGATCCCCCCCCCTTTCAGGTGTGAGGGGGGCTGCTGGAGGAAGAGTCCGGATCCTTCATCCTCCTGCAGACGCTCTCAGAAAGGAGGAGGTCTGCAGCTGACCAGAGTCTCCCCAGGATGGAGGGACGGGGGGAGGGAAAGGGGGTCAGGAGGAAGTGGGAGGAGCTTAACCTTGGGTCACCAGGGGAGGGAGAGGACTGAATCTGAGCTGAGAGCGAAAAACACTGGTTTCCTTTTTCTTAGGGGGGGGGGTCACATACTACTGGTGTGACATCAGCGCTCCTCATCCTCCCGTTTCCCAGAGGAGAGCATCTATGGGTGACCTTTGACCCCGTGGTCTGAACGGGATGTGAAGGGATCTTGATCTAGAACGGCCGTGGTCAGTCAAAGAAGTGTGGTCAGAATGACAGAACGTAAGAACACCCCCCCCCCCCCCGCAGTGTTAGCAAACATCACATCGCTGCTGTTTCAGGCAGAGGTGGATTCTGGGAAACCTCCGCCTTATCGTAGGCGTGTCGGTCAGAACTCAGAACTTCTGGAAGGGCATCAGATTTTTCTGTCTGTCCGGCGTAAAAAACCAACAACCTTTTCGTCAGACAGTCACGTGATGATGTCACCTCCCTGACCTCCAAACACGCCTCACGGCGGCGAGATACAAACGTTACGTCCCACTTCGCTTTGCTCCATCCATCCAGGGTGGAGGCCGTTTCAGGGTGGAGGCGTGTTTAGGGTGGAGGCCGTTTCAGGGTGGAGGCGTGTTTAGGGTGGAGGCGTGTTTAGGGTGGAGGCGGGATCAAAGCTTCCTTTTTTAACTGTAGTGAATGGGCGTTTCTGTTTCATCGCGGTGAAGATGAAATGCATTTCAGGAGCATCAGGTTCTCCCCTCACCTCCTCGTGTCGGACTCGCCCGACACAAGACCGTCTGCAGGACCGTCTGCAGGACCGTCTGCAGGAAACCTTCAACTCTGCGTTTTAGCTTAGCAGAGGCCTCTTCTCTTCTCTTCTCTTCTCTTCTCTTCTCTTCTCTTCTCTTCTCTTCTCTTCTCTTCTCTTCTCTTCTCCTCACTTCCTCTGATGTTCTTCATTCCAGATGAGGCCCCGGGGGGCCGGATGTGCTGCGACTCTCAGGCTGACCCTTCCTCACGCCCTCTCGCCCCCACCCCCACCCCAGTGCTGCCTCCAGGCTCCTCAGCGTCCAGCTGGTCCCTTCAGCCAGAAACACACAGTTGACGTGTGAAACGTCCGTTTCCGCTCTGATCTGAAGGAGGTTTCCAAGAAAAATGGATTTACCCCACAAGCTGTGTGTGTGGGGGGGGTCGCAGGGGAGATGTTTTTTTTCCAGAACATGTTTAAACAAAACTCAAACTTCCTACAAACACTGCGGGTGAAGAAGAATCCAAGAAGTTTGTGAAGGGATCAGAAGATTTGAGCTTTTATTGTGAAGTTTTTCTGAATTATTGTTGGTAAAAATCAAAGTCTGCTCATATTTTAAAGTAAAAGGATCTATTTAAACATTTATTTTACCAGTATGTTGGTGAAAACGAATGATGGGCGGGGCTTAACCTCCAAGAGAGTGAGCATTGTTTACCTGCAAGATTGTGGGCGTGGTTAAATGCCAAAAGGATGGGCGGGGTTACACCCCACCAATAGGGTAGACATGGTTGAACTAACAATATGGAGGGCGTGGTTTAATCTGAACTATTGTGGGCGTGGTTTAACCTCCAAGATTGTAGCAATGATTGAACTGTCTGGATCTTTCAGTATGTCAACGATTCCAACTCATATTGCCAGGACAATGGCAATGGCAACAGGAAACGTCTACGTGACAATTATTTCACTTAACACAAGGTTCTGGAGCGTTCTAGACCCATCATGATGGAGCCCCGCCTCCACCATGATGGGGCCCCTTGCCTGGAGGCAGCTGCTGTGGGGGAAGGACGCAGAAACGCACCTTGAAGCCCATCCTCCTCCTCTTGCAGCAGAGGCAGGCCAGCATGAGGAAGACGAAGGTGAAGAGGCCCGAGAAGGAGATGGCCACCACGGCCAGGGAGGAGGACCAGGACAGCTCGCTCAGCGGAGCGCCATCTGCAGGATAGAGACAGCAACACCACATGAAGCTCAAAGAAAAACTGTTTCTGTCCAGGAAGATCCAGAGCAGGTCTGGTTTTCAGGCTGCAGAACTTCTGCTTTAAGGAGGAAAGGAATGCTTCTGATGGTGTCAGTGTTTAGAAAAGACTATTTTAAGATAGTTTGAAGATGTTTTCCTGAAGCTGGAGCATCAGCTGCTGAACGACGATCTACCCGGAGACCAGGCTGTTTTCATTTTGACGTTCGTTCAACCAGGAAGTTTCTTTTTCAGCCTGGGGGCCCAAGCAGTCCTCCATGGGGGCCACAAGCACGCACGCACGCACACACGCACACACGCACACACACACACACGCACACACGCACACCATCAGAGAACCATTCCACTTTTTCATCACAAACTCCTTCTGCCTCCCAGATGAAGCGGTAACCACGGAAACGGGTTAGACAGACAGAACTCCGGCTCCGCCGTAAATATGTCACATGACAACATCTGCAGCCCCCCCACACACACCCCCAGCCTCCACCTCTGCCCCACACTGGGACGTCCTTTAGCTGCTCGACAGGACTGAGAGGGGGGCCATTGATCTGACAGGAAGAACGCCATGATGAAGGGAAGTCTGCTGCTAGATGTCAGAGGAGGGGGGGAGGGGGGGCTGGGATGGGATGGGATGGAGGACGTGGTGGTGGTGGTGGGGGGGGGGGTTATTATATTGGACAACAAAGATTTAGAACTGCAGATTTAATGACCCCCCCCCATGTCTGGGGAGTCTTTGCTGATTTTGTCAGAGTCTTGGTTTTTATCCCCCCCCCCATGACAATTTAAAGAGATACCAGCAAAAGAAGAGAGAAAATCCGACTTTGAGTCAGAATGTGGAGAAAAATCAGAACAGAGAAGATTTTTGTCCAAAGAAAAACGGATTTTTCCACAAATTCTGTTTGTTTCTGCGACTAAATGAGAAAAATCCACAGAGAATTCAAAGTTTACATTATTCTGAAACAGCAACAGAAAAACAGGCGGTGGATTATTAATAAGTTAGATTCCAGCTCTGCATGCGAGGCTCACGCCCCCCCCCCAACAACAGGGTTTAACCCACTGGTGTCAATTCAAGTGGATCCGACTAAAATCCTGAACGACACGCCGCCGTTCATGACGCCGTCAGACGGCGTTTTGGCTTTCAGGAGCTTCTGACGCCGTTCATGACGTTCATGTTCAGTCGCCGACAAAAAAAGGAGAGAAAAAGGAACAAAGTTCAAACGTTCATTCAGGACTCAAGAAACACGAGCAGGAAATATGGAGTCAGAGCCCAACAACAGTTGGCTGAAGCTTTTGAAGCTTTGAAGCTTCAAAAGCTTTGAAGCTTTTAAATTGGTAGAGAGTAAAAAAATAATAAAGTAATGAAATAAAAGATTGAATCTGCTTTGCTATTTTATTTCAAAGTTGAATCATTTTTTAAGTGAATGTAGTGTTCTTTACTCTTCGGTTGCTAAGCAACCACTGTCTCTAAAATGATCAAAGTACCTAAAAGCATGACGTCACTCTTCCCAGAGGCTGCAGGGACTTCTGGTTTGGAGATCTGAGCATTGCTGACCTGCAGCGCCGCCTCCTGGAGGCCCGGCAGAACCTCCGCTGTCAGAACAAACGGGTTCTGCTGCTGCAGAGCCAACTTCTCTCTGCTGTTCTCATCATCGATTCCACTCTGGAGGCTAAAATTGGCTGCAGTGTCTGAGCGGTGGAGGAGGGCGGAGCTTAAGCTGAAGACCCAAACTCCAGGGAGGACGTCCAGTCATCATGAGGATATCTGCAGCTTCTGACAGAGACACCCCCCCCCCCAGTCCTGTCTGCTGTTCTCAGCGTTCTGCGGTTTCTCCAGACTTTTTTCCTTCTCTGCAGCAGATTTGCTGCAGCAACCAGCATCTCCATGCCGTCCACCTGCTTCAACGTGAGGACTCCAGCAGGACGGACCCTCATTGTTTCTGACGCGCCAGGAGATGAGACTCAGACTCTAAGAGGGGGGACTGATCTTCACTTCAGGGCCTCAGAAGACATAGCTGGTGCTGCTGCCCCCCCCCCTACATTCACTCCCATCATTTCTGCTCACTGAAGTTTTATTTTTAGCCGTTTCTGCTGCTGAAAAATGCAGAGATCTTTCACAATAAAAGCTTTTTTTTTAAGTTTCTTCCATAAACTAAAGAGGCGGGGCAGAGCTCCACTTATTAGGCTCCTCCCCCAAGTCCATCCTCCCCATCCAGATAAACAAAATAATAAAGACGAAGTCACGAACACATACACAAAAATATCACAACTCTCACAACAACTGCACACATGATGCTTCTGTGCACAAACTTCAGAAAGACTCGACTATCATCACTGACAGAAGCTCACGCACGTTTGGTTCAGCAGCACCCGAAGGTAAACACCAAAGAGGCTTTACAAGACAAACACACCGACCCGCTGGTTTCCATGGTAACCGCTTCAACAGATGCTGCCGGGCTGAGAACAACTTCCTCTCACCAACAGTTTCATAAGTGAAGAGCTGCATCTGCCTCCATCTCCTTCCTGACGTCTTTTCCCAGCATTCCTTTCTTTTCATACCCCCCCCCCCCCTGAGGTTTTCCTGAACAAACAGAGGAAACTGTTGGACTTTTGTCCCCTCCTCTGCTGCGGCGTGGATCAGCTTCCTGTTCTCCTTCAGGCCCCGCGGATCCAGCTGCTGCGGCTGTAGGCTCTGCGCAGACGCACGGCATTGTGGGTCTTTAAAGTGTTGGTGTGCAGCGATGCACGAAGATGCAGGAGAAAGAGACTCCTCTTCCTCATCCCTGCACGTGCTCAGACATCACATCTCAGGGAGCGTTACATAACAAACACCTCCCATGAAGAAACCATTACGGCAGATGGGGGGGGGCACAGTTTATAAACGTATTTTAGTGTTTTTTCTGTTTTTCCTCCACCGTTACATGCTCTTCTTCCTCCACCCTATAATCAGTTCCTCTCTTCCCTCTTTTGTTTTCTTTTCTTTCTTTTCTTTCTTCTTCTCTTCATCAAGGATTTCTCTTTCTGCTCATTTCCTGCATTTCTTTTTCTTGAACAACCGTGATCTTCACTCTCTTGAGTTTTTCTATTCCTTCCTCGTGTTTTTGTCTTTTTTATCTTCTGCTATGGAGGAATCCTGAGCCTGTGGTTCGTGTTCAGAGGTCAGAGGTCAGAGGTGGCATTTGGTGGAAACCTGCGGCTCAGGGCAGCAGAAGTGACCTCCTCTGTTGCTTTTCCTCCTCTGCAGAGCCTCCTGAAGATCTGAAGAGCAGAAAGCTGGGAGACCGTCTGCAGGAGCGCCTGCAGGAGCGTCTGCAGGAGCGTCTGCAGGAGCGTCTGCAGGAGCGTCTGCAGAACCGCCTGCAGGACTGTCTGCAGAACCGCCTGCAGGAGCGTCTGCAGGACTGTCTGCAGAACCGTCTGCAGGAGCGTCTGCAGAGACACTCGAGGAGAAGAAAGAATCAAAGAAGTCGATCAGATCTGAGGAGCTGAGCTCCGACCTCTTTAACGTCTGCTGTGATTATACGGATCACAGCCGGTGGATGCGCTCTAAAGTGCCCCCCCTGCTGTGTGCTGGTTCTGGAGAGCGGTTGCCATGGAGACCCCTGTAGTACATCAGGCCTCCTCGCCTCCGAGTGGCTGCGTCTGAAAGAGATTTCTCCCGGAGTACATTGTGTTTTTGAAGTCATTTTCCCCAGAAGTCCGCCGGAGGTTTTACCAAGAAAAAACAGGAAGTGACCTTCAAACCAACGAGGCGGCGGCAGAAAGAGAACATCAACGCTTCTGCAGAAGGTCACGTTACGACTCAACATCTCCATTATCCGAGCCTAATGGGCCAGACCTTTGCTGAGGAGATTCTCCCCATCCAAAGCAGAAAAAATCCCTCATGGATTCAGCAGGTGATGCTGAAACCAGAGACGAGACGGTTCTGGTAGAGGAACGCCATGGAAGATGACCAGCAAATGCAGAGGCGTGTCTCTGCCAGAAGAGCATCCGAGTTTCCTTCCATGGAAAGGAGAAAAACCAGAACAAAACACAACGTTCTGGGCTGAAGGTCCAGAGGAGCTGCTGCGAAGAGACAGACGGACCTGAACTGTGGAGGGACTCTTCATCCAGACGAAAACCTGCCGGATCACCGGCTGAAACCAGACCGGTGTTTACTGGACCTCACACCAATGCTGGTTTGAGATCTGAGCCCCAAAAGGTGCTCCTCCCGTCCAGCAGGGGGCAGTTTATCCTTTCTTCAACATTTTTTTGCATTGTAGTTTAGTTGAGGTTTTTATGTTGAAATAACATCTGAACAACACCAGAGTCGTCTGCATGGATGACTCAGCAGAATAAACGATAAATGTTTGAAATTCTCAGATATTCTCCAAAGCAGCTTCACTTTTCTGGCCTTTCATCACGTTGCCACGGTAACCACATTCATTTCAAGCCCCCCAGAAACATGGAAATGTAACTTGTGCCTGAAGACGGAGACGCCGCTGCAAGTGGAGGAGACGCCGCACACGACGGACCGTCGGACAAGCAGCAGCGATGACATCACCGATGACATCCCCAATGACATCACCGATGACATCACCCACAGACATTTCTGTGCTATGCTTTCAATCATTCATGTCCCGTTTCATCTTTTCTCATCTCTGTTAGAACTGTTTATAACGGCTTTGATATATTAATGGAACTCAGGAGGATTGTTTCATGCAGCCGGCCCGGTTCTGACCCGGTTCAGCTCCATGACATCGGCTCTGAACTTCGTGAAGAAAACGCTGCAAAGTTAGGGGTGAGGTTCTCCTAACGCAGAACCACAGAGGACAGAGCCGTCTTCACATGGAAGGACTCGTCTGTGACTTCAGAAAAGAAACTGGAGCAACCCCCCCCCAACCCCCCAGCAAAGGTACCACCAGCACCAATGGCCTGTATACGTGCACGTGTGCAGCACAATGGAGCCATTAGATAGAACCCTCTGATTGCTCAACATGCTCCTCACTGCAGCGGCGTGATGATGCAGCTGGTTGCCATGGTGACCATCCATCGAGCACGTGCTCCTCTCTCTGCTGATGCGTGTGGCAGCGAGTGAAGGTGTGCAGAGGGTCAGCGGTGGTAAGGTCAGTCAGCGTGCACACCAACCCCCCCACCCCCCCAAAAGAAACAAGTCAGTCTGAGTCCAGTTCTGGTTTCTGCTGAAGCTTCTGCATCCAAATTCTGAGAATCTTTGCAGCTTCTGTTCCTTAAAACGGATCATTTCCCTAAAAACTGAAAACAGAAACAAAGAAATTCAATTTACTGTTTGGATTTCTGTTAAAAAAGTTCTGAATATTCTAAACTATTTAGATACTAAAGAAATTAGAGCAAAAATGCTCGACGACTGAAATGTTTGGTGTGATTTGAACTGAAGTGACAGAAAGAAATTCATGTTTTCAAACTGAAGAGAATCAACATAAAAAGATAAATCTGCAGCTCTGAGCTCACAATGCTAGACTGCTACAGAACGGCAGAAACAGAAAAATGTTTAACAAAACAAAGAATGAACTAAAGTCATGCTGATGTGTCAGTTTAGCAGTAAAGAAGCTGCAGCATCCTAAAAAAAATGTTCTAAATATTTATGTTGTCCGGACAAAAATCCAAACTAAACTAAATTTCATCTGAAAAGGTTGAAATGTTTGCAGCTGTTTATAAATTTTAGAGGTAGAAACTTTAAGACTCAACTTATAAAGAAATAAAACGCGTTTCTTTGATGTTTACAACAAACTTAGATCCAAGAATTGTTGCTGAAACAAACAAAAATTATTAATAAATTATTTTCAGCTGGACGCTCCAAACTCAAACTGCGGATGACGGAGCAGACGGCTGCAGCAGACGGCTGCAGCAGACGGCTGCAGCAGACGGCTGCAGCAGACGGCTGCAGCAGACGCAGCAGACAACGCAGAGCACAAGCATCTGCTTTGTTTTTCTACAGATGGTGGATTTTAACAGAAATCTCATCATTTTATTTTATTTATTAGATTATTAGTTTGTTTTTCTAAAAACTGGTTTGAACACAAAAGGAATCAAACTACTTGCACTACTTGCTCATCAGAACAATCATCAGACTGTACTATGCACAGTGACAATAAAGCCATTCTATTCTATTCTATACTTTGCAGCAACAAACATTTAACTCTGACTCCAATCCAGGCCTGAGGCCTCAGTCCTGGTAGGCCCGGACCGCGGCCTCTGTCCCAGCTGCCCCTCTTTTCCAGCTGCCCCTCTGTCCCCTCTGTCCCCGTTGCCCCTCTGTCCCAGGACCAGCTCAGACGGTGAAGCAGTGGTCCGGGGGTTTTCTGGCAGAGCCGTGCTCCTTTGATGTCAAGCAGGAAATGTTTTCCTGCTGTTAATCACAGAGAAAATGTCTGTGAGACGGTTTTATTCTGAAAACAAAACAGTTTTTTCTGAAACTGACGAGTAAAGAAACTTTACCTGCTACGTTCATGAGAACGTTCATGAGAACGTTCATGAGAACGTAGCAGGTAGAATCTATTAGAACTAAATCGTGGCCCTTTTCCAACTCCAGATGTTTATTATGCATCCTAATAAGTTTCCCACAGTTATGGCAGCGCAGTCCCATCATGCTTTGCAGCGACATGTTTCTCATGGAGGGTTAGGATTCATTACAGAGATGGTGCATTAACAGTGATCCTTTCAAAACTGCAGGACCGTTACCATGACGACACAAACAGCAGGATCTGACGGCGTCCAAAAGCAGTTTGGTGAAAGTGAAAACGGTTCAGATCTATCCAGCCGTCTGGTTCTGATCCAGATTCCAGCTCAGACCAGGAAAACAAAGAAGCTCACGGATCTGTTGGTCTGACACATCAGAAAGGGGCGGAGCATGGAGCATGTGGCTCCGCCCCTTGTGTTTTCTACGACACAAATACGGTCTGCTTCTCATTCACAACAATTTGTAGAGAACAAATGTTTAGATAAACATAATCAGAAACACAAAATGATCAACGTACTAAAGTCCTGCTTCCACAGCAGAATCATCATCATCATCATCCTCAGCAGCAGCAGCAGCAAACATTAAAGCTTTCACTTTTAGAGGCTCATTTTCATAAAGTCGCATCCGTCTGACATCTTCTGCTTTTGTCCTTCAGACGATCTGATGTCAACAGTGAACCTGGTGTTTGTGTAGCGTTGTGTGTTTCATCAAACACACGTTGTTGAGTTTCCTCTAAACACACGACGTCACAGATGTAGAAAAACCTGAAGTTCATCAAATCTGAACCAGCAGCTGCTTTAAACCCCCCCCCCCCCATCAGACCTGTGGTGTGTTTAACTAACAACACAACCATCAGACCAAACAGGACTTCCATGGGGGGGGGGCAGCAGAGATCTGAACAGCAGACCGGCGTCACACTCCACCATCCATCCCATCAGGAGGAGGCGGACATAAACTTGCTCAAAGGCACCACAGCAGCGGCAGGGCCAGACCTACAGGCTGAAGGAGGCGTTCAGGGGAGCCTCAGCATGTGGTAAATCCCAGCTCCAGCAGACGTCTGGAGGGTTTGATCCAAATTCAAACAGTTTTTCTGGAGAATCACTAAAGTTCTAAACGTCCATCAAACGGTTTCAGGCTTATTCAGTACTCGAGTACTTTCTTCATCTGTTTCTCAGTTACTCCTCCTTCATCCCAGGACTACTTTGTACTTTTACTCGAGTATTATTTCTTTAAAGTACTTTTGGCGGCTGCTCTCTCCTCTGAACATCAAATCCGGTTTGGTTTCTGCAGATGAAGCATCGCCGTCACTGAGGACGACGTGTTCCTCTGGGATTACCACAGGAATCCCAGTTCCTTCAGCGCTCGCAGCGTCTGAATCATGAACCGCGTGAACAAAGGCGGCGTAACCAGAAGGAAGGCGAGATCTCAGATGGTCGCTGGAATCCCATAATCCAACATCTCACCCGCTCTTCAGTTTACGCCACAACCCAAACTCTGCCTCCTCACTGCTTGTCGTTTCCATGGAAACGGCCCCTTCTAACTCAAAGAATGTTTCACTTCACTCAGAATCCCAAGAAGCCTCTGTTCCCCCAACTCCCACCATCAACCTCATCAGCTGTGGATCAGCGTCTGCACTGCAGGAGACCCGCCCTCCAGTGTCTCTGAACGCTCCCCCGGGTCAGTGAAGGCATCTCAGAGACAACTGATGGAGGCTCGTTATGTTCTGGTTACTGATCCCGGTTCTATCGACCCGAACGCTGCAGAACTCCAGGTTCTTTTCAATGGTAAAATGATTGATTCTGGTTCTGGTTCTGGTTCTGGTTCTTTGGAGCTTTTGTTTTGTATGATTTACTGAAAACCTGAAAACGCTGATTTTACTTCAGATATTTGCATCAATTTTAAAAAACCTTTTTATGATAAAAATAAAATACTAACTTTCATGAGGACATAATTAATGTAGCAGATGAAAAATTATTGATTTAATTTATTGATGTTATATTATAGATTATTTCTGAATGTCGTGTTGCTGCCACAGATAAATGAAATTTCACCATTGTGGGATTAATAAAGTCATCTATCTATCTATCTATCTATCTATCTATCTATCTATCTATCTATCTAAAAATATATTTGAAAGTTTTTGCTTGATAATGAACATCAGAAAAACACGATTAAAACAACAATGAGATGTTTTAGGAAATTGCCCTTAGAATTTCCGTTTGATTTCTTTCTTTTCAACATTTGGTGTAAATGTTCCCGCTACGAACACAGAAGCTGGCTGAAGCTCCTCCCACCATGGCGAGCAACATCAGGGGTTCACTCTCAGGTCTTATCCATATTTCAACTGAAATACCAGATCTGAATTATCATGGAGCTATTAAATGAATCAATCTGGACCTGCTCCCCCATCCGGTTTGTACAGGCGGGGCGCAGGTGTCCGGCCCTTCCCGGCTGACTCAGAACTGGTGCGGATCAGGGGAATCCCGCAAAACAAGGCACAGCGAGGGGGCGGGGTGCTGACCGTGGTGCTGACCGTGGAGCTGACCACGGAGCTGACCATGGAGCTGACCTTGGTGCTGACCATGGTGCTGACCGTGGTGCTGACCATGGTGCTGACCACAGAGCTGACATTGGTGCTGACCACAGAGCTGACCATGGTGCTGACCACAGAGCTGACATTGGTGCTGACCATGGTGCTGACCACAGAGCTGACATTGGTGCTGACCATGGTGCTGACCGTGGTGCTGACATTGGTGCTGACCATGGTGCTGACCATGGAGCTCACCTTGGTGCTGACCATGGTGCTGACCGGGGTGCTGACCATAGAGATTACTACAGAACTGACATTGGTGCTGACCATGGTGCTGACCACAGAGCTGACATTGGTGCTGACCATGGTGCTGACCACAGAGCTGACATTGGTGCTGACCATGGTGCTGACCACAGAGCTGACCGTGGTGCTGACCACAGAGCTGACCTTGGTGCTGACCATGGTGCTGACCACAGAGCTGACCTTGGTGCTGACCATGGTGCTGACCACAGAGCTGACATTGGTGCTGACCATGGTGCTGACCACAGAGCTGACCTTGGTGCTGACCACAGAGCTGACCATGGTGCTGACCACAGAGCTGACCATGGTGCTGAAGTGATGGGATTTCCGCTGATGCTGCACACCAGCTGCATGCGCTGCGTTCAAGAAGGCGTGACGAGCGTGCATTCAGCTGGTTCACACCGGACCAGCGTCAGACAAACGCAAAAATATTTTTTGAAAGCAAAAAAAAGTTTTTGAAATCAAATATCAAATATTTTCATTTGCAACTTAAAAGGTTTTGTTTGCAAAGTGGTGACAAATTTCACTTCATAGAATATTGGACAGACACTAAGCGCGGACCCCCAGATGTTTCTCTTAGGGACCATCAATAAATGAACAAGTGCATGATAAGGCGAAGATTTTAGATCAACTTTAGACTAAAGGCTTTGAAAAAAGAAATTAATTACAATAAAACATTTCCCCATGTTGTGTTGAAACAATCTTATAATTTTGCAATCATACATGACGGACAGCTTGCAGTTAGCTTAGCTCATCTTCCTCATCCTCAGGTCTCCATCTTTGTCACAATACTGACAAAGATGACAGCAGCAATCTCTGGCAAACATCTGGAGGATGGAAAAACACAAAAGTCGTTCTGATTTCATGGTTTTCTTCAGTCAAATATCACTCTTGACCAATGGGAAGCATTTGGACTTGTTGGGTCACATGGTTTGGGAGCTGATGAAAAGAAATGGACAGAATTCATATGCAAACCTCTGGAATTTGAATTTTAAAATTCCTATAGAATATTCTGCATCTCTGATTACATAATTCAGAATATATTTGGTCACATGGTTTGGGAGCTATAGAAGGAATACCAGAATATTAATTTCAATCCATTTTTCTTATAAAAATAAATCAGATCTTTTGAACACAACTGTAGGAAATGTTTCATGGTGTTTTTATTTATATTTTATTACACATTTTACACTACTTTGTCTCTGCGTTTGACTCATCCCCTTGGGGAGCGGTGGAGGTGGTAGTGTTTAGGGTCTTGCCTAAGGATTCCCACTGGGTGGTGTTAATTGCTCGCTATTGATATGGTAATTGCCCCCAGTACCATTGCTCATTCCCCTCCGGGAATCGAACCCTGGTTGCGCTACCAAGCCGGATTTGCAGAGTCTACGGTTTGATCTAAAATCACCGCCACAGCATGCACAGTTATTTGTTGACGGTCCCTAAGAGACATAGCTGCGGTTGTCTGGCAGTGATCCGTTCTGTCCACCCCCAGCTGAATGTGGATGGCTGAAACCGCCCAGAGGCGTTCTTGACGCGGCCGGTGTGTACGCCCCTTCAGAAGTGCGGGCACGCGTCCAGAGCCGCGTGGACAGCATCATTCTCCACCAAATATTTGGAACAGCTTGGAGAGCCGTCGGCAGAAACACGCATCAGCATGGATCAAGAAAGACCGATATGTCACGCGTGGAAAAGGCCTTTTGATTTTCAGTTTAGGATCGTTTTTATGTCTTAAATGTATTTTTGTTGGTAACATGTTTGTATTTTGGGATTTCTTCTGCGTGTGGATCAAGCGTTTCGCTCTTGAGGTCCATCGGCAGAAGAAAAGGTTTCTGGACCAAAAGCGACAGTCTGACCAGCAGAATTCAGCTCCACGGATCATCTGCAGGTGGAGGTTCCAGAATGAACTCTAAGGGGGCGGAGCTTCATCACGCTGATGTTTCCGCTGCAGGTCTGAGAAACCAGAGGAGAAGCTGCAGTTTGGACTTCCGGTGTGTCTGATCCTCCATCAGTGATGGACGTTTGGATCAGAAACATCTGGAAGGAGCCGGAATGTGAAACCATGACGAAACTCCCACAATCCTCCTCTTCATATGTACCTGCCCCCCTCCCCCTTTCACCCCCATACCCTAACTCAGACTGAGGTCTTCTCCCCGCGGGAACAGATCAGCTGAGCGCGCTCACGTGAGTGTTTGTGCGTTTCTTTTTTTTGGGGGGGGAATTGAGGCGCGCGCGGGACGGGGGCTCACCTGGGCTGAAATGGGAACTGAGGGCGAAGCCGGGGCTGAACAGAACCGAGGCCATGGTGACCAGCGGAACCAGCATCTTCACGTCCGGTGCCGCAGAACCGAGAGGCGCGCGAACCGGGAGAGTCTTGACAGGCGCAGCCTCAACCCCCCCGCAGGAACCGGGACCGCATGAAGATTCGATCCATCAGTCCGGTTCGGATGCTGACCGTCACCGCGGACCGGAGCTCCCGGTCTGCAGGAGATGATGAAGATGATGAAGAGGAGGCGGAGAACTCCCCCCTTCCAGCGGTGGTCAGGGTCCGGCTCGGTTCTTCTGTGGTCGGGTTCTGGTCCCGTCTTCCGGTACCGGTGGTCCAGGGTGTCACCCGTGAAAAAGAGACGCGCGGGGGGGCTCAGCTGAGCGGGGGCGCCGCCGGAGCTGTCCGCGGTGCTGACGGGAAGAGCGCCATCTTGCTCCGTAATGCGCAACAGCGGAGTTTCTGGAGCATTTTTGCGCCGTTTCTGCGGGAGGGGGCCGGAGAGGGAGGACGGGCTTCTTCACAACAGAGATGCGGGGGTGGGGAGGGGGGGCACTATTTTTGCAGTCAAAGGAGGAGGAGG
>CM074508.1:22786061-22812616 GCA_037389245.1 Oryzias sinensis
AAAAGTGTTTTGAGCAGAAATCTGAGTTTCTGAGGTTTTGGTTTTTGTCTCAGTGGTTAAAAATCCAATGGTGGATTTTTGTGGTTCTGGTTCCTGCAGAGATTCTTTGAAACTTTTACTTTATTCCATATTATTCTAGTTTTTACTCACAAATATGTTTAGATTAAAATCACTAGGAAACCTAACAATTAAATATTTTATTCTGTTTTACAATTTTCATAAATTTTATGGCCTTTTAACTTGTTGGACATGAGTTTTGAAGAGTGATAAAAATAATAACTTAATAATCTAAAGCACCTTTCTTATCTTTGACTGTTGTTTTCTTGCTTTTCTTCTGCTGTTTTCTATTTAACGAACTTTATTTTGCTCTAAATCCTGTTTTTTCTTTCAGACTTTGATCATTTCAGACGTGAATCTGGTCGCTAACCTCCTCCCCGCTCTGTTCTCGTCTCCAGTTCAGCTCCTGAAGTCCGCAGACGTGGGCCGCCACAGTCTGCTGTACCTGAAGGAGATCGGACATGGCTGGTTCGGGAAGGTGAGTCCACCTGGGACTTTGGGTCTGGAACCGGGCAGAACCAACGGGAACCATGGAGTGGATCCAGAGCAGACGTTCTGTGTTCTCTACAGGTTCTGCTGGGGGAGGTGACCTCTGGCCCGACCACCACTCAGGTGGTGGTGAAGGAGCTGAAAGCCAGTGCCGGCGTGCACGATCAGATGCACTTCCTGGATGAAGCTCAGCCGTACCGGTACACTTTTCCTGACTTTAACCAGATGAAACTGCAAAACTCACAGATGCAGATTTGACTTTTAGAGCTCAAGAAATCCAAAGACTGGATTATTTTTTGTTGTAAAAACCTGAGCTGGGAAGTTTTCATAGACGGTTCAGATTTCAGCCTCCTGTGTTTTCTGGTTTTGTGTAAAAACCCGGTCGTCCGCTCCACAGCGCCCTCCAGCACCCGGCGCTGCTGCAGTGTTTGGCCCAGTGCACTGAGGTGACGCCATATCTGCTGGTGATGGAGTTCTGCCCACTGGTGAGCCCCCACTCACATCCGACCTCCACTCAGAACTCAACCACTGACCCATGGCTCCTCTTTGACCACGCCCACTCCAGTCAGTCAACTTCAACTGTGAGACAGAACATTTGAAACAAGAATCCAGAAAATCCCAGTGTTTGTTTTTTAAATGATTTATACGGTTGATGGAGCAGAAAATGTAACAAAAGTTCACCTAAATGCTTTGTAAAGTTACGCTGGTGTCAAAGGTCAAAGGTCTCCTTCAGCAGGTTTGGTCCATTCCTCCATGCAGATCTGCTCCAGAGCTGGCATGTTTTGGGACTCTTGACTCCCTCTGCAGATTCTCTGTTGGTCCAGATTCTGGCTAAAACCCTCCAGAACCTTGAAATGTTTTCGATGTAGCCGCTTCTCCGTTGTCATGGCGATGTGTTTGGGATCATTGTCCTGCTGGGAGATCCATTTTCTGTGTTCTCGCTGATGGGAGGAGATTTCTGTCAAAAATCTCTCCACCCATGGATCCGTTCATCCTCTTCTTCACATAGATCAGTCGTCCTCCCCCCTTTGCAGAAAAACCTCCCCAAACCATGATGATTCCACCCCCATGCTTCACAATGGGCATGGTGTTCTTGGGATGCAGCTCAGCCTTCTTCCTCCTCCAAACATGGTGAGTGGCGTTTATATCAAAGAGTTCCATTTTGATCACAGATGATCCTCCTCCCTATCCTCCTCTGGATCATCTGGATTGTTTCTGGAGAACTTTAGACGGTCTGGAGGTGAGCTGGCTTAAGCAAGAGGACCTTTGGAGCTCTGCAGGGTTTGAATCCATGGTTGACGTTGTGTGTTACCATAGTAACCTTTGCTGCTGTGGTTCCAGCTTTCTTCCGGTCATTGATCAGTTCCACCGTGTAGTTCTGGTCTGTTTCCTCACAGTTCATTTGTTCCAGCAGGTGAGGTCTGTCCTGGAGTCTTCCATTTTCTAAGAACTGCTCAGATGGTTGAGCTCTTCTCTCCAAACTGTTTGTTTGTTGTAGATTGGTTCATCCCAATCCGGCCCTGGTGTCCTTTGACAGCTCTTTGGTTTTGGTTGTAGTAGAGAAGTTACAGTCTGACTGTTCAGGCTGTGGACAGGTGTCTCTGTCCAGGTAACCAGTGGAGGAGAGAAGAACTTCTTAAAGAAGAAGAAGCGGGTCTTTGTTGTTTGCAGGTGCAAATCCTTATTTTCTGCTCCATTCAACAAATTCATTCATTCTAAATCAAATAATGGGATTTCCTGATTTTTTTTTCAGTTTTGTCTCTGACAGTTAGTGTGAACATCACAGACAAAAAAAAAATTTTTTTTAGTGGAACAATTACAAAATACTTTTTGCCTTTAAGGAAGTTTAGTCCATAAATTCATCGGAATACTTTCCCCTTTGAGGTTTGAATCAGTTGAGAGTTTTTTGTTCACATTCATAGAATCAGATTTGAGATGATTTTCAGAAAAAGGTTAAAACTCTTTTTTTTTAAGTGGTCAAACTGGAAACCATTTGTTTCTTTACTAAAGTCACACAGAGGGATGGAGGTCAGGGGTCTGCTGCTTCTAACGGCTTCACTTCAATAGAATAACAAGACCAGGAAAGCCTAGATCTGGACCTGCACTGAGACCAGCTCAGAAATATAACAATGGGAACCATAAAACATTTAATGAACTCCTTTAGTCTTCCTGCATCTTATTGAAGAACGGAGAAAAGAGGGACGAAAAGGAGAAAAGGAGACGATAGGAAACCATTTTTTCAGAATCCAGTCTGAGCTTCTTCTTTGGAGGAGTTTTTAAGTTCAGCATTCAGTTCCTCTAAAAAGATGGGGGAGAAGCAGCTGAACCACCATGAGTGAGATCCTCCGTGTTAAACCCGATCAGACATGGAAGCTCTGCTGGGAGACAGACCCGCTCAGATGGTCCGATGACACCGTTTGTCTGCAAACTGATGCCAGAGATCAGAGGATCTGCTGCTCTTTCATGAAGTCCTGGCAAACACTGCCCTCTAGTGGTCAGAGGTGGTAGCTTTCACTCCTGTCCTCTGGTTTCCAGGGCGACGTGAAGGGTTACCTCCGGAGCTGCAGGGCAAACGAGAGCATGGCCCCGGAGCCGCTGATCCTGCAGCGGATGGCGTGCGACATCGCGGCGGGACTCCTGCATCTGCACAAACACAACTTCACCCACAGGTAGCTGCTCACACGCCAACATCACAGCAGCAGGTGAGGCGGGAACCCGGGAACTTCACGGCTACTTCCTGAAACAATATCCTGGTGCTGCCCGAGTGCGGCTCACAGACTCCAGCATCAGTGATTTTGTTGCAGGCGGTGGCCACGCCTCCGTTCCAGGTCCATCAAAGACACAGGAGTTAGTTTAGTCTGAAGTCAGTCTGTTGTTGCATCTACATCCCATAAACATGCATAGACAGTGAGGAGGGGCTGACTGGTTTGTATCTGCTTCATCAGCGACCTGGCCCTCAGGAACTGCCTGCTGACTGCTGACGTCTCTGTGAAGATTGGAGATTATGGTCTGGCACACAGCAAGTACAAGGTAGACCTGATGAGCTTTTCTAGAACGTTTGACTCTACGTTCATATTCAACCATAAATGTTTCCTCAGGACGATTACTTTGTGACATCGGATCAAGTGTTTGTTCCGCTGCGATGGATCGCTCCAGAGCTGCTGGACGAGGTTCATGGAAACCTGCTGGTGGCTGATCAGAACCAACAGAGCAACATCTGGTACACGGGCCACACGCCAATTATGTAGACAGAGGAAATGTTTTGATCTGAGGTTTGAAGGCCTTTTCTTTGTATAAATGCGAACAATTTTTTTTTTTCCAGTCAGATTAGTCTGGCTAACATTAAACCAATGTTGGCAAACATCTCATCAGACGGTGTTTGAAAAGAAAAACACATACAGTTGTGGAGTGATCTCGTCCGCTCATCTTAACATAAACAGTGTCAACCAGCATTCTTAAAGGACCAAAGCATGCTGCTAATTGGAAACGGTGCTGCAGTACCATCGTGACATGCTAGAGGCCACCGTTGAGTCAAATGTTTGTATCGTTATTGATTGACGTGTACTCGTCCATTTTTGATGGTATGTCCAGGTCTCTTGGCGTGACCATCTGGGAGATGTTTGAACTGGGAAACCAGCCTTACAGACACTACTCGGACAGACAGGTGCTGACCTACGTGGTGAGGGACCAGCAGCTGCACCTGCCCAAACCGCTGCTCAAAGTACCGCTAGCCGAGCGCTGGTGAGTCACACGCTGACATCTGAGAAGAAACACGTAGTCTGACAAACCTAACCTGGGTAACTTTAATGTTGTGATCTTTCAGGAGTCCTATTGTAAAATAAATCTGCACCTTTTGAGTGTCTCTTTCTTTGGCCCCCCAGGTATGAGGTGATGCAGTTCTGCTGGCTTCAGCCTGATCAGAGACCAAATGCAGAGGAAGTGCACTTGCTGCTCAGCTACCTGTGTGCCAAGGGGGCCAACGAGGCCGAGGAAGACTTTGAGAGACGCTGGAACTCCATGCGCCCCAATACTGGATGCAGCAGAAGCACCTCTGCAATGAGCCGAGAACACTGTGTGTCAAACCCCTCCTCCTTTCCTCTGCTGGAGCAGTTTGTGTCGGGTGACGGGTACCACTCCGAGTCAGGAGACGACGTCCTGACAGTCACAGAGACCAGCCAAGGCCTGAACTTTGAGTACAAATGGGAACAAGCTCGAGGAGAGCAGCCGTTCATAGCCTCCGACGCCTCTAGTTCTTTGAGCCTGGCCAGTCGCCACTGTCAGGAGGCATTCTACCCACCAGGGGGCATAGTTGGAGGCTGTCCTCTGGAGAGCCTTAACCGTGGAATTTCTCCTTCTTACTATCAAGCCAAACACCTCCATGCTCCAAGTGTGCTCCCGGTCCTCAGCGCTCACAGCCCCTCTGTGAGCAGTGAATATTACATCCGCATTGAGGAGCCGGTGGACTGCAACATTGATCCGGAATATACCATGGGTTCTTACAGTCCAGACTATCCAGGCAGTGCCGGGAGCTTCATGACTGGCAGTGCAGAGTCAGGTGAGTGCATGACCTGCCCCTTGCAGACAGAAAACATGGGTCCCTACTGGTCTGCAGAGGTCCACAAAACCGATCTGTACGACTCCAACGACTCAAGTCCAGCCATTTCCCTGACCATGGAGCCACTTTTAGGACAAGTGTCTGACAGCAGCCCCCTACAACCCTGGACGTCCAGTCACTACGTGTCCTACAAAGACCAAGATGGGGGCTACTATTACGAGCCCTCACCGCCTTTAGGAGTAGACCACTATCTGCTTGGAAACGAGCATCATCAGGAAAGTTGGGGGTCCAGAAGTCTCCGTCAGGCTCTGGGTGAGATGGAGTCCTCACCTGTCAGCTCACGCCAACGGACTTATAGAGAATCCTACTTGGACACAAGTCAGACGTCTATCCTTGGAAAGACCGTGACGGGGGGCTACTACGACATGATGGGCTCTCTGAGGAAGACCATGCCCAGCCACACCAGGCACAACAGCCACTCTGTTAGCATCAACATGGAGACCCAGGGGGCTCTCTTCATTGGACACAGGGAGAGTGACTCAGAGGAGGACGAGGATGACATCTTCATCGAAAGACACAGCTGTAACACTTGGCCTTCGAAGCACCGCCACTCCAGTGCGAGTCACCACAGGCGAGCCAGTCACAGCTGCAGACAGGACGCCTATGCCGACTTCCACTACACCATGCCAAGTACGGACATCGAAGACTCCTGGCCAGAGGACCACAACCTGGTCTTCCACTCTCTGCCAAAACCCATCGACTACCTTGAGCCGCATCAGGTGAAAGACAACAGTGCCTGCCTGAGTCTGACCAACCCCATGGTACCATCTGACAACTGTAACGCCTACATCTACTTGTGCCGTGAAGTGGACACTCAGCCAGAGTCTAGAGATTGCTGCCACCCTCAGTTTGTAGACCCTCTCACTGGCCTGTTGGTGAGAAACAACAGCTTTTGTCCCAGCTACAGTCACAGCAGCTACCTTACTGATAAAGCCACGGACATCCCAAACAACGAAGAGCTGATCAATCTGTCACCGGCTCCTGGAGGTCCCATTGTGTCTAAACCTGCCCCAAAGAAGCCGGAGGACCGTGAAGAGCGATACGCTGATCTCTCAGCTGATAAAACACCGCTCAAAGAGAAGAGGGATGGACCAATCAAAGAAAAGATAATGCAGAAACCACCAGAGCCTAGACTAGAGGAGGTGGCCCTAACCATGACCAAAGCTACTCCACCTCCTCCAGACAATATGCATGTGATGGTGGCCCTTATGGATCCTCAGTCAGAGATCAGTCCTAGTGCGGACAGCGGCGTGGAGCGGCGTGGCTCAACTGTAAGCCTTGCTGACATCCTGGACTGCAGCGATGAGGATGACATCACGGATGAAATCACGGATGTCACTTCTGGCATCTTTGTCGACGAATGCTCAGAGCTGAATTCTTCTCCTGCCATCAAGTCCCTGCAGAAGCAAGTCGGAACTCCAGACTCCATGGACTCCATGGACCTGCTGTCTGTTGCTGGTTCTTGTGAAGGTCTCAGCCCTGCATCCTCTCGTCCCTCTAGTTCACCTAAAGCCATGGACAGCGGCTATGACACAGAGAATAACGAGAGTCCCGAGTTCGTCCCAAAAGAGTCCCATGAACAACGGCCTTCATCTCAGGGAAAGCCAGCCCTTGAAACCAGTCTGGAGGAGGATGAAGAGGGGCATGACACAGAAGAAGCTGTATTCAACGACGATGACGATCTGAAAGCCTCAGGCTCTCTTCAACCACTAAGCGATAAGACTCCATACCGAGACTCTGCCTACTTCTCAGACTACGAAAATGATAGACAAAGTAGAGAGGAGGAAGAGATGAGTGAACAGAATGACAGCGAGAAAGAGGGGGGGCAAATAAAAGAGGAGAAACCCAAAGTCGATGTTGACCTGAAGCTGCAAGCAGAATCCTCTTCTCCAGAGATCCTGGAACAACCGCTTGAGGAAAACCCCTGGCATGAAGAACAGGGGTCCCCTCAGGGGCTCTCTGACTCCTCAGCAGAGGGGCTACTGGATGAATGGCCATCCCACGAGGAGACCTCATGCATGGGAGACTGGGCAGCAGAGGTCGTTGGAGCCATGGAGGAAGCCATCGGCGCCCTGAACGGAGACTGTTCTACTGCTTTTAAAGCTGATGACAGAAAGAAGGAGGAGCATAAAACATCCATTCAAGCTTCAGAAAAAAACCAGGAGACACCCGTGAAATCAAGTCAAAACAGGCCGTCGGGGACATCCGGTGAACACCCCCACGTCCTGCCAAAAGATGAGGTGGCCTTGCAGCACACGGCACATGCCAGACGGTTCCTCTGTTCATCAACGCCGCCACCGTCCACTCCTCCTGCAACAGAGGGAAGAGCGTGTCCGGCTGAAGGAGAAGAGGCCGACGAGGAGGACAGAGACACGGAAGACAGCGACGAGTCGGACGAGGAGCTACGAACGTACAGCGTGCAGGAGCAGAGTGGGGGGGAGGACAGCGAGGACGAGTGCCATAGTGTGCCCATCGTGGTGAGCGACTGCAGCGAGGCCCGGCTGCGCAGCCTCCTCAGGAAGCCAACGCCGCTGACAGCAGACAACCTGGAGGAGGAGCTGGAGCACAAGACGAAAACAGTGACCTTCTTTGACAACGTTACCGTCTACCTGTTTGACCAGGTAAGGGCACACTACTTTAACTACATTTGTCATCAGAAACAAAGCTTGTATTCCGTGTATTTGCCATCAGGCAGTACAGAACCTTTGTGCTATTTTCTTTGGTGGGAAAGGAAGAAGTATACAATCTCACACAGGATGAAACAATTAGATAAGTAGTGGGGAGTAGAGAATATAGGAATGTACAATGACAAATTAAAGTTGTAAGTGGCTTTGCATCACAGACGCTACCCACCCCCACCAACGGCTTTTCTGTTAGTTTTATCTTCATTGCAACATTTTACTTTTTGCTCACCTGCTCATCTTTTTTCTGCTTCTTTCTTTGCTCAAACTCAACCTTTCTACTGTGGAACCACCAGGAGAGCCCGACGAAAGAGCTGACTGAGCACATCCTCACTTCAGGGACGGAGGATCAAAGCTCTGGAGGACAAACCCAGGAGAAGCTGAACGCCTCTGATGACTCCTCAGACGGAAACATCTCCGAGGAGAGTGAGTACTTTTTCACCTTCACTGTAGAGGTTTCTGAAACACCGGCCGGTTCTCACCGTTTTTCTCTCAGGCGGAGGCTTTGAGTGGGATGATGATTTTACCCTCCACCCTCTGCCGACATCCTCCACCGTCAATGACTCCCCCCCACCGCAGTCCATCACCAAAACCCCAGACCCCAAACCGCCCGTGCAGTTGTCCCGCTTCACGGTGTCTCCGTCCAGTGTGTCCCGTCTCTCACGCTTCTCCATTACCCACATCTCTGACTCGGATGTGGAGTCAGCTGGAGGTTGGTTTCAGCTTCAGCTTGGAGCTTTTCTTTAAACACCAATGACACTCACACTTTTCTGATCAGTGTTTTCAGTGTTTGAGCATGACAGAATAACTGGTTTACATCGGAGTGTCATCTGCATATATGATGCTTTTCATGTTTAAAACGGTATTACTGCTTTGTTTTGTAGGAAGCAGTGAGGATGGAGACAAAGAGTGAACAGGAAGTGGAGAGCTTGACTTCAGCATGACTGTTCGGATATCAGAAACGAGCCGGTGCCTCTGAACGCTCCGTTCTACAGCAGAGAGAGAATCCAAATAATAAATCCACAGAGGACTAGTATTTATTGATAAAATGATGAGACCAGAAGAGACTTATTTTTTGGATCAAACAGGAAATGAACGAGCAAACATCGTGTTTACCACCTTCTACTTTTTCCTGCAGAACGGGAGGGGGCGGGGTCACAAATGTTTGTCAACAGAAGATCAGTGCTTTAAAAAAACTGTACAGAATCACAGACTTTTTACCTTTCAGGAAATATTTTACGTGTATAATGTAATAAATTGTAGAAGTTTGACATATGAATAGCTAATATTGACTGGCCCAGGTGGAAAACATGGAGACTGTTAGCAAACGTCTGTTTCCTTTCCAGCTGGTCGGCTCGACAGCTCAATGACTTATGAGGTTTTGCTTTGTTGCATCAGGAATATTGTTTCTTATTTCCCATCTGAACCTTCTGAGAGCAGTGCATGCTTGGCTTCGACTCTTCAGATCAGTCCCTCAAACTGTCACGTGTTCTGCCCTGTAGAAGAACTGCAGACAGGCCAGAGGGGATCCTTGGATGCAGCTGTTTTTGGACCAATACCGGTACTTCATCACATTGATGCAAAAGTCGTCTGAAACAGGTTTCACGGCCACAAGCGCAGAAAAAGTCGGTTTGGTTGAGAATTTGTCCGTTTGTGTTGTCACCAAAACATGAAGGAGAAATGTCAGAAAGCAGCCTGACGGAGCAAATCAAACATCTGGAGATCCGCTTCAGGTTCTGGTCGGGATGATAGGAAAAAACCCAGTGACTCGTCTGAGATGAACCTGCTTTCTTTAAATAGGTAGAAAGAAACTAAGGACCAGGTTTTAGAGCAAAGAGGGAGGGGGCGGAGCCTCAATATTGTCGGTTAAAAATCTTCCAACTTTTTTCTCAAACTCACCAAGTTCAGTCAAATCTGAGCTGAAGGCTCTGGAGGATTTGAGGCTCCTTCCATCTTTAGAGGTGACTCTGAAAACAAACCTGTTTGGTCAGAGGATGCTTTGCTTCAGTGATCTGTCAAAGTGACCTCATGACCCTGAATGGAGCGAAACGTCTGATTTCTGTTCGTCTAACAGATGTCTGCAGTCCAGACGCAAACATGAGGCCACTCTGCCGTCCAAACTTAGCTTTGGAAATAGCATTAGCATGCTACATTTAGCATCATTGTTGCTTATCTCGTTTAGCATCTGCATGCTAACAGGCGTGGGGAATGGAGTTTAACCATGCTAATGCTAGCATGCTAACAGTAAAAAATGCCAAGAGGAAATATTTATAGACATAAAGCCGATCCAAATATATTTTATTATTTATTGTTGCCCTTTAGACGAATGCAGAGTAAAATGCAATATATTTTAGATGAAAAGCTCCTTTATGGAAAGTCTATTGTTTTTGTAAAATGTTTTGCCCTGAACTACGACGGAGGGCTGGGCCGCCATAAAAGAAAAAAAAAAACTACATTCAGGAGAATAAAGTTTCAAATTATGGGAAAACTTAAAATTGACATAAACCATTTTCCAAATCCAAACTTTTACAACAATAAAGTTGTAAAATGGTTTTAAAAGCTTCTGGAACTTATGTCTGTGAAGACTCTCATTCATCCAGGTTGATTCCAGAATAGTAGTAGGTTTATGGGATGTCATCTGGATTTAGGATTTAAAGTTGGAAGATGTTTCACTTCTTATCCAAGAGGCTTTGTCACTTCAAATTGGATAAGAGGTGAAACCTATTCCAACTTTAAAAGCTAAGTCCAGATGACAGCCCCTAAACCTACTACTATTCTGGAACTTAGACAAATAAAAAGAAGAGAAAAAAAAGAAAATTAAGAATTTACAAAAAAAAAAATGGTAATAGTTATGAGACAAAAGTTAAAACAAGAAAGCTATGAACTTATAAGAAAATGAAAAATTGACAGGAATAAAGTTGTACAATTATGAGAAAAAAAGTTGCAATGTTTCCAGAATAAAGTCTAACAATTAAGGGAAAAAGTTGACAATTTAAATTTTAAAAGAATAGTCACAAAATTGTGAGAATAAAATAAACAAACTGGAATAAAGATGTAAATTTATGCTCTAAAAAGTTGTAATTTTACAAGAAAAAAGTCACTTTTTTGAATAAAATGTTATATTAAGCCTTTAAAATGTTTCAACGAAGATGATCGACATTTCCTGATTAACGTATGTTTCAGACATTTAGAGAAATCGAATGGATGAATGAAGAATTTCAATAAATCTGCTTTAGTGTTTTATTAAATGTACAACTTTCTCTTTTTAAAATAGCAAGGCTTTTTACCTGTAAAAATTAAAACAATGACATTATACATTTATGATTTTATTCTTATCAAATCTTGACTTTTTCCTCATAATTTTATGACATTTTTCCTCATATATTTACTTTTCTTTACTGGTGGTCCTCATACTCAGCTGGAAAAAGTGCTCCGGTTTTTGGTTTAGCAAACGTTTCAGGATTTTTAACTGGAAGCAAAAGTTTACTCCAGTTCTGAACTGACCCAAACGTCTGTTTGGTTTTTTTCTGTTGAAGATGAATAAAAAATAAAACATTTGGGTGTGATTGACAGCTTTTTAGCTTCATGAGGAAGTGGAGTTTGATGCTTGGAGCTGCAGGGAAACTTCAACATGTGGCGTTCAAGTGTTTGCCTTCCAGAACTGGAATTTTCTGTCTCTGTTTAGTTAGAAACTTCTTGATGGCTGTCTGTAATATTTTTGTATATCTCCACAAAAGTACTTTCGTGGAGTACTCGGGTACCTGAGAGGGAAGGCTGTGGTGTTTTTGTTGCCAAAGAGACGTGGCGTTGCGTTTCAGGACGGTATTGTTGGCCTGAGGAGGAAGAGGAGGAGGAGGAAGAGGAGGAGTGTGACGGCTGCTCTGGACTTGGAATGATTGTGGAAAAACTGTGCAGGAGAAGGTTCTGTGTGCTCGCCCCCACACACCCAGCCGTTCAGGTTGATCTGTATCTTCTATCAAATCTGAATAAACTCTGGTTTCCACCACAGACTGGGTGCTTTGCTGGTGGAGTTCCAGTAAAAGTTCAGAGAAGACGCTGCAGTCTGGATGAAGATCAGATTTATTCCGTCCGTATGTTCGACATGAAATCACAACGTTCTGATTCGTGTTCATCAAACTCTACAGATTCAGCTTTTATCTGCAACGTTCACAGAAACCTCACATTTTCTGAAGAAAAACAGTGATGAGACAAAATCCTTCATTACTACTAGAGATCCTCTGATTTCCATTGTATTTCAGTCATAAACACATTTGATGTACGGGAGTCAAACATTTTTATCTAGAATTAAAGGAACTTTCTGAAATCAACTGAAAATGTCTTTTTTTTTTAGCTTTGATTCATCTTCAACCACATCTACTAATCAGTAAACACACGTCTGCCATTATTAGTAGTAATATTGATTATTGGTTTGTCTCAACTTTATTGGTATTACTTGTATAAATGCTGCATTTTTTTTGCTTTGATGAAAATGATCAGATGCTTGTTTTTTAGTTTCATTTCATGTTTCTACATTTCAAACACTTACAGGAATAATCACAAGCCTCACAGTTTGAATAGTTTCTGTTAGTTTTTAAATTTCCTTATTTACAAGTAAATGTTTTATAAATTTGATGTGAATCTTCTGCAGCCAGAGACCAGCAGGCTGAACTTTGCACAGAAAAACAAACATCCATTCATAAAAAAGGGGAAAAACAGGTTTTCAGAACAGAAATTATGGAAAAGTCCTGGAAGTTTTTCTGTTCTGATTCTGAATTTTTAACTCTTTGCATTTTCTGTCTGATTTTTTTTTAAACCCTTGATTTTCAAACAGCAACATTTTATGCCCCGAAATATTATTTTCTGTCTTATACATTTCAGTGTTTTTAATTTTGAGACTCAACATTTTGATGGAGTCATGATTTGATGGCTGGATGTTCTCAGATCGACCAGCTGTTCCAGTGAGACAATAGAAGTCACGTCTTTCTGGGCCATCAATCAAAATGTTGAGTCTGGAAATTAAAAACACTGAAATATAGAAAACAATATTTTGGGGCATGAGATTTTGCTGTTTAAAAAATCAAGGGTTTTAAAAATTCAGGAAGGTTCAATAAATTCCGAATCTGATGGAAGAGAAAATCCTCCATAAAAAGTCGCCCCGTTTGGCTTCATCAGACGCTTTTTTCATTTAAACGTGAAGAACTGAAGCGTTCTGCTGCAGGAAACAAATGTGAAAAACCTGCTAAAAATGTAGATTTAAACTTCAGAAACAGTGAAATTCAGCTGCAGCTGGTTTGATTGAAACCTCTAGAAAACAGGAGTCTGGTCTGCATGAGGCATCAAAACTATAAAGACACTTCATGCAGACATGACTGGTAGAACCGCGTCTGAAAATGATCCTTTGTGATTTTTGATGCTTTCATTTATGGATCAGATTTTTTTTGATTGAATTGAATTAATTTTTCTTTAGGCTGAAACCTTCAGTCATTCTAGAAGCTGGAGACGGGCGCGTCTGCGGTTGTGGACGTTTTCTCCAAGAAGTCATAGTGAGCGTCGTCTGACTGCTGGACCTCCTCCTCTTCTTCATCGTCAGAGAGGGGGGGCCTGACTGGAGCCCCCACTGCGGGCTCGCTGGGCGGGTTTCTGCAGGGAGGAAGAGGAGGATGAGAGACAGATCTGATGAAGCATGCAGGCCCTGCTGGAACAACGGTTGCATGAAGCCATAGTCAGCCGACGACACGTGTGCAGTCACACAAACTGGAATGAAAATGACCCGAAAGCGGCCCCTCAACCCCCCCAAAGCCAGTGAGACAGTCACAAGAAGCTGGGATGAAGGATGAGCGGAACCACACGGAGACCAAGAAGATCCAAGATTCACTTACGACAGCTTCTGGTCGCTCAAAAACGGCCACGACCGTTCCGTGAGCTGAAAACAGAGACAGTCCTCAACAATCAGGAGAAAACACAGCGACGTCATCTGAGGAGATGAAGGAGAACCGAGGTCCAGATGGATGATGGACGGGAGGTTCTGCTTAGATCTCAGCAGGTGGACATGATCAGAGGAAGAACATCATCTAAGCCAAGGCTAAAAAAATACGTTTTTTATTATATTCTTCATTCTAACTAATTAAGGTTCTTGCATTAAATAAAAAAAATGTTTGAGGTTTATTATTAGAATTTCAATATTATTTATTGTGAGATGTTTTGTCTATTTTTCAAACCCTTTATGGTCAAGATCATTTTCTTTGTTGTTTTTTAAGATAGTTTTTGTGGTTTATTGATATTTTTCGGACAATTGTGGTTAAACGAGTAATCCTGTTTTAGTGGAATCTGTATTACAGCTAATGAGAGTCTGTGGTGTAGTTTTGAGGATTCTTGGTGAGTTGTAGAGAAAAATCAAATGTCTGGGATGTTTTAGTGTGTTTTGGATTTTTTGATGTAATTTGTTGATGGATCCGCCCGTGTCAACAGCTTCACATCCAGGAGGCGGAGCCTATGTAACTAATAACTCTAGTTGTAATTCATTTTTTGTTACAAACATACGGAACAGTTTATCCTGGACTGGGACATGAAGGCACTTTTAGTCCATTTGTTTTATTATTGATCAATTTGTAGTTTATTTTATTTATTTTTTACATGTGTAGCTCATAGATTGTCACAAAAGCAACACTGGGGAAAATATTTTAAAAATCACAATAACAAAAAAAAAAACATTTTGAAAAACAGCAACATCTTTTCAAAAACGGGAAAAATCATTTTGAAAACACATTTTTTTATTGACTGCAGTAAACTTTCAAACAAATGCATGTTGTTAATTTTTTCTAATTTGTGAGAGTTTTGATTTTTTTTAAAAATATTAACATAAAGACGTTTATTTAACGCAGGAAAGTTTTGCATTTTTAATATTAAAACCGTAAACAAATTTGTGTGTTCATGTCACGTGATCAGCTGAGGCGCAGAGGCACGCGGGACGAAAGAGCCGGAAGCTAACAGTAGTGTGAGTAACTCCGTGTTTCCTGACGTTTTTTGATCATTTAAGTGTGAATTTGAGGATGTTTCCGTTTCGTTGTGGTTCTGGGAGTTTCTGCGATGAGGACGGGTCAGGCGGAGGGGGTGGGGAAGGTGTTTTTTTTTTGGACAAACAAAGATTTCTCCGGCGTTCGGCGGAGCTAAGCTAAGGTTAGCCAAAACGGCTACGTGGTTCTCCTGGTTCTCGCGATCGGTTCAGCCCAAACCCCAGAAAATGATTGAAATATCAAAACCAACGTTAGTGTTGGTATAGATCGATACTTTAGTGAAACTCTTCGTCTTTGAATGTCGCTCAGAGGAAGCAGCCAGGTACCGCTCAATAATTTTAACGCACGTCAGCAGCACGCATGCGCAAACACACTCGAGCATGGAGTGACAGAGAAACAGGAAATGATCGTTGTTGAAACTAGACTTTGACAACCTGATGCCAGAACTTGACAGATGGAAATACGAGCAGAAAATCATCGGGGAAAAGAAACTATCAGAAGCTGAAAATGAGCTTTTTGCTGAAAGTTTGGGTCAATTAATAAATCTATTACTCTAATAACTGGAATTCTATTCTGCACATGAAGGATTATTTGATCATTTTTGTCTATCATTGCTGTTTTGTTCACTTAAGGTTATTGTTAGCTCGATGTTATCCACAGATGCATGAACTCAAAGAGCTCTGTACGATAAATAAATAGTGATTGCGTCTCCATCCTGTTTTTTTTCTAAGAAAAACTAAAGAGGGGGGGGCAGGAGGGTGGAGAGTCTGCATGCTGGGCGTCTGCCAGCACCCATGCGTGACGTGGATGGGTGTGAGTGGGTCAGCGCTCCTCCGGACGTCTACCATGGTTGTTGGTGTCGCAGCAGTCAGCCATGCGGTCCACGCCCTCCCTGTAGACGGCCAATCACCTCAGAGACGGTGTTGGAACCGTTTGCAGTCGGGGATGAGGAAGGGACTCATGACACGGCCTTGTGGTACACCGGTGTTTGTGGTGATGGTGGATGAACAGTGATTATCCAGCTGGACATGTTTGGGCCGGCTGGTCAGGAAGTCCAGTAACCACGTGAGTGAGCTGACGCCTAGGTCATGGTTCTGTTTATAGAGCAAGTTTAAATAAAAATAGCATTCAGTTGGATCCAGAAGAACTACAGTAGTTATGGGATTATCTGTTTCAAGGTTTTTGTGACATGTTTAGGCCGTTCCCTCAGAACGGTCACATGACCATGCATGGCTTTCTCCGTGTTCTTTCATGGGGTTTGTATCCTGCTGCTTTGTCTTCTTGTGGCTGTCTGTGTGTCATTAATGATGAATCTGCTTCGTCCTTTTGGAGGACCGGTGTCGGTTCTGAATGCAGGACAGGACGGATCCACAGTGAAAGTTCTGTGTCATTCTCATGGTTAACCTTTCAGACTCCTTGGAACAGATGGATTGCGCCCTCTAGTGGATGCACTTCAGGTTGAAAACAATCTGTTAAACTCTTAACAAATTTGGTTTTCTTTTTGTTTGTTCTTGTTTATTTCTTAGTTATATTCTACTTTCTACCTGTTTATGTATAACAACATTTTTTGTTTCCGGTCCGTATCTATAAATATGAGCCGAACAATACTGTAACAGGATACTGTGAATGAAAAAGCTGACAAATAAAGTTTGGAAAAAAAAACTGTTTAATTTCTATTTAATTTAATATAATTTTACAAAAAAAAATTAACACAGTAGAACAGATAAAGGCTACGTTCACCCTGCAGGCTGAAACCACCCAATTCTGATGTTTTTTTTCCCCCTATGCGATCTTTATCTGATCTTTTCATGACAGTCTGAACGACACAGATCCAATCTTTTCAAATGTGACCCAGGCCACTTGAGTATGTGGTCCTGAATCCGATCTTTTGAAATGCGACCTCCGTCTGAGCGGCCGCATGTATCCGACCCGTACGTCATCGATACGCTACAAACGTCATCATTCTGCTTTGAAGGGAACTAGAACATAAACATCAACCATGGTGGACGATGCTGCTGAGACCAGTCAGTGGAAGGGAAGCAGGTCACTGCTCATTAATATTTGGGGTGACAGCTCTATTCAGGCCAAACTCCAGGGCTCTTATCGCAACCGGGCGGTTTTTTAAAAAAATTCCAGTGAAATGGCCGAGTGTGGTGTTGAACCTTCCCCGCAATGACTTTTTCTTTTCCCCTTTCCAACCGTGGCCAGAGGAGCGGGGGACAGAAGGCGGATCCTCCTCCGGGGTTCACTTCCCCGCTCGGACCCTCAGATTCTCCAGAGCGGGTTTATTGCATTTATTCTGGGGGAAGCCTTCTTTTATTACCGTTCTCCTTCCTCCCTAACACACAACATGAATGCCTCCCCACTGCCCCCCCCTCTCACTCCCTCCTGCGCTACATGCTCTCTCCTCTCTCTTACCCACACGCTCACGCCCCCAACACACACACATCCCCATTCCACTACAGTGGGTCCAGATGACCCTGGCTCCAATGCCTTCTTAAATGAGAAGATTGTAATTGTGCTGCTGCTTTGTGAAAATAAATGTATAAATGCAAAAAGAGCTCTGCTGTTGACAACACTGTTGTTGACATCCATTGCTAACGTTAGCTACTTCCACAGACAACGAGTGACGTCGTTTACCGTTGACTACTCTTCTGCGCATGCGGGTCACTTCTGGGTCATTTCACGGTCACACAGGAGATAACAAAAGTTCACATTTAATTGGAAATGTGAACGGCCTTGCAAAAAAATTCTGAATTGATCATTAAGCCCTGCAGTGTCAACGTAGCCAAAGACTTACTGAAGACACCATCATCCTTCCTTTTGAAATGGGTTTGTCTTGAATATTTGTTGTTTACTATCTGAGCCTGTAATGGATTTTATTTGAGGAACCTCCACCTGCTGGATCCTGATCTGCTGTAACAACTCAGAGCTGAAATGACCAGACAGAGATCAAAGTGTTGCGTCATGACGTTCAGACAACGGCGTGCTCATAAATGTGAGTGGTGGGGGGTGGCGAGGTTGGTACGGAGTAATATTTATGCCACCATGTTGGACACGAAACTGTCTTAAATAAAAATATTAAATATTTGTTTTAAAAAAAAAAATTTTTTTTGCTTTCAAATATTTTTTCTTTTAATTTTTTTTGTTTGCATTTCATTTGATCTTTGCGTTTGCAACACAAATGTTTTGGCATCATCTCGCTTTTTTCCTATCATGCTCTCATAATTTTCTTTTTAACGTGACAAAGCTGACAGCCTGCTGATTGGTCCAGATTCTAACCAATCAAATTGTCAGAAATCCAATTTTGAAAACTTAAAAAAATTGAAAGTAAAGAAAAAGTATTTGAAAGCAAATATTCCATATTTTCATTTGCAACTTAGACAGTTTTGTCTGCAACGTGGTGGCATAACTTCCACTCCATAGGTGGGTGAGTGGCGGGGTGGGGGCTGCTGCAGAAGCGGTGACTGCCTACATGACAGAGGAAGTGCAGGTTAATGAGGAAGAGCAGCAGCGAGGAAGCCGGCGTGAATTCAGAACATTCTGCGCTTTCTTTGGGTTCTGTTGTGCAAACGTGACATAAGGTGAAGAAAGTCCAACTGCTCACAGTTTGAATGAAACGACAGGAAAAAGGTCCATTGGAATAAATTTATTTGATATTTAAAGTAAAAAGTCTTCATACATTTGAGGTCATCCATCAAACCCGTGTGCCCTCAAAGCATGCACATCCAGAAGTTCTCCTCACTTTTTACATGGACCCCTTCAGCTAAAGCTCAGTGCCAGATTGTGGCGTCACGTCCACAGACGGCGGGCGCCGCTTCGGTAACGCCGAGCTTCAGAGTGTGTTAGTGAAGAAAGACGAAACAGGAGCAGCTTCCAGACGTTTTCACTGGACTTTTGTCTCTGAAGACCCATTACAACAAGACAGGAAGGACAAAAAGGTTGTGTTGGCAAAGCTGAGGAGGAAGAGGCAGCAGACAGATGGGGGACGAAGATGTGCCGAATGAAAGATGCCCAGGAATCAAATCTGGGTCATTTTTGTCAGAGTTTTTGAAACAGATCGGACGTCGGTTTCTGCAGAGCAGGAAGTTGTCCGCCTTTTTTGTGAAGATGTTTGAAACCAAAGGCAGACAGAAGCCAGCCTCTTCAGTCAGAATAACACAAAATTATGCTTTTTTGAAACATTGTCTTTTAAATTAAAAGACAAACTTTTAGGACTAAAGAGCTAGAACAGGAAACTGTCGCCCCCTAGAGGCTGAGGAGGGCACTGCAGAAGGTCTGAAGCTGCCATTACTCCATCATCTCCGTTTAATAGATCAACAGCAGATGTGCAACGTCTGAGCTGCTCATCATAGGCTGGAGATGTGGAAGCACACGGGGGTGCCTCATCATGGAGGAGGGGCTAGGGGCGGAGCTAAAGGCTGAATATCAGCTGGGAAACTGAAGCCGCTTGAAGAAAGGATAGACATGAAATGAAAAAAGGCTCTTCTCTTTCTGAAGAGGAACAGCACCAGATTTATCAGATACTATAAAACCTCCTAGTTTAGCTTCTAAAGTCAGAATGAGCATTCATACGTGGACGCTGATGCATTTATGTGGTTTTCCTTTACATCTGCTGATTGTTTCTGAGATGTGGGTGCAGATGTTCAGGTGACTCAAACATCTTCCACTGAGCATGCTCAGTATGAGGGATCACATCAAAAAGTGGCAGCTCAAACAATGTTATTGGTTGAATGCTATAAATCGTTCAACCTATTGTTTTCCTGTTTCTCTTTCTTTATTCTAGTATCTTCTGTCGCTTAACTCCTGCAATGTTTCAGCTGTTTTTATCCATTCAACTATTCAAATGTTCGGCTATTTCAGCTCTTCCCAGCTGTGACTTTTGGTCCCTCAAATACTTGGACCTGGATTATATTGGCTATATGTCGTGGCATGACAGTGAGCTGTGGTGCACGAGGCCGCTGGTCTGAAACCCAGTGTCAGCATTCTTCAGAAACATTTTTTGTTATTGTGCTGTTTTCACTTTATTTATGGTCTACTTTGATCATTTCTTTCTTTTTTTATTTGTTGCCAATTATTACCCTCTAAGTTTCATTTTCATCCAGCAATATAGCATCAACCTGCATTTTCTTCTGGAAATGCAGCTCCTTGAATTAGATTTGAATAATCTCAGATTTATTTGGCCTGAACTTGTCTGTTGACAATTAACAGTTTGATAAAGAGTTCATGACTGTGGGGTGGGGTTTTTGGAGCTGAGGAGGGTGGTGGCTGTTTGGTGCTGACCTTTGACCCCCTAGTGTGCACCCATGAGCAGGACCAACTGTCACCTTTCGTGGATGAAAGACAAACCTTTTTAAAAAAAAACATTTATGTCTGAAGGCGTGTCAGCCCCCCGCAGGCAGAAACATACGTGACGTAATGAGCCGGTCATGTAGATAGTGCAGAACACACGCATGTACAGTAAACATTCACATAACGACCCTCGCAGCCCCTCAGCTCAGAGATCACAGAACCTCGCAGCGTCAAAAGGTCCGTTCAGTCCAAGTCTTCACATTTGAAAAATCCTCCTTGGGATTCAAACGTTTTTTTCACACACCTGTTGTCCTCGGACCTGTGAGAGAATCAGCAAGACCTTTGACCTCCAGAAGAAGTAAGCATGCATGAAAGACGGGCAGATTTCCTGCAGAACCCCCCCCCCCCCCCCATTGTTAGTTCAGACAAACGTTCGCAGAGTCCACGCCGCTTCAGAGGCGTTGCTAGGTTACCAGCAGAGGGCAGCAGTGAGGGAGGAGGTGGAGGAAAAGCCCACTGTGTCTTCCATGCATTGATCAGGTGATGTTATTGCCATAAGCAGGGGGTGGGTGGGGGGTGTCCTATCACGCTGAAGGTGTTAGTCTGTCCTCACACTGTGGAGATCAACTTTCCCTCTGTGGAGCTGTGGACAGACAGGAGAGGCTTCCAGGTGGGCGAGTGCAGGACAAAACAGCAGCAAACAACCAGGACAAACATGACCCCGCCCCCCCAAAAGCTCCGCCCAGTCTGACCCTCAACTGCAGGTGAAGCGTTAGAAGCAGGGAGGGGGGTGTTAGCAGGAGGAAGATGCATGATGGGAGAGTGTGAAAGCCACCAATGAAATCATAAAAGGACGAACAGTAAAATAAAACAAAACTAACGGATAAATTGCGCCCCCTTGTGCTGAGCGCAGGAAAATGTTCCGAGTTCCCCCTCTGTGATGAGTCAAGTTAGCCTGTAATTAGGTCACATGACCGACTGTCTTCCCAAACTTAACTGGAACAATTTTAGCTTCACATTTGAACACAGAAGGCGGAGTTTTGTTCATTATTGTCATTGTTGAAGGAGTATGAGGAGTGGGCTCCTCGGCCCCGTAGAACCATGAGAACAGGAGAACATAATCATACATAATCTTGAACATTATTATGTTCTCCTGTAGAACCACAGGAGAACATAATCCTGGACATCACGATGAAAGGAAAACAGAAAAAGATGTTCTGCTGAGATGACTTTGAAACTCTTCCTCTTCACCAAAGAACCTTATTGGTCAAGAACTCAGAAGCCCCTCCCCCTGATAAGAAGTCTTACCTTGTGGGGAAGCGTGGCTCGTACTCTTCTGCCCCCTGCTGGAAGGAAAAAGAAAAAGATGAGAAAACTGCTGCAGCGATCACCACAGCCAGCAGGGGGCAGCAGAGAACCGCCGTCTGCCTCTTCAAACAGCTGACCAATCATGGAGGACACTAGACGTTTGTCGGCGGCGCGCTCACCTGCGAGAAGCCCGGCACCGCCATGCTGTAGGGGCGCTGTGGCCTGCTGTGAAGCGTGGCGGTGCTCTGTGCAGCCAAACGAGGGTGGAGGCCGTAATCAGGGGCGGGGAGAGCCATGTCTTCTCGGTCCAGAAGGTTCCCGGTGCTGCTGCTTTTCCCGAGGTGGAGGCTGGAAACAGAACAGGAGGAATCACAAACACGCCTCCCACCGCCGACAATAGGCGGAGCTTCCTGCCCTGGCAGCGATGTGGTCACAGGGAAACTTCACCCACTTGTGCACTCGCAGCTGCTTCATGGTGTCTCCATCGGCCTCAGAGATCAGGCGGGTGTAGGAGAAGGGGAACCAGCCGCGCCTGAGGGTGGAGGCGTCACTGATCAGACCACGTCAGAGGAAACATCAGAAATGTCCAAAGCCGCACTCACAGCCTTGTCTTCTCGTTCTCGCCGTAATGCCAGCCGTCCCGGGCTTCGGGCACCAGCAGGGTGACGATGTCGCCCTCCGCGAAGCTCAGCAGCGTGCCGTTGTCTCCGGCGGCGTGGGAGAAGATGGCCTGAACCCGAGTCCTACCGTTCCTCTCCAGACCTGCAGCCATGGAGCTGGAGCGCGGCAGCGTCCGGGTCTCCACTGAGGATGAGGAGCAACATCATGAAGTAAAAAGTCTGAAACTAACCCAACCCCCCCAGCTGTGTGTGAGATGTGCATGTTGGCGCTCTTACTCAGCGGGGCCTTGCCCTTGGTGGGGGCGACCTTGCGCACCGGCAGGGTGTTGGAGTAGACCTCGGCTCCGTGCCGCTGCGTTTGTGGCGAGGTCTTGCCCTGCGCCACTTTGGCCTCCATCCACTGCTGGTAGTCCTCCCCCCCTGCAGCCCCGTTCATCGCCCCCCCATCCACACCTCCCATCAGCCTCTGCAATGAAGACAGGAAGCACACGCTTTCTTCTTCTGCATTGACACTTTCAAAATAAAAGGATTTTCTTAGCAGGTACAGGCCTGATAAATAAAGGGGGCGGAGTTGTGGATGCTGGCGCTGCTAACCCTTTGCTAACCTGTTACCCATCAACCTGAATAATATAAATATTGATTTTCTTAAGGATTTTTTTTATTGCAAATCACATCAAGTTTTAAAACATCGAATGGAAGAAATTTTTTATTCCATTGAACTTGGGGTCTCTTATATTTTAATAAGTTTGTTTCCAATAAAAGTTTGGTTTACTGAACACACTTCACGATTCCATTAACTCCGCCCACTTTGAACTCTACAGCAATAATAGATTTGTCAAAAATATTTTCAGGTAATATTCCGTCAAATTTGATGAAATGCATTTTCCTTTAAGTTACAAAAACCCAGAAAGGTCAAATAAAGTCTGGAGACACGAATCCCTTATTTCCTGGTGCGGTTTGATAACGGACGAACTGACCTGCTGCCCCATGGCGCCGCTCGCCCTGAGAGCGGCCAGCTCTGGCGGCACTGGCAGGGGCTTGGCGCCGGAGCTGGGATCGGGGATGCCGGGGTGATGATGGGGCCCCGGGGGCATGGAGCCGCTCATCTGCTGAGCCAGGAACATGGCGCGGTCCGGCAGTCTGTTGGGTTCGGCGCACGCCTGCGTCCACAGCGGGACTTTCTGGGACAGCAGCTCCTTTCCCTGGGAAAGAGAAGCTTTTTAAGTGGACATGGCACCGAGACGTGACCTTTGACCTCAGGCTTCTGTGACTGCGGCAGCACACACCCACCAGAGATTAAGGCGGTCAAAAGGTTAACTGATCCTAAAAGGGTAAATATGTTTCTAAGCATGAATCCATGCGTTACTCTGGAAACAGGAAACGAGGACTTCAAAATAAAAGCTGGAAATTTCAAACAACCTCTAAACTATAAAGATCCCAACAAGATAAACACAGAAAGATATTCTGGATGAATGAAAGAGAACATGTAAGATGTTTGAGAAGATGCTCGTATTTCTGGACATGTTGGGGGGAGCTTTAAGTCTTTGCTCTACCTTAGAAGTCTAATTATTCAGAAAATAAATCAAATATTCCTTATAAAAAAGGATCAAAACTGAGAGGTGGGGGGGGCTGTGTTCTGCTGGCAGAGATGGACTGAAAGTTCTCGTTTCCGCCTCACTTCCTGTGCATGAATTATCCAGAAGTGCAGTTATGCAAACGCTTCATTTGCATGCGGTGAGTAACAGACGGCCAAGCGCGGCGCGGCGCCGAGGTCGCCTGGACCTGCTGAGCGTGCGGGGGCTGCAGCTGCAGGTGTTCAGGTGTGGGAGGCGTCCTCCTCACAATAATCAGGAGGAGCAGCAGGAACAGAGACCTGCTGAAAGCAGAAATGATCTGCAGCTCAAACGTAGAGTCCTGAAGGAGGAGTTACTCCTGAGAGGAGCAGGATGACGGTTTTCTGAACATCTGAGCGTTTTCGGGAGCGGAAACGGCTCGTCACTCCTCCAAACGCTGACGCTGCATCTGTAAAGAGAAGTGCTTTTGGCAGCTCTGCTGCTCCTGAACCATGACTCAGCTTCATCAGCTTCCGTCTGTCCCCCCGTCAGTCAGACACCTCCGGCCCACGCGCCGAGTCCAACCGAGTGTTCTCGGAGAAGTGGGTCATTATCTCAGGACACCCCCCCCCATCCTCTCAGAGAAGACTGTCGGACCTGAGATGTTCTGGATGGTGTGAAGAATCCAAACAGGAAGTGTCTGATCTTCAAGCATAACTGATTCAGCTGCTAGCAGGTTTTTCTTTTAGCCTTTCCTATAAAGTCAAGGTTTGTTCTGGATCCTAAACAGCTGGAACAGGCTGTGGTCTGCAGCATCTTTGTCTGAAGACAGCCAGAGCAGAACCCGTCTGGCAGAGCAGAACCCGTCTGTCAGAGCAGAACCCGTCTGTCACCTTGCTGTGGTAGCTGCTGCTGGTTTTGGCCACGGCGCACTGGCGGTCCACCAGGAAGCAGTAGCGCCTCCTCTCCTCGGACAGGGCGTTCTTGTAGCCCTCTGCGATGTAGTTGTCCAGCTCGCTCTGCTTGTTGCTGATGGCCTCCACGTACTGGAAGAAGAGGAGATGGACAGTCAGACCCACAGTTTTCTAGAAACATCTTTGGGCCCTAAAGTCTGAAGGCAGGAGTTCATCAGCTTCAGTCGTCAGTGCTGATGAACAAACAGGTTTTAGCCTGAGGGATTCAGCTGAAGTCCCACCTGAAACCAGAGTTCACTGCTCCACAGAAACGGCCTCAAATGACCCGTTAGAGGAAGTGAAGTCTCTTCACGCCGCAGCGTTTTCACTGTCACACATGAAGCAACACCAGGAGCGACAGTCCGGATCCGGATCAGGCCTTCCTTCCCTCAAACGTCTGGATCCTTCCATGTAGAAATGTCTGAGTGATTTCTAATCTGCTCCAAATGTGGCTGCATTAAAACCACTGGACTCGATCATTAGTCTGCCCCTCTCAGAGGCAGCAAAGACTTCTGGGAGAATTGCAGCGCCGCGACATGTTTTCCAAAGAGAACACGTTCTCCTCATCATCTTTACTTCAGTTTAGAAAGAGTTACAATAATTAAGATGACGGAGCTTAACTCCCATTAACGTCGGAGCTTGGTGATGAGTTAAAGTGTCACCATGGCAACCGTAAACCTTCCATGGTACCGGAATGTCCACGTCATCCAAATATAAAACAAGAAAACTTTGTCTCTGGTTTCAGACGATGGCGCCCTCCAGAGATCAACTTGAACAAAGTTTTTCTTAAACTCAACATTTCAGGAAAAGCTCCACAGGAAGAACTGAAGAACAGGTTTCTTATTTTCCCTGAGTTTGGCTGAAGACGGAGCCACAGAAGCTGACTCTGCCTCCATCCTTCAGCATCTCGCTGACATGGAGCCGATCAGATCTTCAGTCAGTCAAGGAAACTGAAGTCCAGAATTCCCTGGAAGCTGTCAGCGGATGAAAGCAGAGATCAGACCAAAGCTCCTGGAAACGTCTGAAGATGATTCACGCCAGTTCTCTTTATTGCATTTCCGCGGACATGAAAGGAGGAGCTCGCCGCCTCCAAACCGCTGAGCAAACTGTAATAAGGCATCTTCAGGAGGACAGAGACCGATGGGGAGGGGGGCGGCGGCATGAGTGTTATTAAATACAAACAGGATTTCTGGATGAAGAAGCCAAACTGCTGTTCTGATGGGTTTGAAGTTTTCTTCACTTTCATGTCCTTTTCCTGAGAAGATTCACATTTTTACGACTTTTCAAAAGATTTAGGGGAAAAAATTCAACAAAAACAGACTTCAGTCATGGAGATGAACCTGAGAGACCCTCCACCATTTTCTTTGTCAGTTTACAATTTAGCCTCCATGTTTGTGGAAAAAAGTTTCCATTTATTTAGTTTTAATATCAGTTTTATTTGATTGTTTTGATCTTAGAATGTGTTGCTGCAAAGAATGAAAAATTAAAAGAAGAATCTTAGTTTAGTTGTTGGGGATGTTTGGCGTCGGAGGACGGATGTTCTACTCTGACAGTTTTTTTGCGTTTAATATATTTTTTTATTAGAAGTTTTACATTTTTTGTCGGAAAAACACGACGACTAAGAAACTGATACGACTTTGGCTGCATAATTAGTTTTTCCCATGAAGTGGGTTTTGGCCTGAAGTCTTAACACAGTCAGAGGCCCCGCCCCCTTCTGCGTTTCCCATCAGTAATGGAGTAAACCACACGGGGCCCTGCCCTGCCTGGGGGCCCTGCCCTGCCTGGGGGCCCTGCCCTGCCTGGGGCCCCTGCCCTGCCTGGGGGTCCTGCCCTGCCTGGGGGTCCTGCCCTGCCTGGGGCCCCTGCCCTGCCTGGGGCCCCTGCCCTGCCTGGGGGTCCTGCCCTGCCTGGGGGTCCTGCCCTGCCTGGGGGTCCTGCCCTGCCTGGGGGTCCTGCCCTGCCTGGGGGTCCTGC